>CM063508.1:3842077-3932077 GCA_032207245.1 Pardosa pseudoannulata | reverse complement strand
ATGCGCACACACACATATGTACATTCTCATTTGTTGAGCTCTATATTTTATTTCAGATGCTTAAAGATACTTCAATCACTTTTCTATGTCCAAATCGGTAATTTGAAATATAAAAATAAAATCTTAAAAAGCAACTGTTCAACGGTTTAACTTTACTTCTCAAGAAATCACAAGCCGGTAATCATAATAAATAGACTTACTCCAAAAACTAGCCTCAGGGAAAATTAAAGATTAAACTCTAACGTATATAAAATCTCTTTAGTGCTTGATCAAATGGAAAGAAACTTTTCTATTTAAGCTATTCGGATTTTTGAAAAATGTTGCTAAAATCTGTAATACATAAATGTTTTCACATCCTCGCGTTATCATTGTACTTAATAAAATATTTATGCATTTGGATCGAGAAAATTCAAGGAATGGAAGAAGCATTTAAAAATTATACTTACAATAATAAAAGTAATTTAACTTTTTCTTTAGCAGTTTCACAAGTTTACTTTAGTTAGATTTGGTTTTAATTTAATCGATTATTAACTGTCCTTCCATATTTCTAGTCCAAGAAAACCATGAAATAGTTTGTTATAAACAGAAAAAAAACAAATACACTATGCGTAACCCAGTAAAGTTAATTAAATTTTTCGTTTCAACTCCACAATTTTCACTTTCTTATTTTACCTTCTTGGACTCACGTTCAATCAACCAGTTTGTGGCAAAAACCCCGCTCTAGAAAAGAAATGATACTGCTTGACCTAACTTTGCAACAGATTGTATTAGTCACTTTGGGTCACATTTCATAAGAAATTTAGCCAAACAAACTTCGGAATATGTGTTTTTCTCTGCTTTCTGCACCCGATCCACGTTCGCCCAAATGCTAATCAAGGCACTTTCAACAACAGTCGTTACATCCTTCAAACCCCGCCGTTGCCTTTGGCGACAGGCTCAAGGAAACTTTGACGTCAATAGTGACACATTTCAGACGACTAGTCTGGGGAAGTAGAATCTTTGGACGACTTTAACTTATCTTTCAGAGTGTGGACCTTGCGACTTAATTATTGCGCGTAGGCGATTACAACTTATATCGTAATCAGATTGCGCGTTAATTTGAAACGTACATTGTTCTCGGACATTCGGTGGACTTTACTATTATATGGAACAATTTACTGTTCATGGTCAGTTCAAAGATACGATAAATGAAAACTTCCAAAAGAAAAGAGAATTATAGCATCCTTGCATAGATCTATTGGTCTAATTTGGAACCCTATGATTTATATTTTTGATAAACGAGGCTAATTAATCTAGGACGTACTATTTAAAGCTGACTGTGAACAGCTACAAACGTCCATGGTAGTAGTGTAGTAAAAGGTTTTGTTGTACACACAACCCTCATCTTCAGTACAAACTATTTTTCACTCTATGGGTTAGGAAATGATAATCATTTTAGTGTTTACGAAGATATATGCAAAGATGACAGCAGAAAATACTTGTAGAAAACAAATGGGAATTTTAAAATGTCTAATTACTTGGCAAACATCGTCTCAAGTTGGGTTTTGTCTAGTTTCACTTGAAAGATTTATTAAGAAAGTCCCCGTCATTTCTTGGGACAACAGAAACAAATAAAGTGAATCTTCATAATTTAGAACCAGGGACCAAGTAGAAGACACACAGGTTTTACCTACCACCTCTAGAGGTAACTTTTAGAAATTGGGTAGATATTGCGACCACAGGATTGTTTCAAGTATCCCAGCCGCCATTAATGAACACGATGGGTCTTTTGTTGGCTGGAGCCTTGAGCTCACAACTCTCCAGTTATAAGTTTGATATCATCATAGACTGTAATAAAATAATACGTTCTTCATTTCTTTCTGTCTATATGAACACACAACTCATATATATATAATACAGATTATAACTTAATTGCTTAAGGTTTGCTTTCATATTATTAGTTTAAAAGTTTGTCTATTTTAATACTTTCAAAGAGGTCCAAGCATATTAAATATATTAGTAAGGTATTCAATGAAGACAAATTTTAAAACCTTGATCATTTAGTATGGAAAAGAGTTTATATCCACGAGATAAACTGACTAAAGTAGACAGTAGTAGTTATTTATTTTTATTAAACACAGCTAAATACACTTTCTCATGAAATTATGTTTTGATCCTTTTGTATGGAATTGAATAATGATAGTATTAATTGAAAATGTTTACTTCTCTTACACATTTATTAAGGAATAATTTACAATATAGTTATATACTTATTAGACATGCCAGGCAGTTAATATAAGAAACTTGTGAGAAAGAGAAAGAATTTGTATAGGACAATCTGTATAACAGGAGTACAGATATAAATTACTGAGTGGACTGGTTGCTTAGTTTGGAATGCTGGTCTCAGTTTTTTGCTATACAAAAGTTAAACCAAAACATTCTACTTAAAGCCAATTTCAAACAGAGATGAAATTTTCTGCTGAAATTTGAGTATTCATACTCAGCTACCGAAAGATATTGTCTTACCTATTTGGAAACTATGCTACCTACTACGTCAGAAATTTTATATTTTGATATATTTGTCCAAGATGTGTGTCTTTTTTTCAAGAAAAGTGACCAAGTATTGTCTGGAAGTAAATTACCTGCAATAGTACTGTGGAAATTTGACCAAATTCATTTAATGAAGTTAGGAGGAGCTGTTTGAGATCTATTAAAATTCATTTACCATAAACAACATACTTCGGTTTGGTTAAGCCTACTTGTATGTAAGCGATATAATCATTCTCTAATTTCTACACCCGCATATGTAGCAACCTTGAAAACGTGGGCAACACCCTGTCAACAAGAAATCATGAATGATTGTTAAACATGCAATGGTAAGGTGAATCCCTCCTACTGGGTTAATGACAGTGGTTGTGAAATTGAAACACAAATCAGTAGTAACTGAAGCGGTAACTTGGGGAACATTTTGTTTTGCTAAATTTCTTGACTAATGTTTCCGGACTTTATGTGTTTTGAAACATTGTAATAAAAACAAAGTGAAGTGACGAACAATCTATTCAGTTATCTATCAACCAACATTTGTTACTATTCTATTATTTTGAATTTTATAACATACAAAAATAAAAAGAAAACATTTCACAAATAAAAAAGCATTTGTGAACAAATTTTTTTTTACTGTTTTCATGGTTGAAAATTATCTATGAACAGTTGCAGTAAAAGCTGTTGATGAAGTTTTAATAAGTTTAAAAAAATAGTGAATACCTCATACAGGGTTAATGACAGTGGTTGTGAAAGTAAAAACAAATCAGTAGTTACTCAACCGGAAAGTTGGGAAACATTTTGTTTTGTTAAATTTCTTGACTAGTTGACGAATGTTTCCGGACTTTTTGCGTTTTGAAGTACTGTAATATAATTAATTTATTAAGGAGACTTATAATCTATTCGGTTTATACGTAACCATGATTTGTTACTATTCTATCCTTTTGAATGCTATGATATTCAAATAATTGTGTTTTGCAGTGAGATAGTACATGAAAAACTAAAATGTTAGTGTTTGGTTAGTCTTCATCTGCATTTATATTGTTGTTGTTCTGGTTTATCCTCCAGCTGCCTGACGAAGTTAGACAAGATCCATCAGACCGCTGGCCCTAAGAAAGTTTAGAATAAGAAGAGGAGACGAATACATGTCCTCTCTGGAAAGTTCCAAACAGCACAGGATGGGCTCAGCAAAATCTTGCTGAGCTTGACATTTTGAGCCGACTGCAAAGATCTTCCTGCCTTCTAAAAATCAGAGATTCTTTGTATGACATTTTGCCAGTCTGTATATATAGTCATGCTTATACGTATTGAAAGTAATGTTAAATCTGTCAACTTCTTGTGGCCAATTCTAATGCGAACAAAGTTTCTAACGTTTTCATGGTTGAAAACTGTCTTTCAACAGTGGCAGGGGAAACTAGTACAGAAGTTTTAATAAGATTAAAAAACAATCTTGTAATGTATACATGAGGATTATTTCTTGGTTGGTCTAGATTGGAGGACCACCCTATGAATACGTCCTCTGTAACAGCCACATTTGGTTCGTCCTAAAACAAAAACTTTATCTTTCTTTTAGTAGAATGTATACATTAAGTTTTTAATTAAATTTATGTTTAATTTTTAACTTAACTTTAAAACTAAACTTAATAATTAAATCAGCTTTATCATAAATCTTAATTTAAAGTTTTAATTTAAGTTATTAAAATAGGCTTTAATATATTTCCAGAATTGAAGTGAATATTAAATATATATACTTTTTAAACTAACAATGGAAATACACATCAAATGAAACAAATGTAATTCAATTACTCCTATGATAACCTTTGAGATACTCGTATACATGTTACAAATTAATATTTTATGAAATAGATGTAAATCATCTATTTTTATCTGTAAAACCTTAAATGGTATCCGATAAGTAATTGTTTTATGCAAAGAGTATTAATTATAAATGAAAATACCCAGTTTTGTATTTATATAAATTTTCAACGCAGGCTTAAAAAATAAAGCAATTGGGTAGTATGCTGTGCACTGATAATATTTTAATGGAAGGTTGATGGACGATTGAATTGTTATTAATTGGAATTGTAATATATTTTATTACCTTATATGTTTTATTTAACGACATTTTTTATTCTCACTAAAAATATCATTATGAATTAAATTTTTAAATAATTGAAATTCAATTTATTTTGCCCCCTGAAATAAATATATATATTTGGAAAGTAGTTTTGTAAAAATTTTATTAAAATTAACAAAATATTTTACCTACATTGGTGTGCAAAACTTAAGCAACAGGTGAGTGTTTTGCCATAATTCTACGAGAAATCATCTGAGAGACATGAAATTCAGAAATGAGGGAGAGTATTTTGTACGTAAAGCATGACGAAGCATCGGCGGGGTAAGAAGACAATGCATACGGTATGGAATCAAACAAAAACAAGCTTTATTGGAAGCATAATATCGTGACTCATTGTCTATCCAAGAGGAAGAACAATAAGCAGATGTTCCATAATCGCCACATCTGACTCTTGCTGTTGAGGAGCTACTGGAAACTGAAGATATTACTCGAATGGATTGGCCAACGTACTCCTCTGATTTAAATCACATCGAACATGTGTGGGATGCAATGGGGAGACGCATTGCAGGACACTTACATCCTCCGGAGAACACCCAACAACTCAAACTGATGCTCATTGCGGAATGGGCACTTCTAACGCAAGAAATTTTGGACCAGTTGGTTCAGAGTATGCGGAGACTGTGCGAAACTATCATTGCAGTTAAGGGAGGATATATCCTATATTATGGAACATCTCTTTGTTTTCTTCCTCTTGGATAGACAATTATGAGTCACGATACTATGCGTTCAATAAAGCTTGTTTTTGTTTGATTCCACACCATATGAATCGTTTTCCCTTTTCAAGGCCGATGATTTTGTTATCCTTTACTTACATAATACTCTCCCTCATTTCTGAATTTCATATCTCTCAGATGATTTCTCTTGGAGTTACGGAAAAAAATCTCCTGTTACTTAAGTTTTGCACACCAGTGTATTTCTTGTTTAAACAACTCAATTATTTGTAAATAAGCAATAACTTAAAATACCAACATTATTTAATTTTGTTGCACGAATAGTGGATGCATTTATGTTAGAAACTGCGAAATATTATTGCATGTATTTTAAACTAAGAAAAGTCAAAATGGACAGTCAAAAATATTTCTTTCTATTTTAAAAATATTATAAATACATGACTATTTATATTGTAATTATAATAGTTTTTTATATTTTAAAACTGAATTTCAAAATATTTTCTAAAACATTCAAACAAAATCTTATTCAAAACTTACAAGAACAACATAGCATTTTACATTAATTAAATAGCAAACCAATCGTTTACTTTGCAATAATACAATAAATGAATTGAATTTTGCTCTTTTCTTACCTAGTAACTTTTTTATATAAAAGAAATAAATAAAATGTAGCTCATTAATTTATTGTTAAAGTAGTAAATGACTTAAAATACGGAACATAAGTAATGTTAAATATTGAAATCTAAATTATAAAAAAGATAACATTTCAAAGAGTCTTTCAAATACACTCTATTTTTAAAAAAGGAATCACAATGTAGGAAGCTCCCTGTTTGACCAAAAAAATGTCTTAGAGCAGTTTTATGTAATCTTACTTTTTTTTTCTTTAATGTACAGAAAAGAATATTTTTTTTGTTTCAACCTTTACAGTGCTCGCTTTTGAAACAGTGAATAAAAGTTATTTTGAAGAAAAAAAAATAATACATTTTACTGCATAGATATTTTTTATATGTCTTATTTCCCGAGCACAGGGAAAATTTGTACCTGTACTCTTTTCAAACTTTAAATTACATATTTAAAAAATAAAATACTGCCTGAAATAAGTTTTTAAAATTAAATTTTCTAATACTTATAGACTTTAAAATATTGTTTCATTAAAGTATTTATCAACTTAGTTTTATAAGCAATTTTTCTATATGAGAAGAAATCATTCAGTAATGTCATGTGCTCATAGGCATTTAAATAATTTTAGTATATTTTCAAAGTGTCATATATTTGTATGATTTTATAATTTTCACAATACTAATGGTAATCAGAACTTAAGGTTAAAGACGTGTACATTTTATTTCATTCAAACAGTACAAGAAAATGATAGTATACATGAGGACATTTTTGACGTAGGAGCCACCGTAGATCAGTTGGCAAAGTCACCGATTTCATAATCAGTGGGTTATGAGATGAAGGCTAGAGTTGTCCATATATCCGCCATGTCCATTACTAATGACTTGGGCACGTGAACAGGTTCCTCCAAGTTCCCAAACAATACTTGTGGAGATGGCAAATCAAAACCTCAGTACTCTACAATTATGGAAAATTAATAACTGTACTAATCCTGTCGTATGATGGGCTATATGCTTGTACCATTTTACCACTATAATATAAAAGACGTCCTTTTCCAGACTGAAAATATAGTCATGCCTCATGGATATGATCCTTGTTAATAATAATTATCTATAGGCAATGAAGAATGTGTCATCCGGGGTGCCCGAACGGTAGCCCTGTACATATATGCACACACACACATATATTTACTTATTTATATGTGTATAAATATATATATAATATATATATATATATATATATATATATATTATATATATATGCATATATATTATATATATATGTATATATATTATATATATATGTATATATATTATATATATATGTATATATATATATATATATATATATATATATATATATATATATATATATATATATATATAAATATATATATATATATATATATATATATATATATATATATATATATATATATGTATATATATATATGTGTGTGTGTGTGTGTGTGTGTGTGTAATGAGACGGACTTCTCGATGGGTGGTTGCAGTCATGGCCATAAAAATGATACCGTTTCAGCTAAAGACCTTTATTAAAATAACGTTGAAGGACGGATTCTCACTTCATCATAGGGACAGGACAAACTGAAGGGTCATCTAGCATGAAGTTTTATGTACAAGACACGTAACACCTGGGTCAACATCTGTGGGAAAATATCTCTAGAAAAATCTGTCTCCGCTAGCGTGTACCTCCTTTACATTTGGAAATTTCCTAAATTGTCCGCTAGGGCCATGTAGGTTTAATTGGCCAGGCCCCTTCTTTCGATGACTGGTCTTTCCCATCGATGACTGTCGGAATACGGGGGCCTGTATTCGAACGTCAGATATTCTCTGTCTTGATGCAGTGATGGAGCAGCTCGCGGGAGGCTGGGTCGCTGAATATCATCTTTTATAACTTTCCAGGCAGTTGAAATCTATTTAAATGTTTCCTTTATTTCGTGAGAGGATACAATAAGTTTATATGTCTCCGGCAGTCCATGGTTGAACGAGTTTATAATAATTTCTGTCGGTAAATTTAATTTTCTCTCCGATTCAGCCTTTTCATTAAAGTACTCAGTTAAGGTGGAAAAATCGTTGAGCTTCATCCCAACAAAATCTTCGAATGTTACATTTTTTTTCAACTTGGAAGTGTTCAATAAATATTTTCTTTATATCATCTCATTTTTCAATTTCTAAACAGTTGTTGATGTAAAATGCTGTCGTTTCTGCTCCCAGAAATTCGGGGAAAAAGTCGAAGTTTGTTGTTTCATCCAGGTTTTTTTCGTTACACACACACACACACACATATATATAATATATATATATATATACATTTATATATATATATATGTATATGTATATATATATATATATATATATATATATATATATATATATATATATATATATATATATATATATATATATATATATATATATATATATATATATATATATATATATATATATATATATATATGGTATCCAACATGCCATGCCGTGGAACCCTGAAGAACATACATCGGCACAGTGTACGCGTGGAACGCAATATGTGACCACGGTCGAGCTAATGACCGTCGGTGATGCTCAGAGGCATCCCTTAAATTACATAATTCTTAATGTTTTTCTTATTTGTTATTATGTTATTAAAGTTGTTTGCTTTAAATCTTCTCCGTGGTGCCTGATTTAACCATTTCTTACATATATGTATATATATATATATATGTGTGTGTGTGTGTGTGTGTGTGTGTGTGTGTGTATGTGTGTGTGTGTGTGTGTGTGTGTGTAAAGCGTGTATATATAATAATACTTTATTCATTTTAGAAAACAGCTTCACTTTCTATTCCATGAATTGTATTTTATTTATACAGTTTTGGGAGTGAGCGTGGATTTTTCAAACAGGAAGGAAACTTTTCGCAGAATGTTAAATTTTCCATTGACAGAACAAATAATGTATAAAACAAATAATGTGGAAAAGAATATTCGTCAAGAAAGGAAGTTTGTTTTTTAAGTTTAGAATGTGGACTTTTCTCAAAAATTGGATAAGAATTTTCTAAGAAGTAAGTTGAAGTATAACGATTTAGTATTATTTTATACTACGTTATTTCTCAGGGAAAATGAAATAATAATGTTACTATACGACAGATACACTGTTGCTTTCCTAATTTGATTTTGAAAAAAACTTTATCTTTGTTCTCCGTCTCTCTCTCTCTTTATATATATACCGGTTGGTTTGTAAATATTTAAAAAGTTTACGAAATTGAAGACATAGAAATAATGGTGTATATCAGTAGTTTTCAAACTATAATCTACCAAAACTCGGGGTTCCTTTTTACTCTTACAGGGGCTCTGTGATCTAAAATAAAAATATTAAAAATATTCAAAGTTCTTCCATATGTAAAGCATTATCTGTTTGATGTTTATTAAAGAAAAATCACCTTTTTTAATTTAAGAGCTATTAATTAAGATCAATTCTTAAACTTTCAGTTACAAATTCATATTGAATGCACAAATATTTATCACGTTTCTATAGGTATTTTAATGCGATTCAGAACAACGTCTTTAAGCGAAAAGAATTTTTAATGTATGTGTCATAACTAAAATATAGAAATAAGTTAAAGGTAGATTAGGAAATGTAACTAAGGTTAACATTGAAGTAAACTTAGAAAGCCATGAAAGCATGCAAATTTAGTTCACACCTGGAACATGAGTTACTGCTGTTAACGAATAAAATTAATCTAAATGTTGGTAAAATTTTTAATATAAATTATAATAATAATTTAATTGTATAAAATACTTTATAGTATTTATCGGCTTTGAACAGTATATTAAAGGAAAACTTTCCTAAGAGTGTGATAAGGTTCCACTAAAGAAACCCTTATATTTGTTTGAGCTTCATGATTCCACAAATTTTGAAGATTTCCGGTGTTCATAAATACGGTTATGATTAAAAGTAATTTTCACAAAAATTTCGGGGATAACAAGAATATTATTTTAAATTATTGGTGATAGCAGACTTTGTACGCAGCAAGCTGCATAATTCCATAGAAAACTATATCCTGGTCTACATAACTATTTCTTACTAAAACTAACATTTTTGCCAGTAGCTCATCAAAAAGAAAAAAAATGTTATTACTTTTGAAAATGCAATAAAGTTTAGCAGTCTTATATATATCGGACGATGCTGCACAATAGAGATATTTCACAATATTCAAGAATGTATGTGTTCAAATTTGGTATATTCAATTTCTCAGTGTTAACGTAAAGCTATACTTAGATTTTTGCTTAATATTTACCACCTTAATTTTATTATTTATTACTGCTTTAATGAAACAATATCAGTACTTATTAATATTCAATACTTTATATCTATCTTTTCTGTAATTCATTATCTTGGTGCAAATTTGTAGCAAGCTAATTGAGCTATCTTTCTGATCTTCTCATAGGTATTTCTTCGTATATGGAAATATATGAAATATTGATTAGTAAGATGGAGTAATCTTGCCATAAAAATTAAATGCTGTCTGGATTTTCAAAAGCAGTATATAATAATTTGTTTATATTATTATAACTGGTTAGATAACCTTGGGTAGGCCAGTTTCCTATCTACTCTTATCTGCTTGCTTATCTTCTTTTTCAAATATTATTTCTTACAAACCACTAAGAAAAATGTGCAGTACAGTAGCTTCTCTTTATATCGTACCTCTATATAACCCGCAGTCGGATGTATCGCTATTTTTCTATGTCTACCAAATTTTATTTTTATGTGAGATGGAAAAGTGTAAATACACATGTTTATTTGAAAATAGAGTTAAAAGTGCAACTTTTCAAAAGCAGAACAAAATAATTTTGTTTATGTCAGCGTCATTACTGTAACTGGATAGATAGCCTTGGGTAGGCCCTATCCTACATTTGGCTATTCATTTTCGCCTTCAAATATTATTTCACACATACCACTAAAAAAATGTACTGTAGTTTCTCGTTAAATCGTACCTTGATATATCTATCTTTTTCTATGTTTACAACATAGAAAAGGATGAATACACATGTGTATTTGTCCACAAAGTTAAAAAAGTAAATAGAACATTTTTATCTGATAGAAATAATTACTATTTATTACTGTACCTACACTACTTATATTATTATAGTGCTGTAAGGTATTTACTCATAAAAGCAAACTTTTTACAATATCTGCCCCAGATATATAGGGCATTATGCTTGCCTCAGAATGAGCGTGAAATAATCATGGGATACTTCATTTTTCTTTAAAAGTTACTATTTGTACATAAAGTTAAAAAAATAAGTGGAACGTTTCTGTCCGATACAAATAATTATTATTTATTAGTGTACTTACAGTACTTATATTATTATTTTGTTTTAAGGTATTGATTTATAAAAGTAAACTTTTTAGAATATCTACCAGGATATAAAGCACATTTTGGTTGCCTCCAAATATCCGTGATATAATGAGAGTTTAATTTATTATTTTTAAAGTTATTACTTGGATTTTTTTTTCTGTTTAGTCATTTTGCACGTGTCTGATGCATGTTAAAACAGCTTTAATAATTTACGAGAATGTAAAACATTTCCAGAAGATAGCACACAATGAAAATCACAAGTAGGTAATACGCAAATAGGACATTGAACTCTGACAGCTGAGATCAAGCTTTATTATCAATCAGACTGATCCAAAGAGCTTAGTCTGATTTTGAAGACACTGAAGTTGAGAATGCAGCTTGCGGGAAGATAAAAACAGATGTCTGCATCAATATCTTTCTATTTTTTGCCTTATATATGTTGTCTTTAAATTTATTGCAGTATAACTAAAACTATTTTTGTAGATTAACTAATTGATATTTATTTTGCTTACATACGTTATAAATAATTATCCAGCTTGAAATCACGAATAATAACTTCCCATAAAAATAAACTTCATAAACTTTCATTGAAATAGATGCAATTCTTAAAGTCGTTTTACCTAAATTATTTAATCTTAAAAAAATTAGACCTTTTAATCCTTTAATGCCTCCTCATATCGATGCATGTCTTAAATCTAAGTTATTATGGGCTGCATAGAAGAAAATAAATGTGAAGATTAAACAACTTTGAATACTGCAGGACATCAAGTGAGTAATCGATTATCGTTTGAAACCTCATAGAAAGCCGGTTATGAAAAGGAAACATTTCGTGAGAAATTATTTACTAGGTATTACACACAAAAGAAGTAATGTAAAATAGAGATTTAGAATAAAGAAATTCGTCATGATTTCAGTCTATGTACCTGCCAAAAAAAGTAAATTTATGTACGCTCTTCATTAATCATGCAGTGTTGATCTAAATAAAAAATTTATAAATAGCTGAAATCACTTGGAAAATTTTATAGATTGTTTAAAAAATTGTTCTCTATCTACTCTCAAAAGATAAATTCGTTCTCAGAAAACCTAAAAATTTTGAAGGCTATTTTTTATCAGTATATAAAAAGGGATGCGATGTATTAATAGGTTAAAGTTATTTTCATATGTGCAATGAAAGAAGATACTGGATTAAAGGGCATGGCAGAAGGCAGACTAATCTTCCTGTGTGTTCCTGTGTACATTTTGATTTTTACTCTTGCTAAATAAAAAAATACTTTTAAAATAATATTGAAATATATTTGCCTATAATTTACATATCATACAAAAATTATACGTTGTTTCTCAAAGTGTACAAAATTAATATTTGTCTAACACTGTCTATTTAGTATTAGATAGAGTGTGTTACCAAAGGAATATTTGGTCAAATGTTTGAAATAAAGGAGTAATTGAAATTCGAACGACGTACAAAGTGAAGAATCCAAGGGCGAGAAAGAAATGCGGGCGTTTTAAAACATCTGCAGTTCCTCTGTTATTGCAAAAGTTTTTGAAAAAAAAAAAAAAAACATAGTTTTTGATAAAGAAACTTGAAAACTCTGAACTAAAGTTTGAGACGTCATCGCAAAATTTTGTAAGTTTGCAGGAAAAAAATGTCTATTTTCTCTGAGAAATACTTTTGTAGATGTTTAAAGAGTTACTCTGTACTATCTTAACTAAACAGTTCTTGTATGAAGAATTATTAAAAACTTTCTTCAATTCTCCAAGTTCAATATAAATCACATTTAAAATTCATAGACATGTTGAATGTCGCATATATGTTCTATGTTTTCCTTTCATTATTAATGGATCAGCCTGGATTTGAAATTTCGAAAGATAGCTTCTTAACTTTAGTAACTATCTCAAAATAACTACATTACATAAGGGAAAGAGAAGAGGATAATTGAATAATTTCAGTAATAATATAATTTTTACTTTTGTATCGTCAAATGAATACCGTTACAGCTTACATATTTCATAGAGAGAGTATATATATATATATATATATATATATATATATATATATATATATATATATATATATATATATATATATATATATATATATATATAAATATATATATATATATATATATATGTATATATATGTATATATATGTATATATATGTATATATATATATATATATATATATATGTTTATATATATATGTATATGTATATATATATGTATATATATATATATATATATACATATATATATATATGTATATATATGTATATATATATATATATATATATATATATATATATATATATATATATATATATATATATATATATATATATATATATATATATATATATATATATATATATATACATATATATATATATATATATATATATATGTGTGTGTGTGTGTGTGTGTGTGTGTGTGTGTGTGTTTATAATTTAATGCAATGTAGAACGAAATAAAATATTTTTCTATAACATATTAAAGTTACAGATCTCTGTGTTGATCTTTTCATTAATATTTAACATACTTTTTTTTACTTTAGTTTTAAAACTTTGTTTTGATCCGTTTTTGCTTCTATAGTTCTTGCATAAATATATATTTTTATTATACTTTTTATTATGCTGCAAAACGGAGTTATTAAATGCTAAACTTTAGTCATTAAATGGAAATAATTAATTGACAAAAGTACATTAATAATCACTCGCAGCAACAAAATCATGCATTTCTAAACTCTCAAAGGATTTTAAGTGGTAAAAATATGCACTGGGTATTAATCCCGATAATAGCTTTCCTCAAACATCTTTGGAAACGTTTTTAGTTTCCATTTTTACTTTACGTATATTATTTACTGTCTTTTATAATTAACTGTATTAATCTCCAACAAATGCTGGAGCAGATAATTAAATATAATGTTTTCATGTTGATTTGAGTTATATGGATTAAGCTCAGTCAATTATTGAGTCGATGTTAATGTTTTGAAAAGGAAAAAAAGGAATGAGTTTTAGCTGATTGCAAAAATGTATTTCACATCCGGAGAAAATGGAAAAGTGAACTATTTTATATTTTAATACCAATTTTAACGAAGTGCTGATTAGAATTTTCTTTCTCGTCTCCGTCATCATTAATTTAAGAAGAAGGAAGTGTATATTCATTAAAAAAGTTTTTGAGATAAGGACATTAAATATATGTGAACAAAATGATTAGATAATTAATGAAAAATATTAAAATGAGTCAAGATCAAGATAAAGAAATTAAACAAAAAAAATCTTGATCGATGTATTGATTTTATGCGTTTTTATAAAATTCAAAATACTTTAAAATTACAATTATTTTACAAGTAATAAAAAACGATATTCCGTGTATTTTAAGAACCATAGGAAAACTTTAGAATTTTTATTTGTGTTATAGAATTTATGCATATACAAGAATTATACATTAAAACTGCATTCCATAATGCATTATTGTATTACTTTTAATAACTTTTTCTGTATTCCTAAAAATGGCTTCAGTATTTTGAAAGCCTATCTCAAGATTTTATTGATTTTAAATTAGATTTTTTTTTAAATCTCAGTCATCATTTTTTTTATTTGATTGGCTCTTAGTAATTATTAAAATTTCATTTTGATCACATTCAGTAAAACATTTTATAAGTCCTGTAAAACTTTATTTGTATTTAGATACTTAATAAAAAGTGACATTTAATAATTTTAATTAGCATTAAGTTAATTAGATAATTAAGTTTTTATTTCTGATATCTATGCACTCTATGACCCAAATTGTCTAGCCGCTTGCAATTAAACGTTTTCTTTATATATCGAAAGATAAATTAAAACTATCATGAAACTTTAAACGTGTAGTACTCGACTATCTAGGTAGACTTTCAATGAGTAAGCGATAGGCTGATCCCAGAGCCCTCTAATCTTCCTGTAATACGGCAAAAAGTTCGATTTTATTTTAGACCGATGTCTACCGTCAAGAATTCAGTCTTTGTTCCATTGAATTCTTTGTCCCCAGACTATTCAGAATTAATTCTTGATTATAAATAGATAAATGAAGCTTCATATATATATGTCATTCTACAGTAATTTATATTAAAAAAAGCTTTATTTTATCTATAAAATTCATTCGTTCGTACTTATGATCGCAGAAGTTAATTTATTGATCTTATTGTAAAACCATGACTCAATTAGATTTTACTCTTCTCGGAACATATAGTCCTCAGGCTTATTTATCTAATGTTCTATCGTATTCATTCCATAGCGTTCCATCTATATGTCTTTTCTCCATGCCTCGTTTCTTCAGTATCTCAGTATGTTCAGTTCTAGAGTGTTTTACATTGTTCATCATCTGTTCTTCAGTTCCATTGCCTAGCAATCGAATATAGTCATCGGATAGTGTTAAAATCATGGTCTGTTATCCTGGTCTAACGGATTTCAGCTTCGGCATGATATCAACAAATTGTTTGGTTGATGAACTCCTTTCAATATGTCACTCGGAATGACTTTTTCAGGGCTTTCTTCTTTTCCACTTAATAACAATGTTACTAGCCGTAGCCTAAGGAATTTGGAATTTAGAGAAAATATCACGATTTGAATGTTAGAAACGGTGGACTCCAATGATCACGCCTATTTGGCTTTTGCTACAATCGTGATGTTCGCTCATTTTGACTGCTACAGGATCTTTGAAGTTCTGCTGAGCAATGACCTTCCTTTTCTTCCCCATCTGGAAAACTTTAATGCCGTCATTAAGACTCTACTTCCATTTCGGATGGTGCTCGTTTAGTAGTATCAGAATAACATACACAATATTGTTCGTAGATTAGAGAATTTACCTCTCACTACCTCAAACTCATGGAAATTTTGCTAGAATGTCAATGCTGTCATAAGACCACAAGTTTCTCCTGGCTGCAGAAGAAGCACTGACACTGCCTGTAGCAATAAACTGTATGTATACTTTGTATTTATAAAACATTTAGTACTAGACGATTTGGTATTGAGATACGGCCTTCATAAGTATATATATATATATATATATATATATATATATATATATAGACACACACACACATATATATATATATATATATATATATATATATATATATATATATATGTATATATATATATATATATATATATATATATATATATATATATATATGTATATACATATGTATATGTATATATATGTATATATAGATATGTGTATATATATATGTATATATATATGTACATGTATATATATATATATATATATATATATATATATATATATATATATATATATATATATATATATATATATATATATATATATATATATATATATATATGTGTGTGTGTGTGTGTGTGTGTGTAAATACATAATTCTATTCATTTCTTTCGTAAGCTAACTGCTGTAGTAAAACATACAATACGTGCTTTTGTGTAAAATTTCTAAGCAGGCTTTTACAACTGAAAATTTAATAACATATATATTCTAACACTTGAAATGAATGTGTATTTCGTATTGTAGTATATTAGGTGAAGAAAATCTTAAAGTCATTCTTCTCTAGAATTTGAAAATTTCTTGTTTTGGCAGCATCGATCATAACCAATTTATTTTAGTGCAAACTATTACAAGAAAGTAAGCGTGAACCTTATGAGACTATAAATAGAGCTTATTCCATTCAATATAAAACTTAGATGTTTAATTCATGATTTAAACTTATACTAAAATAAAAACAATTTTTTAAGTTTTAAGTGATCCACTTCGATACAGACGCCCACTCAGAATGATATCTCATATCAAATTTTGTTTGATATCTGGAATAAAAAAACTTTACTAAAGTCCCAAACTTAAACAAAATTTAAAATTTAAAACTGAAATTTCGAGACTGAAGCATAAATTTTTAAACAGCGGATTTTTTTCATTCTCTATCTTTCAAACCTCGTCTCTATTTGCTGTGAGGTAAAGAATTCAAAATGAAGACAACGCAAATAAGCTTACATAAATATAACAAGCAAGTAAAGTACGCCTCACAAATTTTAAGTGACATAAAAACAGTCCCTCGTTGTGATTTAGTTTATAAATATGCAAGACGGGGGCAACAATTATTTATAAAAGCCTTATGTAACTTTTCTCGAGGGAGCCTTTTCACACGATAATCGGTGTAATCTTTAACCAATTTTGTTTATAAGCACAAAATTATTTTAAAGAAAAACTGTATAGCTGTTACAATTGTAGAAATATAGCTAAAAAAATGATAATTTTATAAGTGATGTTTATTTGCATTACTTTGCTGGTGTTAAAAAATAAACTACACTAACAACCATTTTTAGGCTTTTGTTCCTGAGTTGCTCGGTAAATTCAGCCTTAATATCCGTGTAACAAAAAGGAAGACAGTAGTGCTTTAAACTGGGACCTATCATTTCCGTAGCTCTGTATTTTCTTTAATTCACTTAAAGTTATATATATATATATAATATATATATATATATATATATATATGTGTGTATATATATATATATGTATATATATATATATATGTATATATATATATATATATATATATATATATATATATATATATATATATATATATATATATATATATATATATATATATATATATATATATATATATATATATATATATATATATATATATATATATATATATATATATATATATATATATATATGTGTGTGTGTGTGTGTGTCAGGTCTAAAAAAGAGGTAGGGGTAGTTAGAAATTACGTTAGTTATAACGTTAGTTTTATAAAGGGAACTCTTTTATAATAATAAAATAAATGAAAAAGACCCACGCTCGTGTAAAGTTTTAAAATAATCCGGTCAGGAGGAAGCATTTTGGAAGATTTGGTGAGTTAGCAAATATATACCAGTCAGTTAGCTCGGGGACATGTAGCGGTCAACATCTTTTTATTACCAAGAAAGACTGCCATTCGCTTTAACACTGGACTATTACAAGATACACATACACACACAAATATATATATATGTATTATATATATATATATATATATATATATATATATATATATATATATATATATATATATATATATATATATATATATATATATACATACATATATATACATATATATATATATATATATATATATATATATATATATATATATATATATATATATATATATATATATATATATATATATATATATATATATATATATATATATATATATATTATATATATATATATATTATATATATATATATTGCTACGCCGTTGCTTGGCGCTACTGAGCCGATCCCCTTTACTTTAAATATTATTTTTACTCATTTAATTCTTAATAATATACTTTAATTTAATTGACCTTAAATCCATAAGGTTACCCAGGTTCAACCCTATCGGCTCAGACTAATTAATTTCATTAATACATCAAAAGAATTTAGATTCAAAAAAGAATTTATTTACTATTTACATATATACAAAAAATTATTATTTCAATTGTCACTACTTCATTAAATAGTAAAAATAGAACTTACCCCACTGCAGAGAAAAGGACATCTTTTTTTTCAGCCAAAAATAGTATCACTCAAATCACAAGCTTAAAGAAGAAAATTTTACTGTTTAATAGAGAAATCTTTTTCCTTCTCAATATCACTATATCCATTCTATCTCATCTAATCTAAAAAATCTAATAATCTTCTCTCCTCTTTTCCCCGTATATATCCTCTAATCTTTTTTTCTTAGCCCCTCCTTTTTCCGTCCCATTTGGGAAAATAGCCACTCTTGAAAATTCAGGTGGTCAGTTCTCAAATTCTGATTTTTCATTGGATTAGTACCCCACGCTCGTATTTATTTATTTATTTGCATTTTTATTTTTATATTTTTTTCTAAACTCCCTTCTCGAAACATGCCCATCTTGAAAATGTGCCCTTTTTATCTTTTTACCCCTTTTCTCTCCTCCTCGATATCTTTGTATACTGACCCTTTTATGCATTGAAGGGGTAGAGGGAGTTATTCGTAGACGCGGCTTCTTTTATGATTTTCCGAAAATACTTTCTCATTCTTAAATCTATAAGTGCGGTATCTTTGTACCTATTACACCTGGCTTAAATTCCGTTCTGTTCAAATCGTGTTTTTCAAGAGCTCGCGGTTTTGCGTAAGTTTTAAGAGCCGGTCTTCTTTTGAAGTGTTGACCACAATTTTATATAATTCGGACCTCAGACTGTCCTTTCTTTAATTTCATAATACCTAGCTACTAACTTCTATTTCTAAGAATGTGCGAGGCATGAGCGTTTCTTATAATAATACATTTTTTATCTCTACCAGGTGTGGCGGACTTACACATGCCGCAATTTTCTTCTTTTTGAATAAAGCCTTAAATTTCTAAGCGGGGTTTGTGAATAACATTGTAGAAAGTCATTGTAAAATTTAGCCTTATACCTTACAGGTGTGGCGTGACTACACGATAAGGCGCATACCACATATTTGAGAAGAAAACCCTAAAATATGAAAGGGGTTTTCCAGCAATATATATATATATATATATATATATATATATATATATATATTTGTATATATATATATATATATATATTATATATATATAATATATGTTTGTGTGTGTGTGTGTTTACGTACATATATGTATAATTTTTTTCTCTTTCCAAAAACCTTTTATTTTATAAAAATATTTCTAATTTCAAATTCCAGATTTTCAGCAGTTACGTTTAGGAATAATTAGAAAGCAATTACCTTCTCTGCCATTTTTGTTTATAAACTCATTCTAACTTCGTTCTTCTTTTATAGATCAATGAGATTGATAGAAATAAAGTAAGTTACTTTCCTGTATTTCTATATTTTTTGAAAAATACTTGCTTCTTGAGTTGTTAAGATATAATCGGTATAACAATAATGAATATAACAATAAAATAAGAATTCCTTTGCTTTTGTAAGTCTAATCTGTTCATAACTCTTATATAATTATTGAATATTTAACTGATGATTAAATTTGATTTCCATATTGTATAAATGTTCTTTTGTCTGACTTAATAGCTAGTTTTCTACCTCTAAATTTCGACTGCCGATTACGAGTAGTGAGCCTTGGTGTAAAGAAAATATGTACATGCTACAAATAATGCTGAGCATCAAATCCAATTTTCCAATTTCATGACTATTTCTGTTTACATCCATGCACTCTTTACAAAAGACAAATTTAAACTTTATTTTACAAAAATTTGAGCAAAAGGGTTTTCTAATTAGTAAATTCTGTTTCAAAGCACCTTAGACACAGAAGCTTGACCAGTTGGGAGAATAAGCAAAATTGCATCACAAAGTGTTACGCCGTATACCAAGAAAACATCTTTCTGGTACTTAGAAACAAGTCCAACTAGTTACGATAATGTGTTAATTCAAATGGTCCTTGAAACTGACACATTTATTTCTCTTAATAAAATTAAGAGTTGAATTTTTAATCTCTCAGTCACCAGTTTAACAGTCGAAGACACACTTTGTTAAGTCATTCACCTTATATGGTATGTCATGCTCTTTGTTTTGCATGAAGTGCCATTTTTTTCCTGCGGAATAGTTAATAAAAATTCCTCCTCATCTCTGATGAATGAGTACCCATTGAAACTATTATTATAAAGTGAATACTACATTCTTAGAATATTCAAGAAAATATATTATTACAATAATAATTGCGTTTTAAAAAACTCGTTCGTCTTAATTGTGTCTATGCAGTGTGACAGTTAAATTTTAGATTTTCATACATGGGATCTAGTAATTTGTAGTAGCCCGGATGGACTTTCAAACCTTTTAAAAAAATCTTGTTCATCTTGAAAGTTTACCTGTTTCAACAGAACAAAAGTTCTTAAAAACTGAATAAAACTATACAGCAAATTTTGAGACATTTAAGAGCTGTTTTAACTGAAATCCTGAAATATTAGGAAATCATGATATCAGGAAATCGGGATATCATGAAATAATGATTTAATGATACATTTCATCTTAGTAGTTTATAATAAAAGTATTGAAAAATTAATGTATTAATGTTTTGAAAAAAAAAAACATTTACAATCCTAATGAGAGATTAACTTAGAATGCAACTAATTGTTGGCCTTGAGAAAATTGCTTCCTACCTTAATGATCTTATAAGCTACACGTGAGGCAACCGCAAAGCCCCCTATATATCTGCTAGTATTACGTATGACATTAGCTCGTTAGCTAATACATGGATATTCTTCAAGAAAATGTGGAAGTCCTGTTAGCTTCCAAGCAATGAAGCGTGCGGTTCCCGATGAAGTATATTCAGCCAGTATGAGATATGCTAAGGTTGGTTTTCAACTATAGATGCTAAAGGAAAGTAGCACAAAAGCTCAAAGAAGAAATAGTTTTATATATGCAGACTGTGACTTATCCTGGTGGACAGCAACAGGCTTCTCCTCTTTCCACGAAAAATATCAGCTATTAAATTGAATTATCCTTATGATTATAAATGGTTTCGAAAGATGTAAGCTTACCATCTTTAAACGTAAACATAACGTAAACGTAAAATTTCGAAAAATAAAGTACATTTCCTTAAACTCTATTGTCTAATTAACAATTAAACACAAAAGAACTGGAAGAAATTTACAGTAGAAATAAATGGCATAAATAAAGAATAAACCTAGAACTGACAGTCGTCTGATAACTACTTTCTAAGTAAGGAATTAATCAGACATTTTTTATCCCCCTCTCGTGAAATCTAAAATTAAAAAATTTCCTTAGGGACAAAGAACCCTATAAATAGCTACTTCTGCACTCTGAATATTATCTTCTATGTCTTTACTTTCCGAATAAAATAGCAACCAATCAGGGTTTCCCCCAACATTGTCAATCGGTCCAACCAGTTGTGTAACCAGGGCAGAACTCCTGCAGAGTATTCCCTCCCCCGCGGTACTCAAAACTGTTTTATTAAGAGTTTTTTTTAATATATGGTCGATATATTGACTTTACTTCAAGCACTAAGCTCATTGTTGGACTGACCGGCTGAACTAGCAAATAAACAGCCCACTATAAAAAGAATCTGGGTGGCTGGTTGCAGGTAATGCAAAAAAAAAAAAAAAAAAAAAAAAAATCCCAAAAGTCATGAAATTAGAAAAAAAATTAAAAGTAGATAAAAAATTATAATTATTTATTCCCTATGAACAACCTAACTGGTTAATGCCCTTAATCATATTAATTCATTTTATAAATCACACAAAAGAAAACTAAGACATTTATTGTGTAGATATTCTTTTAATTTTACGGTACAGCAAAGTTTTACTTTCTTTTATATTAATTGCTCTTTTGTTATAATTAAAAATTCATAGCTTTTGAAAGAAATGAAATATTTCTCGTATAACTTGTATATTTTTGCATAGTTTTATTACATATTAAGAATATTATGATTGGTCAAAACAGACACAAGGTCCCCTTGTAATGTATAACTTATAATGTATAAGAATAAAAAATTACAATATTACCTTATTTGTAGATCAAATGCATAAATAATATTCTCAGATAAAAAAGATTAATCTATACGGACATTATATAGAGGTAAAAATTATTTGTATTTTGGAGTAATTTCTGGAACTAAATCTGTTACAAATTTGTTTTACTAATTGAAAGTTACACTATCCATGGATAATATACGATATATTTAATATAAAAACTATAAGTTTTCGTTCCGAAATCTCTATATTGAAAATCCAGTCGGAGGAAATAACACTAGTCGGATTTTTTATAAATATTTTCTGAAAATGGTGGAATATGAGTAAAAATAATATAGTACACATATACTAGTTATTCCTTAGGCTAAACAAAAGTCAAAAACATGACATACCTAGCTTTTATATTTAAATCTTTCAGGAAGAGAGTAATATATACTTGTCACTGAGATGTCAATGAAGTTATGACCATATTTTAATATTTTCTGATTTTTACAAAATCAAATAGAAATATAATATTCATTTTTGTTAATAAAAGAGACAGATCACCTTTAAACTTTGATTTTTTGGTATTTAATTTGATTTTTTGGTATTTAAATTTTTTGCAATATCAGAATCATTTGAAATAGTGATTCTCAACCCTTTTTATGCTACCTCCTCCCTATGGAGCCGAAATGTGTTCAACGCTCCCCTTTGTTAAAATCCCGTATTTTAAAGTGTAGTTTCATAGAAGAGCTTAATTATAAAAGGCTAAATGTCTAAGTAATTTTTTTTCAATATAGTAATAAATCAAATTTTTGTTACTGATACCCGCTGAAGCAACGCTAGTTATGGCGCTGACCTCCACTCTGGAGTTCTTGGCTTCGAATAACACTGGAGCATAGATGTTCGTAACCGTTCGGAATCGACTTTAATAAGTAGTAGGTCCCTGTCCCTATAACCCTTGTGTTGCAAAAAAGTACAAAAGAGTACACCGTATTCGAAACCAAACCAAACGAATGCTGTTGATTAAATATATTTTTCTGAATGTTCGCCTAATTTCACGCAAAACATAGGGGATGAAAATAACTGGATCTGGTACCACCGGGTAAGTTTGTTTTATTATTGGTAAAAATTAGATAATTAATGTAATAAATTTATTTAAATTTTTTAAAATTAAAATAAAAATATAAAACCTACTTACGCCGCCTCCCTACAGCCCGAAAGAAGTTCACTGTCTACCAGCAACGTCCCACCACCCCCGTTGATAACCACTGATTTAAAGTATACCCAACTGAAAGATTCGAATAAGGACATGTAAAACCACGTATTCTTTGAATTTAACATCATACATTTTAAGGAAGCTACCAAAACTTTAAATTCATTTTACTGTAAATAACTTGTGTTAAACTTAAATAAAAACTATGGCACTTATTATATTCAAATTTTCACAGTAAATACATTATAAAAATACAATAAATTTCTACCTAACTAATGCTTGTTTAATTTCGTTTTTATAGTATTGAATAGTATTTCGTTTGTATAGTAATGAAATTTTCAAACGTTATTTTAACTTTTTTGAAAAATTCAATGACCTTGGTGTAATATTTCTGATACTTTTCAAAAATTGAAATAGAGAGAGAATTATACCTAATAATTACTACCTAAACTGACTTCATGTTTTCTTTAAGTCTCAGAAAAGAAATTAAAATATTCGAAATAGGCTCTCACTATTCAATTTATAAAACTGTTCTTAGTTTTAGAAATAAACCGAATTTCGCAAAACGAATTAAAAAAAAGAGAACAGATTTTGAAACTTTCGCGTATTTAAGATAATAATTAAAAAAGAGATATGATAAGGCAAAAAAAGAATCTTCCATTTGAAGATTAAGAAGTCTAATTTAGAATTTGTTTGTTGAATTCGACAGTAATTTTGTAGATTAAATGCCACTATTTAGATTTTTATTTTTAATGTAAAATAGCTTTCGCTTATTCGGGTATAGTAGTATTGGTATATTAAGGACTGATAGTAAAAACATATGTAAGATAGAATTTCTATTATTCCTCAATGTTACAAATGGCATTTACTATTCCAAGAAATAGATTAATTTGACAGGACATAGTAAAACATTTGTTTGGAAAGAGAGAAAAATGATTAAATGGCATAATTTGAATTTTCAAAATTCACTTATTTAGAGCTTTATCTTAACAGAACAGTGGAAATAAAAAAGAAAAAAAGAAAAAATTCTTTAAATAAAAAAAATAAAAAATTGTGATATATCTATATCTATATCTATATCTATCTATCTATCTATCTATCTATCTATATATATATATATATATATATATATATATATATATATATATATATATATATATATGATGATTAAAAAAGATATGATAAGTTGAAAAAAATCTATTTAAAATTGACTAAAGATGAAGGGTATCCTTAAATATTTACTCATTGCTACCAAAAACAATTATGTACATACCCCCATTTAGCTTTTATTTTTAGTGGAAAATAATTGTAAAATAATTTCGATAATTCAGGTAGATCAGTATTTGGTGAATTAAAGATTCATTAGTAAAAACGTATGTAAGGCAGAATTTCTATTATTACAGAGTATTCCAAACAACATTTACTCTTAATAGCGACAGATTAATTTGACAGGACATTGCAAAAAATTTGTTCGAAAAGTCAGAAGGAAGAATAAATTGTATAACTCGAGTTTTCAAAATTCATTTTTTTTAGAAATGTATCTTTACTCATATATGTTTACTCATTGCTTCCAATAATAATTTTGTACATTAAATATACCATTTAATGTACATAGTTATTGTTGGAAGCAATGAGTTTACAATTATTTTTAGTGGAAAATAATTGTAAAATAATTTCGCTACTTCGAGTTCATCAGTATTTGGTGTATTAAGGATTCATCAGTAATAACATATGTAAGGCAGAATTTCTGTTATCACTGACTATTTCAAAAGGTATTTACTCTTCCAAGAGACAGGTTAGTTTGACAGAACACAGCAGAAAATGTGTTCGAAATGTCAGAAGATAGAATAAATAAGAATCGAGTTATTACATAACTAGAGTTTTCAAAATTCAACTATTTAGAACTGTATCTTTATTCATATGTTTACTCATTTTTTCCAATAATAAATATGTACATTAAATACCACCATTTAGTTCGTAATTTTAGTGCAAAATAAATGTAAAATAATTTCTATAATTCGAGTACATCAGTATTTGGTGAATTAAGGATTCATTAGTAAAAACGTATGTAAGGTAGAATTTCTATTATTACTGACAATTTCAAACGAATTTACTCTTCCAGGCGACAGATTAATTTAACAGGACACTTAAAAAAATATGGGCGAAAATCAGAGGACAGAATAAATAATAAATGAGTTATTACATAACTTGAGTTTTCAAAATTCATTTATTTAGAACTGTGTCTTTATTCATATATATTTACTCATTGCTTCCAACAATAATTATGTACATTAAATGCCACCATTAAGGTTTTAATTTTTAGTGTAAAATAATTGTAACTAAGTTTGCTAATACGGGCACATCAGTATTTGGTGAATTAAGAATTCATTAGTAAGAACGTATGTAAGGCAGAATTTCTATTATTACAGAGTATTTCAAACAGCATTTACTCTTCCAAGCGACAGATTAATTTGACAGGACATTGCAAAAAATGTGTTCCAAAAGTCAGAAGAAAGGATAAATTACATAACTCGAGTTTTCAAAAATTTTTATTTAGAACTGTATCTTTACTCATATATGTTTGCTCATTGGTTCCAACAATAATTATGTATAATAAATATACCATTTAATGTACATAATTGCTGTTGGAAGCAATGAGTTTACAATTATTTTTAATGGAAAATAATTGTAAAATAATTTCGCTAAATCGGGTACATCAGTGTTTAGTGAATTAAGGATTCATTAGTAAAAGCATATGTTAAGAGGAATTTCTATTATCTCTAAATATTTCAAACGACATTTACTCTTCCAAGTAACAGATTAATTTGAGAGGACACAGTAAAAAATGTGTTCTAAAAGTCTGAAAAAAGAATAAATTAAGTAACTCGAGTTTCCAAAATTCATTAATTTAAACTGTATCTTTACTCATATATATTTACTCATTGTTTCCAACAATAATTATGTACATTAAATACCACCATTTAGTTTTTATTTTTAGTGCAAAATAATTGTAAAATAATTTTGCTAATTTGGGTACATCAGTATTTAGTGAATTAAGGATTCATCAGAATTAACATATGTAGGGCAGAATTTCAATGATGTTCAAACAACATTTAGTCTTCTAAGAGACAAATTAATTTTACAGAACACAGCAGAAATGTGTTCGAAAAGTGAGAAAAAAGATTAAATAATAATCGAGTTATTGGAGTTATGCAGTTATTAAAATTCATTTATTTAAAAATGCATCTTTACTCAAATATATTTACTCATTGCTTCCAACAATAATTTTGTACATATTATGTACATAAATATACCATTTAATGTACATAATTATTGTTGCAACCAATGGGTTTACAATTATTTTTAATGGAAAATAATGTAAATAATGTAAAATAATTTCGCTACTTCGGGTACATCAGTATTTGTTGAATTTAGTATTCATCAGTAAAAACATATGTATGGCAGAATTTGTATTATCACTGACTATTTTAAACGACATTTACTCTTCCAGTCGACAGATTAATTTGACAGGACATTGCGAAAAATGTGTTCCAAAAATCAGAAGAAAGAATAAATTACATAACTCGAGTTTTTAAAAATCATTTATTTAGAACTGTATCTTTACTCATATATGTTTGCTCATTGGTTCCAACAATAATTATGTATAATAAATATAACATTTAATGTACATAACTATTCTTGGAACCAATGAGTTTACTATAATTTTTAATTGAAAATAATTGTAAAATAATTGTACATTAGTATTTAAAGTGTACATCAGTATTTGGTGAATTAAGGATTCATTAGTAAAAACATATGTAAGGCAGAATTTCTATTATCAATGAGTATTTCAAACGGCATTTACTCTTCCAAGCGTCAGATTAATTTGACAGAGAAGGGCAAAAATGTGTTTGAAATGTCTGAAAAAAAATAAATTACATAACTCGAGTTTTCGAAATTCATTAATTTAGAACTGTATCTTATTAGAAAAGAAAAAAAAATCCACGCTACCGCTTCTTGCGAAACAGTTTAAAGCCACATGATATTTTCCATCACCTCCACCTATCCTTAGCTTTTTCCTTTTGCTTTTGCTTGGCTGGGAGAGAGAGCCCACTGACCCCATGAAGCCTTGAACTGGCACAAGAAGATGAAAGTAGAAGATAAGTTATGCCGCCGCCAGCAAGACATCATTCACAGCTGCGAGTGAATTTATCGCGTTCGGTTTTCTTCATTCGCTCAAAACATATGTGAGAGAAAGAAATAGAAAAAAATATATACACCAAGAAAGTTCGTACGAAATGAAACCGCATGTTAGAGGTTCCGACTTTTCGCCGCTGTAACTGGTTTCGTAAAGTGAGAAACTCAATTACTGACTTTACTTTTCATGATTTAGGAGGCGTGCTGGGAGACAGGTAACTCCGAGACGTATTTTATAAGACAGTTGAGTCTTTATAGGAGGATTTTTTTTCTATGACATTTTACGTGGTTGGAAAAATAAGACAGCATTATAGTCTGTAGAAATTCTTTTGTTGTCGATAATATCCACTAGACATAAACCCAAAGGTTAAGTTAATATACATAATTATTTGTAACTAATTCCTAGACATCAGTAAAATACATTTTTGCTAATACCAATAGATAACTGCGAGAAGTATTTTTAAGACAATTTACTTAATACAGGATGAATTATTGTATGGTATTTTACGTAGTTGGAAAAATGTTAACGAAATTATTTTGTTGTGAGTAATATCCACTAGATATAAAGCCAAAGTTGATATACATAATTATTTGTAATTAATTCCTAGACATCAGTGAAATACATTTTTGCTAATACCGATAGATAACTCTGAGAATTAATTTATAAAACAGTTTAGTTTATGCTGGAGGATTTATTGTATGGTATTTTACATGGTTGGAAAAATGAGAAAAGATCATAGACTAACGAAATTATTTTGTTGTCGGTAATATCCACTAGACATAAAGGCAAAGGTTAAGTTAATATGCATAATTATTTCTAATTAATTCCTAGACATCAGTGAAATACATTTTTGTTAGTACCCATAGCTAATTACGAGATGTATTTTATAAGACAGTTTACTTTATACAGGAGGAATTATTGTATGGTATTTTACGTGGTTGGAAATATAAGACAGGATTATAGGCTAACGAAATTCCTTTGTTGTTCATAATATCCACTAGACATAAAACCAAAGGTTAAGTTAATATACATAATTATTTTAAAGTAATTCCTAGACATCAGTGAAATACATTTTTGTTAATACGAATTGGTAACTCCGAGAAGTATTTTATAAGACAGTTTAGTTTATACCGGAGGAATTATTGTATGGTATTTTACGTGGTTGGAAAAATAAGATAGGATTATAGGTTAACAAAATTCTTTTGTTGTCGGTAATATCCATTAGACATAATGCCAAAGGTTAAGTTTATATACATAATTATTTGTAATTAATTCCTATACATCAGCGAAATACATTTTTGTTAGTACTGATAAATAACTCCGAGATGTATTTCATAAGACAGTTTAGTTTATACTAGAGGAATTACACAGATTTTCACAGAATCACAGATTTTCTTAATACCTTAAAGCACACAATTTGCTTCTTTGAAACTCCTTAAACAAAACAACACCTTTTTGTACTTCAGACACAAAGATACGTAAATATTCTCTGGATTGTTTTTATCACAGAGAAAATTTATATGTTATTTTCTCTGTGAAGATACATAATATTAATCACATATACGGCTGAGAAATATTTTGCTGTATGGTGGTTATAGCAAATCTCTAAATTATTCTAAATAACTAATATCGCTGTTCTTGGAGGACATACAATGTTTCAATAAAATAAAAAAATACTTATTTGCAGCGTTCAAGAGACATTAAAGCCGCTACGCAAAATATTAAATTCAGAATTTGCTCTAAACAGTGATATAGTTACAGTAATATTTTGTCTTTGAGTAGATTCTTATGGACTTTCAATGGACTGGTCAATTCAATGGACTGGTTTTTAAATCATATTCTATAATCAATTTTAATTAAGCAAATATACCTGTATTCTCTATACCTAAAAACATTATACACTGTCTACCAATAAGTATTTGGACACCTATGAAAATGACGATATCTGCGGTCTTGAGATACGTCACGGCCTCCTATACATCACGTAGGAAACAGCATTGGCATTAGTTGCACGCAAGATGCCACGCAGTACGGAGCTCTCTGATTTCGAGAAAGGTATAATTATTGGGTATCACAAATGTGGCCGATGCTTCAGGGACATATCTAGCGATCTAAAGAACCCAAAATCGACAATGTCCTCTGTGATTAAGAAGTGGAAGGTGAGCAGTGATTGTCGGAATGTGCTCCTAGTCGGCAGACCAACGAAACTAAGCGATAGAGACCGACGAGTGCTGTCCAGAGAAATTCAGAACAACCACAACCAATCGATTTCCCTCACCTGCGAGGAGTTTCAACAGGCATCAGAGTGTAAGGTTAAAATGAATACCATCCGTAAGGAAGCACATCTGTTTGGTTTTCATGGACGTGCTGCTGCCCATAAGCCTTTGATCACAAAGCCCAACCGCGTTGCTCGGTTAATGTGGTGCAAAGCACATCGAAATTGGACCCTAGATCAGTGAAATCGGGTTCTTTGGAATGATGAATCAAGGTTCACCCTTTACCGTTCAGATGACAGGGTCTAAGTCGGTCGTCTGCCTGGAGAACTCCTACCAGAATGCATTGTGCAAACAGTCAAGTTCGGTGGAGGTTGAATTATGGTCTGGGGGTGTTTCTTCTGGTATGGACGAGGACCCTTGGTCCCTGTTCATGGTAAGCTCAATGCCGATGCCAACTGCACTATTTTGGATGACAATGTGCTTTCTACGTTGTGGCAGTTTTACGGGTTGGACCCCTGCTACTTTCATGACGACAATGCCAGTTGTCATGTTTCAAGGTTAACCAAGGCTTGGTACTGTGCGAATGGAGTTCATCAAATGGACTGGCTTGCCCAGAACCCAGACCTGAACCGTATCGAGAACATCTGAGACGAGTTGAATCTCCGAATTAAGGGGTGCACTACCCGTCCAAAATCCGTGAATGAACTTGTATGTCTACTCCAAGCCGAATGGAAGACAATAACACTAGCTGTAATACAGAGATTTGTGGAAAGTATGCCCCAGAGGGTTCAAGCTGTAATTGCCTCTCGTGGAGGCACTACCAACTATTGATTTTGAATAAAGTTAGTTTTTCTTTTCTGTCACAGGCGTCCCAATATTTATTGGTAGACATCAGTATATACATCTTTTGTTAATACGAAGAAATTGTGTTTTAGATAATATAGCAAAATCTCTATAATAAGGAGGCATAGTAAAAGTATCGGTTTAGAGGGATATATCGTTATATCCAGGTGCAAGAAAAAGTTATATTAAAAGACTCAAACGATATCAACAGTTATCAATAGAAGGTTTAAGGTTAAATGTTTTTAACTATGGCTAGTTTGATATGTTTATAACAGAGTAATAAAAATTACTCACCCGAGGCTACTTACTGAAATAAATTTGATTCACACTGTTTTTCTTTTTACTGATAAGTAGATAAGGTGCCTTCAAAATGAAAGATTTTGACAGAAAATGATATTTTTATGATATTTTATATGAAAGGATATTTTGATTCTTATATGCTTCATTACCAAAACACATATTTCGAATAACATGACTATTTTTAGCCTGGTTTTCCTATGCACTCTTATTTTAAAACTTTTCCAGTTTATCAATTTTTTATACAATTAGTAAGTTTGAAATGTTCCAGGTGCATTTCTTTTGTGAAATTCGTATTCAAACTTTTGGAGATTATCTTTTAAAGTGTTTGTAATTAAACAAGGATTGTTTTGAAAATCCCAAAATATTTTCTTGAGTTACAGAGGATTTAATATTGTAAAACAATGAGAACAGTTTCTGAAACTTTTTCAATTTTGTAACTGTCATATAAAAATGGTGTTTATTTTAAGTGAAAATTGATACCGAGTTTTGTTTCTATATAAATTCTGTACTTAACATGAAAAAATAAAAAAAATTGGCTAGTATGCTGTACAGTAGGAACATTTTAAAGGAATATTGTTGAATGGCACAATTTTTATCGAATGGTCTCCGATTTTAATCAAAAATAATTGTTTAAAAGTTTTCTGTTTCTTCTTTATTTCATAAAATGACATTATATAACCAAAATTGAAAATTTTAAAAATTTAAATTTATTTCCCTTGTCTTCTTAACTCTTTGGAATCTATCGGGACATATGTGTCCCACCCAAGTAATAAAATTTTTTTTCAAGACTATTTGGTTTTATATACTTAACTTAAAATCTCTAATATTCCCTAGCTTTAGAGTAAAAAGGGTGTATCCTTAATTTATAAAATTGTCACTTCTTGATATTAGTATCCAAATTTACATAAAATCTTACCTCAGATATTGCACAAGAAAACAATAAAAAAGACTCCAAAGAGTTACATGAGATAAGAAAGTATGCATTGAGTCTTAATCACAAAACTGTTTTTGAATGCATTTGGAGATTTAAATATCGTTGGAGATATACATGAAATGAGGATCGGTAGCTTGAAAAACAGCCTTTCACAAAGGTTTACTGCAAGAAATATCGTTAAATCAAGAGGACAATAACATTTTATCGAATGTAAATTCACAGGGACTACCAAATGTTCACGTAATACAAGGATTTATCGTTGTATCGGATTTTGCTGTAGTGAGATAAAATGAAAATTCAAGGTACCTTGTCCCCTCAAATCAACTAACAAAGTGTTTATAGAGTCTAAGGTTCATTACCTATATTTGGAAACTAATATATCGTTGCAAAGGGACAGGAAGCGAGAATGGTCACGAGAAAATAGTTTTCTGATGAAGTTTCTTGCTGAAAGATCGTTAAATAAACAGAAAAATAACACTATATCTTACGCTTATTCACAGAGACCGTCAAATATTCTGATTATAGAAAAAATTACAATTGTATCGGATATTGCTGTAGCGATGGTTTAATGAAAATAAATTTTGTGGATTTTCATGAAATGAAAGCTGTAAAAGAATTAATAAACTCATGAAATACATTCATAATAATGAGTAAAAACACAGGATATGATAACAGACAGATTTTTTAAGGATTTAAAATGATATGAATGCGTTAATAATGTATTTCACCCTTCATCATACATTTATTATTATTTATGTATCTATTTATTATTATTTATCTATTTCATTTCATAAACGATTTATAGATGCTTAAATCTTTTCTATAATAGTTAGAACTTAAAGTATATATACTGAAAGTGAAACTGTAAAAGAATTACTATACTCATGAAATATATTTATAATAATGAGTAATGCTCAGGATATGATAAAAGTGACATATCTTTTTAAGTATTTCAGAAGATATGATTGCATTAATAATGTATTTCACCATTCATCATACATTCGTTATTCAAATATTTCACTTCATAAAGGATTTATAGATGCTTAAATCTTTTCTATAATAGTTAGAACTTAAAGTATATATACTGAAATCGAAACTATAAAAGAATTAATATACTCATGCAATATATTTATAATAATGAATAATAATCAGGATATGATAACAAACAAATCTTTTTAAGGATTTGAGAAGATATGATATGCATTAATAATGTATTTCACCCTTCATCATACATTTATTATTCAACTATTTCACTTCTTAAGGGATTTATAGATGCTTAAATCTTTTCTATAATAGTTAGAACATAAAGTATATATACTGAAATTGAAAATGTAAAAGAATTAATATACTCATGAAATATATTTATAATAATGAGTAATAATCAGGATACGATAACAGACAAATTTTTTTAAGGATTTCAGAAGATATGATATGCATTAATAATTTATTTCACCCTTCATCATACATTTATTATTTAACTATTTCACTTCATAAAGAATTTATAGATGGCTTAAATGTTTTTTATAATAGTTAACTTAAAGTATATATAAATGTACAGTAAAAGCTTTGCGCAGTATTTTAAAATTTTAAATGCTTCGTAAAAATTTGTATTATACTTTAAAAAAATATAGCTTGTTTAGGTTAGATTTTTTAAAGAACACACACGACCCCATTTGCTTTCTTTTGAACACTTAAATTTACTCAAATCGTTCACGTTTCTGGCATTTTGACAGCCATTGCAAGCAAAAAAATATGGCCGTAATAAAAAATGCATTTATTCTTGAAATATTTAGAATGAAGTACGTGACTGCGAAAATGTAAATAATCGAAATTTAGGGAAATAGGCTTCCCTCTAATGTGGGGTTTTGGGGTATTTTCTCTATTGGTTTATCGAAGTTTAATGTATTCTTAAGGCAACAGTGGTTTTGCAAAGCATATTTATTTTATATTTAATCAGTCTGCTTGAAAATGTAATATGTATTTAGCAATATATATTTATTCAAATAATTATATGGATTGTAATCATTTATAAGTTATAACTATCTATAAGGAAAAAAAATTAACCTACAAAGCATATTAGACCCAATTTAACATAATATCAAAAATAAAAATTAAGTAAAAATTATTTTATTGTAAGTTTTTTAATAGATTGATATCATGCAATTATTTATCCCAAAATACTGGTGTATGTGAAGAAAATTTTGCCTTATTTTTCTTACATAATATCAACCCATCATTCCTTAAAGTTACAACAGAAAAACTTCTTCTAACTAGACTTAAATGTTTCCCTGCCTTCTTATCTAAATGTGTAATTACTATGAACAATTTCTTTCAATATGATCCAAAACATAATTTGAAGAGTACCAACTGAAAAAGTAGTTTTTTTCAGATTGTTTTATAACAAGTTAATGAGACGGTTACAAAAGACTATATTAGATAAATAAAATCATCAGTACTATATTAGATAAATAAAATATTTATAACTCATTAAGACTGAAAATATTTCTTCCATTACTATTTAATTATTAATAATTTGTATGCATTAAAGACCGCGAACACAGAGGTATAAAATAATTTACAGCAGTATATAAAATTTATTACTGCTATCATCTCAAGAGGTTACATTAACACGTTACTCGTTTAATTTTTAAGCTGAAAATTACATAGAATATATCACAAACATAGCGTATACATTTGCAAATATAACACAGACTTAGCTAGAATATAAACGATATATTTCTTTTTTAATATAAGATAATATTTATTTTAAAAGCAGTGCACAATAAATTCGTACGTTATTTGGGGCTTATGAAATATTTGAAACACTTCGAGAAAATTGTACCTTTTATCTGATGTTTGAAATATTACAACTATTTACCCGTTAGTAAAGGGAATGCAGAGATAAAATGTCCTAGAGAGCTTATGACTTAAAGCTCGTAGCATGCTGTCTGTTATCTGAAATCTCTTACATTTGTAAGATATTCATCTCATACTCTCCTGATGCATTTTAAATGTTAAAGGATCTAGAACAACATTTCTACTCTATTTTTAGTCCAAGTACGTTTTCTGTCGTGACTTCTACATTCCCTTCCAGATATTTTAGAATCAAAGATCCTTTTAAAACTGAAGAGCACTATTTTATTCAACAAGATAATCTCAGAGAAAGGACGAAAAATAACTCTTTTAAAAAGGACAGAAAATGTAAGTTCTGGATAATTCATTGAATAAGGTGACTAGAATCAAGTGAGTCCTAAATAAAAGCAACAAAAAATCTATAAGATGAAAATTATTAAATTATTAAATGAATCATATCTTTAAGAATATAATATATTTTTTTTTATTTACAAAACTATAAGGAAAATAAGCATTTCTCATATTTACTCTACATAAAGAATGCCTTTTTTATATGAAGAAATGGTGAAAATGATTATCTCGCCAAGGATTTAGCACTTCCCAAATTGTAAACTAATTGATAAGGTGGTAAAATGAGGCAACACCCAATTCTGCTTGAAAGTCATTCTTCAGCTTATACTGTTTTTACATCCTTGTAAATAATAAATGAATAATTGTAATTTCATTTACTTTAAGTTTATATATTTTAATGGTAGAGCTTACTTTTGTCATGCCTGAATTCGTTTTGATTAGTTTAAACGTCTGTAAGGACTACTAGAAAATTTAAAATTACTTACCATTTTATAGCCTTTTCATACGTATTTACGCGAATCTAATGCGCATCATTTTTGGCCAAATGTAGTATTCAAAATTGGATGGCGCATTAGATTGGATGGCGCATTAGATTCGAGTGCGTCAGCTGTCCGCCGATGACGTCAACCAAATTTAAATCGTAACAATGGATTACTGTATTTCTCGACTACATTTACCATTACATTTATCGTTGACACGTTATTGCATAGAGGATACAAACTGCTGGCTCCGAAATGTATGGGAACGCCGTTCCGGTGGGCTCTTCAATCCACCACCAATGCTTTGTCTGGACGCTACTTTATGTATTAATCCATTGTTGTATAAAATATGGTATCTAAATTTAAATAAAATTATCATACCATTGATTGATAGTTTATATACAAATCCATTGTTGTATAAAATAAGATTCAATAAATTCCTCATACCATTAATGCGCATTACATTCGCCGACAAACATTTTTTTTTTTATTATTTAAAGTTTTAAAATGGGGATGCGCATTAGATGCGATGGTCCATTAGATTCGCATAAACACGGTATTTTGATAAGCTTCATTGTAAGGTCTGTGCTTATGCACTATTCTACTATGTTTCTTCATATAACTTAAAAAGAACTAGACGTAGAGTATTTAAATGTATTACGGTTACGGCAACATCAAGTACCAACTTTCAATTTTTTTATTGCATCTCCCTTTTACAAAACGAAACATCTCAATATCTATCTATGCATCTCTCTCATAAAAATATTATACACTATCTGTTGTCACAAAAGATGTAATTTGGACAAACCAAGCACTATTGATATATTCGTTACTCATTAAGGCAAAAAGGTGCGTCTCTCGCTTTTGATAAGCACCTTTAAGGTGAAATACCGACATTACTCAGATGGATCCTTTTCGAATTTTGAAGTAGGGACCAAGGAGAGGACCCATAGACTTGACCTGCTACCTCCATAGTTATGAGAATTTGGAGAACATTGTGACCACGGACATATTTTATGTGCCCCAGTCACCTTTAAGGGACACTTCGGATCTTATGTCGGTCCGGGCACCGAACCCGCAACCTATCAGTTAAACGATCGTTGCTTTTGCTGACAGAGCTAGCAAGACTCCCATGACTGAGAAATGAAATGTTAGAAGTAAAATGTTAAATTGATCAATATTTCACTCTTCTTGTGCTGTAATGCCGCGTTTGATATGATTAACTTGTTGTCACATCACTTTGCTGATCCGTAATATTACGTTTCTGACGTATTAGCTAGTATTTTTAATCTTATGTAAGGGGATAAGAAAAAATGAGAGAAAAAAACTTACGGTATTTTTTAAAATTTTCGATAGGGTTTAAAAAATTCTAAAAGAACTATTGCAAGGTCATAGGGCTATTGTTCAGCCAGAGATGAATGTTCACTGATTCATAACTGTTGTGAACCACTGCTTTACAGTATCTAAATTCAAGTTTCGAAACGAGGTATTGTTGAAACGAATGCAAAAGATGACTATGCACATTGTGTTTCAAAATTTATCAATTGGTTATCAATACATAACAATTCAATTTATCAAAATCCTGTAATTTGTTGGGTAGAAGAAGTACTCAAAAATAAGAAGCAAAATAATTTAAATAATTAAATAATTTTCTTCAATACAGTTACAAATCAAATTTGTGTTACTGAGCAGAAGCAAAGATCAAACGAATACTATGGTCAAATGATAAGGATGCTGACTTTTGGAATAATGTCCCATGTGGGCACATATGTTCGTGGCCATTTGAAATCGGCTTTAAGTAGTAGGTTCCGGTCTCAATAGCGCTCATGTTGCAAAAGAGTAAACCGTAGCGCTTCAACCAAACCAAATGAATGTTGTTGATTAAATATTTGTTTCTCGACTGAATGTCAACCCAATTTCACTCAGAATATAGGAAATGAAATTAACTGACTCTCGAACCACCACGTAAGTTTTTTTATTACTTAAAAACCGTGGAAGTTAGATTATTAATGCAATAAATTTATTTAGTATTTTTAAAATTAAGTTTGAAATCCGAACCTGCTCACATCGCCGCTTTACTACCCGAACCAATTTCACAGCCTCCCGGAAGGCGGTATTGCTCCCGTTAAGAATCACTGATGTTGAAGATATTGTAGAAGACAGCTATAGTATAAGCTATAATCTAAAATAATAAAATAATATTATACATATTAGAAATAAAAATAAAATAAATTTCCTAGTTTTTACCAAATTGTATTAAAATTATGTCGTAAAGTTTTAATTAACTGGAAAAGAAACTAATGCTAAATTTACTGCTTTGTATACAGTAATAATCATTGAATGCTCCCAAGTATTAATTTATGAAAAAAATTAAACTAGAGGGTAATGTTCCATGTGTGTTATTGATAACAAAAGATGCTTTGAACTAAACAAATAAAATAGGAACAAACTCACGCAATATAAAATCTCCAAAAACATAAATTTGTTTGTTTGACACGGTGGAATATTGGTTTCTATTGTAACCTGGAGTAATGTTATTCTATGATCTGACGTAGTGTCATAACACACAAAGAAGTACGTGTCTTCAGAAATTTCTATTACAGTAAAAGTCTTTGAAATTTTTGAATTGTTCATAATAAAATCCTTTTATGAAAATGGTTTTATTAGTTGTAAATATCATTTCACGTTTCAGAAAGTACAAATTATCTGAAAGTATTTTATATAAATTGAAAAATAAATAACATTCCTATATTCGCAAACAAATTTCAATAAATATATTTTAACACAAGTTTGAAGAAATTGATTTATTTTACAATTCTAACTGACATCAAAACATTTATATGTGGATATAACTGTATAAATTCAATTAAAAGCAATGAAATGACATAATATCAACTCAGTTTAAACAGAGAAGTTTGTGTTACATTAAGTTATGTTAAATAAATATCTGACAATCTGTAACAAGATATCCCTTCGAAATGATAAAATAATGAATGTTTTTTAAGAGAACAAGAAACATTAGAAATGGTAGATTTTACCAAAAATATGAAATTATTTTTTGTTTTAAAAATATTTATGATAGGTACATGACTGATTATCAAAATACATTTTTTCGAATAACATGATTATTTTATTACACTGAAAACTGTTTTTTGCCATAAATCCTTATTTCAAAACTTTTAAAATAATTTTTTCCTCTTTGTCGATTTTTCTATCGGATTGATAATTTTGAAAAGTGCACTATTGTTACTTATTTCCTATTTAAAATTTTGGTTTCTTATTTAAAATTACCTGTTACTTTGTTTATTGAAAAACACAGTATGCTTTTAATATCTCAAAATATTTTCCCGAGGATTTAATTCCGTAAAACAGCAAATTGATAAAAAAATTTGTATAGCTTTAAATAATTATGTTGGTTTAATAGTATTTACCCCATTTGCACCATAAGTACATATATCTCCGAATCTATCTGGTTATTATTATAGAAGATCATACATGCCCGAATGTTTTCGGTAGTTTTCAGTATTTCTAACAAGAAAAATTATTGCTTTATGATTAAGTTATAAAATAGATTCATTTTGAAGCAATAAAAATCGTTTTTGCTTAAATCATAAATGTTTCATTTTTTGGTATGATGGAAAGGGGTTAACGTACCCAAAAATCGATACCCAGTTTTCTTTCTATATAAAATATAAAGCTAAAATAAAAATCGAATAGCACGCTTAGAATAGGCATATTTTTAAGGAATATTTTTGGACGGTACAATTTTTATCAAATAATCTCATATTTTTTTCACAAAATCGTTTCTAATACATTTTTGTGTCTTATATGTTGCATTCAACAATGTTATATGTTATTATGAGAAAAAGATTGTTAAAAATTGAAAAAAAAATTAAATACAAGTTCTTCGTCTCCTTAAGGGGTCTTTAAAGGACTTTTATGCATAAGAATCCCATGGTTTTGTTACTATTATTCGACTTTCCATACTTTTTTTTTTGGTTTGGCTTGGGGAGCTACGTTTTACTATTTTGCAACACGAGGGCTAATGAGACCGGGACCTACTGCTTAAAGTCGATTTCGAATGGCTACGAACATCCATGCCACTGTAGTATTCGAATCCACGAACACTACCATCGAATATCAACGCTCTAACCATTCAACAATCGTTCGACACATAACTGTTATATTTCACACTAAACTGTCTGATTTTTTTTTCAAAAAATCTGTTATACATCTGTTTAAAAAAACTAACCTTAAATACTTATAAAAACAATAAAGAATGTTTTTTAAAAATATATATTTATAACTTGATATTTTTTGTTCGTTAAAAGTGTTCTCACTTGCTTGCATGTTCACAAGAAATGATGTACAAACAAATGTTAAATTTTAAATTTTGACTGAAGAACATTCTTCTGTAATTGAATCTGAGAAAACCCATTTTAGGTTGTAATTTTATGTCTTACTGTTTACTAATTTTGAAATAGACTAAGTCTACCGTGCAAAGTGTCCATCCTCTACAATCGATATCGGAAGGCAAGAGAGATCATACAGTCTATATCCAGAGATTGATTACCTGTTTTTTTTTAATGTTTTTAACATTTTAGTGTCAGTGTTTTAATGTCTTTTTTTATTATTGTAGTTTTTATAAAGTTTGTTACTATTTTATCTTTTTGTAATTATTCACTGTTCCAATCTCATACATCTGATATGATGGAAGTCAATGATGTACAATGAGGAGCTTCTGCAATATAAAGAAAATAAAATTAACGTTTTTGTTTTTTATTGTAGTTTTTTAGAAGTTTGTTACCATTTTATCATTTTGTAATTACTTATGGCTCCAATCGCATACATCTGTGATTTATGGAAACCAGTGATGTAGAATCAAAAGCTTCTGCAATAAAAATAAAATAAAAATAATGTATTTGTTTCTTATTGCAGTTTTTATGAAATTTATTACTATATTATCTTATTAAAACTTTTTAAGCCTCCAATCTTATATATGATGTATGGAGACCAATAATGTAAAACCAAGAGCTTCTGCATTAAAAATTAAATTAATTAACGTTTTTGTTTCTTATTGTAGTTTTTATGAAGTTTTATATTATTATATCTTTTTGTAATTATTTACGGCTACAATCTCATACATATGTTTTGTATGGAAGCAAATGATATGGAATCAAGAGTTTCTGCAATAAAAATAAAATAAAATTAACGTTTTTGTTTCTTATTGTAGTTTTTATGAAGTTTGTTACTATATTATCTTTTTTAATTATTTAAGGCTCCAATCTTATGCATCTGTGATGAATGGAAGCCAAATATGTAGAATCAAAAACTTCTGCAATAAAAATAAAATTAATGTTTTTGTTTCTTATTGTAGTTTTAAGGAAGTTTGTCACTATTTTACGTTTTTATAATTATTTACGACTCCAATCTCATACATCTGTGATGTATGGAAGCCAATGATGTAGCATCAAGAGTTCTGCAATAAAAATAAAATTAATGTTTTTGTTTTATATTGTAGTTTTTATGAAGTTTGTCACTATTTTACCTTTTTGTAATAATTTACGGCTCCAATCTCATACATCTGTGATGAATGGAAGCCAATTATGTAGAATCAAAAACTTCTGCAATAAAAATAAAATTAATGTTTTTGTTTTATATTGTAGTTTTAATGAAGCTTGTTACACTTTTAAATTTCTTAATTATTTACGGCTCCAATCTCATGCAACTACCACGAATGGGAGCCAATGATGTAGAATAAAGAGTTACTGCAATAAAAATAAACTAAAATAAAAATAAATTTTGACATGTACTTACCTCTCTAAAACAAAACATATTATTCTCATAGAAATGATTTTAGTTCAATTAAAAAGTAACTACATTCAAAGGCTGGAACTTTTGTGAAAAAATGTTAAATAGTATTTGAGAAATATTGAGCTTGACATTAAAAATTTATATTATGAGAAATATGAAGTTAGAATAATAAAAAAAATAAAACATACCTATTTTTAAAAATATTTTAATAAACGCACTTTTCATTAATATTTTAAGAAATATATATATATATATATATATATATATATATATATATATTCCTACACATTTTAATTAATTTTATGTTATTATTTCTGAAATAAAACCTAAATGATGTGTAGTCATTAAAAAGTTTCAATGACACAAATATATTTATTTACTATTTACAAAGTCATGTCTTTTTTTTTAGTGTGAATATTAGGTTCTTTTATATATTTAATCGTTACTTTCAAACTAAGAGAAATTGTTTCATGACTTTTATTATTAAATGTATAGGCCATATCATTCTATAACATATATATTTTTGAAAATCAAAAACCTTCAAATTTTAAGAGTCTTGGGACAACCTTAAAATTAAAAAAAAATGTAGCGATTTTTCTCATTTTACACTTAGATTTTTTTAAGGATAAATGAGGCAGAAGTCACTTTATAACCGAGTATTATTAAGAATGAAGATTTATTGAGAAACTGCAAGCCGTTTTTTTATGAATGGCTGGAAATATAAAACAAATTCAATTTCTGTTATAAAAGAACAGTTATTTTAATAACTGTTACTTTAATCAAAAAAAAAAACATTTTAACCAGGATTCATTTATTTCGATAAAACTCACAAACTGATTATGTTACAAACAATTTCATTCTATTACAACAATTATGTAACAATTTTTAATTCAATTTAAATGACAGTAAAAAATTTGTTTACATATATCTTAATAGATAAAAATGAGGTTTTAATAAAATCGACAGAATGCTGCCCTATATTTGTTCAAATCTAAGTGTAAAGATTCCCATAAAATTTCATTATTGCCTAGTAAAAATAATATGTTGACTTTTTATGAGAGAAATAGAGAAATTTCACGTACAGCACGTAGAACTGTAGGTAGTCAAACTGTCAATATCTGAATTTAATAAAAAATAGAATGTACGTTTTCTATTCTTTAAACGATATATCAAATTTAAGCGATTCAAGCTGATTAAATATCCTAAAATTCTCATAAGTATTCTATGTATCTGTGTGCACAAGGAAGTGAATTGCTGTATGTATATTTGTTTCTTATACAAATCTCTATGATTTATTATAGATGCATTTAATTTTACACAGATAGTCTTGGGATATATCAATAAATAAGGAAATAAAAACAACATCTTAATAAAAATCTATCCTACGACTTTTGCATAGGATTTAACACTTTATTGGATAATGCTTTTCAAGGGTACATGACAGCAAATATAAATTATTGTTAAGAAATATTGTTTACATATATGTATATATGAATATATATATATATATATATATATATATATATATATATATATATATATATATAATATATATATATATATATATTATTATAATATTATTCCTCTGATAATGTACTAATACAATATATTAAAAATAAAAGGAGGAATGCAAAATACAGGGAATTTTTACCCTTGATTTAAGTTTGAAAACCACAATATTATATATATATATATATATTATATAATATATATATATATAATATATATATATATATGACACATAAACATAAAATTAATAACTTTTTAAAGAAGGATCTAAAATGCTTTTCTTTGATATATATAACAGATTATGATCTGTTATATATTATAATATATATTTTATTATCAATAATGGTTTAACGTAAAATTTTAATATTTCCAAAGATACGTTAACATTTTGCTTATAATAAGTGCTCTGTAAACGTAAATGAGAATTCTGTGACGAATACAGGAATTTATAGAATATTTATAATAATTGATGCTTATTTTCGAAGTTTTATCTATATATATATATATATACATATATTATATATATATAATATATATATAATATATATATATAAATATATATATAATATATAATATATATACATATATATATATATCATGATTTCTAAAGCTAGAACAGTCGATTATCAAAGTTATTAGAATATCACATCTCCCAGAAGATTTCTTATGTCCAGTGCATTTGCATTTCTGTCGCTTTATACAACCTCAAATATTCTAAGAGATAGAACCTAATTATTGTCATTTTTTCATAAAGATTGGATATATTGGATCCTTGAAAATGAGAGTCTGGCACGAAAGGTTTGCCAAATAATTCGAGCTTACAGCCAGTCGAATAAAATTATCCCGTTTCTTATGGCTGGTGAAATAGACTCTGTACCTTAATTCCATATGAAACAGGATTGTTAATCTAGACTTAAAATTGAACGCTGTCCCTAGTTGGTTCCGTATTTAACCATTTTGGAATATGTTTCATTTCTAGAAATCCTGTATGGTTATCAAGATTAGAAATATAATATTCACGAGGAAAACCTCTAAAACCCTACTCAGTTCACGAGCAGATTTGTTATAATTTGAATTCCATACTTTCAGAAGTTAACAGCTATGAAATGCGTTGCCTTTTTCTACACCGTTACAGCTCTCAAGAGAATAGAATTCATCGAGAATTCCAAAACATATTTTAAGTACAACACAACTTCACTCAGTCTGTAAGTCCGATATATTTTTTTTCTTTTGATTTCCTTGGAACTCTGATGCAGCCTGAAATGTCTTAACTTCTTTATTTTCACGATTAGTAATGTAATTACTTTTATTTTTAATACTGAGAAATACATAATATATCAAGCAATTAATTAAAGTTGGGTTTTTAGATAAGTAAGAATATTTTTTATTAAATATTTTGCAGGTATTTAAAAATTTTACGATACATAGTGATATTATAACAAGAATAAATCATACTTATCTCTATTTGCCTATATATATTTTCACTGAGCTAGGGCCGACTGGTTAGAGAGCTAATCTTCGGTACCAAATTTCAGAGGTTCGAATTCCACCATGGATGTTCGTAACCATTCGGAAATGAATTTAAGCTGTGTCCTACTCTCATTATCCCTCGTGTTGCAGAAAAGCAGACTATATCGCTCAAAAATGAACCCTATATACTTTTTTAATGACTATTCTCTGCAGATTTTTTTATAATAAAATTAATATATGTCTTAAGTTTAAACTTCATAAATCTTTTAATTCTGTTTTGAAGCCTACATCAAAAGAAAACATAAATAGACTACGCCGCAGTAAATACAACGCCTCATTGAGTTTTTAATTACACGTGCGAAAAAGTCTTTGTTTTACAACGTTTTTTTTTCAGATGAGATACTTTTTTTTCAAACAGAAAAATAATAATGAAGATAAGAAATAAAAACCAGACAGTTCGGCATGTCAAGTATGTGCGAGACAATCTTGTTAACGCGGTAAAGTACTCTTTCGATAGATTTTAGATAATCCTTAAGGTAATTCAAAATCTATCCTAGCGTGAATAAAACACTCGAATTGAACAGAAAAGAACGAATATTCTCCAGTACACTCTCTGCATGCTTCGGCGGGTATGATATTTAAAACAACTGTAACGTTTCTTTTAAACACCAGCAAAAAAATATTTTTAATCAAAGAGGTATGGAAAATTGTGGATGGAAAATAACGTAAAATAAGGCACTGGGGATTCATTGCGTAACTTTCTATTAACAGATAATTTTATTAATTAGACAGTTTTTTTTTCACGTTCTTATTTTATTTATTGGAATTGTCTGTTAAATATTTGAGTAATTTTTTATAAAAAAAGAACCGCCTGTTGTACAAAATTAAATTAAAAGAAAGCTTAATTAATTCTTATCAATTCTGACTTATTTACTAATACTCGAAAACATTTATAAAAAATTCGTTTTCAAAACATATTTTGAAATTAGCGTTGGGAATTTATCTCGCTGTAATAGCAGTTTCTTTTTCTTTACCATAAATTAAAATTGAGCAACATAAATTGCTTAACTTTAATTAAATATGTTATTATAATTACACACCTAATTTAATCTCAAATACTTATCTTGAATTAAGTCTTCAAATTCAAATTGACGTTAATATATAAATTTCTTGAGATTTACTTAAGTGTTGAAAAGATCTATTTTATAAGCATCAAGCTTTCTATCTTTTAATTTAATATTCTATTCACTTATAACTTACATGTTTAGTTACCAGAAAATGTTTCATAATTGTGTTTATACTCAGTGCTCGTGCTATGGGGGCAAGACTTGTATAAACCCAGATATTTTTTTATACTATATGTATAGAAAAGTATGTTTGTAATCGAATACGTTGTTTTAGGCAAAACGAATTATAAAAATTTTGTTACGCCATTTTTTTTATAGTGGTTGGGTTTAAAAATGGCTAGTCATTTATATTTATTGGGTTGTTATAGTAAAGTTTGGATTTTAAATAACAAACCAGATGTCTTCTAGGGATGGGGTAAAACTGTTACAAGGGCCGTGCACTACAGGAAATAATTTTTTAAATGAATTTAGAAACTATTTCTACGATTAAACCTCGCTAAGCAAATATGCGGATTTCATCCAACTGCGAAAGACAAGTAATTAAATCTGAACCGTCAGTGAGTTCGAAAACCTAGCCTTGTGTTCCGAGAGGAACAGGACACTGCCAGAATAAGGCAAATATGTTCGTTTTGATTTTGGTAGTGGGTGGGGTGAAGGTATTTGTTTTCCTTCCTAGCTACCACCCTGTATAAAAATGTTTTAAGAAGTCTGCCAGAGTCAATGAAAAGCAACAAAATACTTTATTTCGTGTGAACGATTACAGTCAAGCTAACTGCCGATCTGTTGAATAGGAGCTGTCGTTTATATTTTACATTTGGGCAAAATCACTTCACTTCAGTTGAAATCTTTTCATTCTCAGTGTGAGAATGCAGCTATGTTTTACATAAGGTTTGCGAGACTGATTTGCTCGCCGCACTCGCAAGTTGTGGGTTGCATGCCGAAGTATTTTTTCGCGACTCCAGGAAGCATGTGATATGAAAACGATTGCACTTAAACTTTTGGAGAGTTGTGATTGGTCTCCAGAAGGTGATGAAGGACCATCCTCCGAGTCCCGGTCCTTCTGGACAGAGCCAGGAAAGGAAGCATTGTGCACAGGACAATGAAACAACGAAAGCATCAGCACAAGATAATGGAAAAAGTATAGGGTTGTTGGAGTAGCTCAGAAGAAAGGAAAATAATGCAGAGGCTCTTGTACTTTGGCAATTTTTCTTTCAGGTGTAACACGTGGAGTGCTTCTTTTACTTTTTATTTTTTTAACATATTTCCTTATCTTTTGTCCTATATTTGAATATTGTAATATCGATCAGTGGCATTTTACTATATTTAATATTAAAGACGATATAAAGCAAACTTGGGTTATTAATGGATTTGAAGTAACAACAGCAATGTACTACATCACAACATTTTGGTGACGTGGCCAGGATAATTATATAGAGGAGGATATAGTTTGCTATGGAATTATGCAACTTACTTGTGTACAACGCCTGCTATCAACAATAATTTAAATTAATATTCTTCATGGAAAAAGTATAGGGTTGCTGGAGTAGTTTAGAAGGATGGAAAAGAGTGGACTTTTGCAACTTTTTCTTTTTCAGGTGTAGCACGTGGAGTGCTTTTTTTACTTTTTAATTTTTTTATAATTTTTTAGCATATTTCCTTGTATTTTGTTCTATATTTGAATATTGTAATATAGATCAGTGGCATTTTACTGTAATTAAAGACGATATAAAACAAACTTGGGTTATTAATGGCTTTGAAATAACAACAGCAATGCAGTACACCACAGCACTCAACACCCTTCCCTAGACTACGGAGAAAGATGAGAGGGTTTGGCGTTTGTTAGAAGTTAGATGAGGGTTCTGAATAAATTTCTAGTGACTATTTATGACGTCAGGGGCTAATTAGCCAAAAATGCTCGTGCGGATGAAATCCTTTCTTTCGGTAGGATCTAAACTTTTACCGAACAGTGAATAACAAACGATGTTGATGTTAGGAGCTGCTAGCTCTGACTGGGGACTTTTCCTTCGATCGAAAAATTAGCTGTGAATTTTGACCATGTGCATGTTTTAAAGCAATAAAATTCGTTTCGTAAATTCTTGAAACTTAGTTTTTAGCAACAAATCTGCGGATTGCATTGTAAAATGTTAATAAAGGCAAGTCCCCCATCATTAGTAAAAAAATAAATACGAATTTTATTATATGTATATATACATTATTAAATATATATAATTTATCCTTAGACACTATATATATATATATATATATATATATATATATATATATGAATTATTACACATACTGTTACTATAAGTTTATCATTTACATATTTAAATATTATATTTTTACTGAGTCGAAATTTTGTGTTTCAATACATGGTTTAATTAATTTTAATATTCATGATACAAAATATTATTTTGCTTTTGTGTATTTTACTTTCCTAATACATAGCACAAACAATGTTATCAATTTCACTGCCTATTAGTTTCACTTTCCAGCAAAATATTTCTGTACTGTTTTGAATCATTAACCTCAGCAACTGTGGTAACATCATCAAACCACAATATTTATAATTTCCAGCTTTATCTATTTATATTTTGCTCTGTTATTTGGTGAAATCTTTTTGAATTATTGAAATATTTATTGACTGAAATCAATATAACTATTCCTAGAAAATTAAAGCAAAATATACTGTAGATAAAATCATATTTTCTATAAAGATTACTAGTAAGTATTTAATATTTCAGGTATTACGTTAAAAAAAATATATTCTAAAATTTCTAAATTTTTCAGCATTAGAATTTTTTTTATAATCTGAGGAGATATGTTGTAGTTTGAGTCCAGTGTTAGATTTTACTGCATTTTTCTTCTATTTCAGAAGGAAAACAACTTTTTGATACAGTATATTTTTAATGTAGTTTTTAGTGAGAGCATGTAATTTTATAATAATTTTTTATTTTAACCATTTTTATATTTCTGAACATTTTAAAGTTCAAATAGTAGCGAGACTGATTTGCTCGCCGCACTCGCAAGTTGTGGGTTGCATGCCGAAGTATTTTTTCGCGACTCCAGGAAGCATGTGATATGAAAACGATTGCACTTAAACTTTTGGAGAGTTGTGATTGGTCTCCAGAAGGTGATGAAGGACCATCCTCCGAGTCCCGGTCCTTCTGGACAGAGCCAGGAAAGGAAGCATTGTGCACAGGACAATGAAACAACGAAAGCATCAGCACAAGATAATGGAAAAAGTATAGGGTTGTTGGAGTAGCTCAGAAGAAAGGAAAATAATGCAGAGGCTCTTGTTTTTTGGCAATTTTTCTTTCAGGTGTAACACGTGGAGTGCTTCTTTTACTTTTTATTTTTTTAACATATTTCCTTATCTTTTGTCCTATATTTGAATATTGTAATATAGATCAGTGGTATTTTACTATATTTAATATTAAAGACGATATAAAGCAAACTTGGGTTATTAATGGATTTGAAGTAACAACAGCAATGTACTACACCACAACATTTTGGTGACGTGGACAGGATAATTATATAGAGCAGGATATAGTTTGCTATGGAATTATGCAACTTACTTGCGTACAACGCCTGCTATCAACAATAATTTAAATTAATATTCTTCATGGAAAAAGTATAGGGTTGCTGGAGTAGTTCAGAAGGATAGAAAAGAGTGGACTTTGGCAACTTTTTCTTTTTCAGGTGTAGCACGTGGCGTGTTTTTTTTACTTTTTAATTTTTTATATAATTTTTTAGCATATTTCCTTGTATTTTGTTCTATATTTGAATATTGTAATTAGATCAGTGGCATTTTACTGTAATTAAAGACAATATAAAACAAACTTGGGTTATTATGGCTTTGAAATAACAACAGCAATGCAGTACACCACAGCACTCAACACCCTTCCCTAGACTACGGAGAAAGATGAGAGGGTTTGGCGTTTGTTAGAAGTTAGATGAGGGTTCTGAATAAATTTCTAGTGACTATTTATGACGTCAGGGGCTAATTAGCCAAAAATGCTCGTGCGGATGAAATCCTTTCTTTCGGTAGGATCTAAACTTTTACCGAACAGTGAATAACAGACGATGTTGATGTTAGGAGCTGCTAGCTCTGACTGGGGACTTTTCCTTCGATCGAAAAATTAGCTGTGAATTTTGACGATGTGCATGTTTTAAAGCAATAAAATTCGTTTCGTAAATTCTTGAAACTTAGTTTTTAGCAACAAATCTGCGGATTGCATTGTAAAATGTTAATAAAGGCAAGTCCCCCATCATTAGTAAAAAAATAAATACGAATTTTATTATATGTATATATACATTATTAAATATATATAATTTATCCTTAGACACTATATATATATATATATATATATATATATATATATATATATATATATATATATATATATGAATTATTACACATACTGTTACTATAAGTTTATCATTTACATATTTAAATATTATATTTTTACTAAGTCGAAATTTTGTGTTTTAATACATGGTTTAATTAATTTTAATATTCATGATACAAAATATTATTTTGCTTTTGTGTATTTTACTTTCCTAATACATAGCACAAACAATGTTATCAATTTCACTGCCTATTAGTTTCAATTTCCAGCAAAATATTTATGTACTGTTTTGAATCATTAACCTCAGCAACTGTGGTAACATCATCAAACCACAATATTTATAATTTCCAGCTTTATCTATTTATATTTTGCTCTGTTATTTGGTGAAATCTTTTTGTTATTGAAATATTTATTGACTAAAACCAATATAACTATTCCTAGAAAATTAAAACAAAATATAATGTAGATAAAATCATATTTTCTATAAAGATTACTAGTAAGTATTTAATATTTCAGGTATTACGTTTAAAGATATATTCAAAAATTTCTAAATTTTTCAGCATTAGAATTTTTCTTATAATCTGAGGAGATATGTTGTAGTTTGAGTCCAGTGTTAGATTTTACTGCATTTTTCTTCTATTTCAGAAGGAAAACAACTTTTTGATACAGTATATTTTTAATGTAGTTTTTAGTGAGAGCATGTAATTTTATAATAATTTTTTATTTTAACCATTTTTATATTTCTGAACATTTTAAAGTTCAAATAGTACCAAGGTACAATGCCATACCATTTAAATTTTTTTAAAAAAATTTTGTGATTTTTAACTCGTTTATGTACATAGTTAAGGGTTTGAAATTAGACAGTAAATTAAGCATACACATCACCTGGAAAATGTTTTCTTAATTTTCACTTTATCATATCATTTTTAATAATTATCACAAATACAAGTGATTGTTTTCATTTGTTTTCTATTTCTGTTCAATTAGTTTTGCTGAATTTATTTTGCTTCTAAAAATAAGAGCATATTTATAAAGTAAAAAAAAAAGTAGATCTTGTTTCAAATTTTTTTTAAATTTTTCTGACACACTGTATGAAACCTTACAACAACACAAATTGAGTTCCACTAATAATTTTTGCTGCTTTGTAAGCAATAAATTTTAGATATAATTCTCTATATATATAAATTTTTAAACATATAAAAATCATACACCAAGAGATAGAATTTTCAAAAAAGATAAAATAATGTTTAAATTTTATTTCAAATAAATTTTAAACGCAATAAACAACAAGAAAAAGAGTATATGAAGTTTCATAGTAAGTTTATAATATATCTATTCTGAAAATTTGAAATTAATATATGCAATATTTTCTTATTTATAGTGCAAGCAAATTAAAAAAAATCACCATTTTCTGTAAAATGGGTTTAAAATTTTTATAGGTTCCTGAAAAGATATGATATTTAATGAAAGTATTGTATATTGTTACAGGCTATAGTTCAACTAATACGAGACTTATAAAGATTTTTAAAATGTAAAAATCAAAAAAGATAGAAATCAATATTTTAATAGTTTAAAGTAATATGCCTCCAAAGTATTTCATAATGTTAGATTATTCTTTAGAATTTCCATCCTTTGTAAGTATATTCCCTTTATTGTTTATATGTCCAGCTTACTTTATATGATATCCTGTTTTATATTGAAATAATCTTGTGTCATAACTTGAACCAACCAGTCAACCAACAATCTTCCTTCTTATAGATTTTCTTTTCTTAAATTTGAAAGGTATGTGCTTTTATAAATCTATAACTTTGTCAAAAATGTATATTCATGAAGAAGTGACTAAACGTAAAATATCATAGCTTTGCTCTTCACTGATAAAAATTATGTGCAGGAGTAGTAACAAAAGAGTAGTATTCAAGAGTGAAATGTGATGAAAATTATGATACTTTGGCAAAAATCCAACAAGTGTGACAAATTTATTTATTTGCAGTATAAGCAAACAAAATAATTCTTGGATGTTGAAATTACTAGTAATATTAATGCTGAAAAATTTTTAGTTTATCTTGGAATATCTCATCAGACTTTTTCGGTATACAAATATAACGTTAAAACAAATGAGAAACTTTGTATTAAAGGATTTATGTTTTGGATAAAGATTAAGTATATGCGATAACTGCAGAAAAATTGATAAAATAAAATTGAGAAATATACAATTTTCTATTCATTTTACATATCAAGTGCATTCATGTATTTTTATATTTTTAATTTTTAAACCTGCTGTGAAATAATATTCTGATTTGAAACTATTTTCTTACAGATAAAATGTTTTCAATAATATTTTCACCTAATGTCTATAAGATCCCCTGTATAATAACAGCCTAAGTTATATGTTTGTCTGTACTCGAATTTATAAAGCAGTTGTATCTGGAATGGATAGAGGTATACATATTGGATTCTTGATAAGTTAGGATTCGCAACTTCGAAATCCATCCCTTCCCTACTTTATTAGCATTTAATGCCATTATTTAAAGCCATATTTCCTCTGGTTAAGAGATTTAATTTATTAATTTGTCACATAATAATTAGGTAAAAATAACATTTTTTTCTAACATTATGACGTCATTCCATTAACCATCTCATTTATTTCCTTATTTTAAATTATTTAAATATCCTCTGCATTATTTTCAAGTTAAATTTAATCATCGATTATTTTTCTTGGCAAAAAAAAGGGAAGAAATTAACGATAATTTCGACGTAGCTAAAAAACTTATCTTTCTAAATAAATTATCTTTCTAAATAAATTCAACGTGATTCTAAACTGCATTCACTGCATTGGGAGACTATAGAGGAGTATGAAGATAAACAAATTATTGGGCTTGTACCCGATAATTCTCAGCCTAAAAACAAACCATCTTTTTTTCTGCCTTATAGGGTACTTTACAATTCTGGAAAATTAAAACTTTTACTAATCACGTCATATGACGGGCTATATGCTAGTATACCAATTAATTTCAGAATGAAAAACAACTACACTCACTCCATTCTACAGTATTTCGGTTTAAAAAATATTTCAAATAGAATTAAGTCCCCCTCTCTCCCAAAAGAAGATTCCATTTTTTATCCTAGAATCCTGAAATAATCAAAAGAGAAAGAAATGAAAACACTAGAATGGTTGATTGAAAAAGTTGAAGTGAACACAATCTTTGAGGAAAATATGATTTGGTTTTTAGCGATGCGGACTTTCAGTATACAGAAAAAATAATAAGATTAAAGTATAGATACATAGATTACTATTATATTTTGTTATAAAATTGAAATATTATACAATCCACAAACATGATAAATACATTCTTAAATACTATAACAATTTTTATTTATGTCAGTCTGAGATAATTTTTATCAAACACTAACATAAAACAATTCTATTGCAATTTGAAATAAAACCACTTTTGCATCATTTTGATGAAAGTAAATTATACGAAAAAATTTGTTTTATTCTAAATTGCTACGCATCGGAGAGTTAAGCGCAGCACTAAAAGAAGGCAAAATGAAGTCTAACAAATTCACTTAGAACGTGTTCTACTTTAACTTACCAATTTCACGGTTCACACAAATCTTTTAATTCACTCTCCAGCTTTCACTAATTAATTACCGGACGTTATTTTCCTTTCCAGTGTTATCTACTTCAAGGTCTGATTTCCTTTGAAGAGGAATTGCGGCTACAGTTCAGTTTCTAAAATCAAATAACATCTACTGTAGTTTAAGAAACTTCATTTTAAATCTATGAGATTTTTTACATATAGAATTATATTTTAAAGTAATTCTATTTTTATTAACAGATTGTGATAATTTTAGCTAATAGGTCTGCTGTAAGGTACTTTCAACACAAACACAAGGCTTTATTCTCAAAAGGGAAACAAAATAAAATACACGCTATGGAATTAAAGGTAAATGCCTTATATTTAAACTACAGCATTTATTATGTACATTATTTACACATTAATACATGACTTGATTAATATATGACATAGCCTCTCATTATTTAGTTTTTATATTCATCAATATTCTTGGAATGATATTCCTTACCAAAATGTTATAAGACCTAGGTAATAATCATGAATATTAAATCACTTTACCTCCAGTAATTACAAGAAAGCCCCCATATCTCACGACTGAATCCCTGCCTGGGATTGACCGTTACACTTGTACCACTCCATCAGCTATAAACTCCTCCACAGGGGTCCCCATTAAAACTCGAAGTCAACAGCTGCGTCTAAATTCTTCTTAGAAATTTAATTCACAGTTGCGTGTGCACGTGCTGACCATCTTGGGAGAGTACATTGGTACAAGATCCTTATGATGTATAAACCTTTATGTAAAATAAAGAAAGCCATTAAATAATAAATATGTATATACATAATCTAAAGTCTGTATTTGTATTTGGATAAAATAATAAAACTTTTCAGTATATTATACGTGTAACAAAGAGTTGCAGTTCAACAACGCCAGCGCGAAGCTGACCTAGAGGTGAAGTGAGTGACCCTCCATCGACCCCATTGGTCAACAGGAGTTGCTAACTTAGGAGTAGCCCTCTTCAGCCAAACGAACGCTGCCCAACGAACTTTTTCGAGAGATCTGCAATTAAAATCAAAGATTTATATTCAAAATAAACAAAATTTAGCAGGAGAAATTAGTTTTTTTTTTCAATTTTGTATTTTCTTACGAGTACTCCACTTAAACGTGCGCTGGCCTAGACGCTCTGTCTGCCTCATCTTAATAATAAGCTAACATAGAACAACATTTTAAGGAACACAATTTTTGTTTAAGATTAGAAGGAAGAAATTAGATGTTGTGAATTTTGGCAGTTTATATGTACATGAGTTTTATCTCCAAATCATCAGAACAACGAAATTTTGGCAAATAACGTTCAAATTTAAATCACAACAAAAATACAAAAAAAGGAAATCTTTAGAAATCATTTTCAAAATTTGGAACTGTATGTGCAGTTTTTGCTTATACTTAGAATTTTGTTTTTTCAGCGTGAACTTCTAGAAAATGACCTCTGAAAGAAATCAGACTGTTTTAAGTGTAGGAACATCAGAAGCTGAAAAGGAAAAAAATAAGCATTGTCACTGTCAATATAGCCTCTATGAAATGCATAATATTTCAAACAATTAAAGAGATTTTTATTCATCGTTGCCAGTACACAGAAAAATACTGTCACTAATATTCATTTTATGATGTTGTTGGTAGTATTTCTGATGCCATTTGGTGAAACCAAGCACGATTGATCCATAAGCTACTCGTATTAAGGAAAAAGGGTGCGTTTTCGTTTTAACGATCACCTCAAGGGTGAAAGTACAACTTTTGCTCAAATGAGTCCTCGGAATTTTGAAACAGGAACCAGAAGACCCATACTCTTGGCTTACTACACTCAGAGTTATTGATTGAGCACATTGTGACCACTATCATATTTCATGTGCCCAGTCACCTTTAACGACCACAGCGGATTTTAGGCCGGCTAGCACTCTGAACCCGCAACCCTCCAGTAAATCATTGCCTATGACGACAAAGCTACCGGATTTTCTTGTATCTATTTAATTGCTCTAGGAACTAAATTCTAATTTTAAAAACTACACCCATATAGCGACAACCATTGAAATGTATTGCAGACCAGTAGCTAAGCATAGACTATGTTACAATTACCAGACTCTAGAACAGTATACGTGTTGTATGGTGTCTGTGTTATGTCTTGTTAACGTATTTTTTCTGAAGCTTTGATATACAGTGAAGTAAAGAAAGCAAAATATAGTCAACAAATAAATGATGGAATGTTATTTTAAACACAATAATTGCATTAATGTAAACTTCAAGTATGGTTGATCTCTGATTTCAATGATTTAATTATATTTTATCAATCTTATTAATAATAAAATGCATGAATTTGCCTTTAAAAACGTTTTAAGGAGAAAATAAATTGGTAATAGACTACAGAATATTCGTGTAATGAGTGCAGCTTAAAAGAGTTCCTATAGTGATATGTTCCTACCACATGTCATATTACACGCGACATAGGCTGAGGCTTTCGGATTAACAAATTGATTCTTCATGTTTTTCTAACCAATAGAAGATATACTTTAAATTGTGGATATTACTGTTGTGACTAATCATTGTACATAAGTTATGTTGGATAAGGTAAGACCACCATTATATATCTAAATATACTAGAATTCTTTGACAAAGTAATGTGTTGAGCTTCACAACAAACTCCTATTTCATTTTTTACATGACAAACCTTCTGCATAGTCTAGCAACATAGTTCTAGGTGTTCTTATAAACCCCATCCCCCTACAATAGCAGGTCCTTTTGCATTAATTGCATTTATAATTGTTTTTTTTAACTCTTTAATTTAAAAACTGTTTGTTACAACCTTCGGATCACTGTCATTTTACTACATCTTACTGTTGCAAAATTCTCGCTTAAAGATCGTTGATTGAATATACTTTGGCTAAGACAAAAAAATAACAATTTATTAACACAAAAAATGAATCACAATTACAATGGATGGCGATAAAACTTGGCAGCCTTTTGGCGAACTTTTTCAGAGCAATACAGGGAACATTAACACTGGTCTATTTTCTCTAGATCTGAGAGAGTACACTTTTATGAAAACTCATGGCCCCTTTATAAAGCTTTCAGGTTTGTGGAAATTTCCACAAGCTTCTAGTAAAATCCAAATAAAGGGGGTAGGAAACAAATTTCGCCAAGTCGCCAAATTTGGCGATATATCGCCAATTTTGGCGAAAAAAATGAGACTTCACCAAGGAGCTAATATCTCACCAATTTGGCGAGATACCATACAAAATACACGTGTTCAGCATTCTTAACTGTCATTTTACTACAGCATATTAATTGAAGAGTGTAATGTTTAAAAATAATATCCCAAAAAAATAACAAAAAATGAAAATTGATATTGTATATATTATATGTATAGTTAAAAGATATGATATTATATAAAATAATAATAGAATTATTCTATAAAAAAAAAAAATGAATTATTTAAATTAAAATATAAAAAATTTATTAATAATATATTGAATTTAAATATAGATTTGAATATAAATAAAATATAATAAAAAAATATTATAAATAATATTTAAAAATACGATAATATACATTAATTAAAAAATAATAATATTATTGAAATAAACAAATTTTTCGAATAAAAAAAAAACATTAAAATAATTAATAAAAAAAAATCAAAATAAAATCATGAACTAAAAAAAATAAAAAAAAATTTATAGAACACATAAAACCTTTATCTACTCTATTAGTACATATTATTTTATATATTCGTACTTTTTCTTTTCCTTCCTATGTTATTTTTTGTTACTGATGTGTTTGAGTTCTTATTTTCTTTCCTTTACTATATCACTACTGATGTTACTGTGAGAGAACTGAATATTACTTCTCTTTTCCTAAATATTTTCCTTATTCAGCTGTACTGTGATTACTGGATCTGCCATCAGGGTTACTGGAATGACATACAAACAGTTTTTGCACTTGAGTGTGTTAAGTAAAATCTTACAAGTTAAGTAAAATATCAGGAATTCATTATGACTATTTACCAGTTACTTCACGTATACTACTACTTAATATACACTCAAGAGCCAAAACATTAAGCCCACATTTCAATAAGGGAACATTGAGGTAGCAACTGTTCGCCTGGAAGACGGCGTATCCTGACAAGACCATTGGTGTGATGAATGACAAACCGTGATTCATCTGACCAGGCAATTCTCTCCCAATGATCCACGGACCATTCGCGATGTTCCCGGAACCATCGTAAGCACACCTGGAGATGACACTTGGTCAGCAAAGGCACACGAGTGGGACTTTTCCTGCTTATCCACATATCCAACGGTGTCCGCTGAACATTGTGCTCCGATACCATTCTACTTGGCCCTGCATTGTATTGGGTTGTCAGCTGAGCCACTGTCTGGCTTCGGTTTTTCTTCACCATGCGAGACAGTCTCCGATGATCTTTTCCTTTGATAGCGTGTGGACGTCCAACACTATATCTTCCACTGCTGGTTTCATAGTCATTCATCCACTTTGCATAAGTACTAACAACTGTAGATGGCGAACAACCCACGAGTCGTGTGGTTTCGGAAATACTTGTTCCAAACCTTCGAGCCATTACAATCTGCCCTCAATCAAAATCACTTAGATTTCCCATCACATACAGAAGTAAGTGAAAGAATGATTCTTCAGACTCTTCAGCAGCAGTTAAATACTACTTTCACTTGACCACCTACCTTCCACGTCATCCAAGCGAGTTCATTGTAAACTGTAGTGGTGGCCATAATGTTTTGGCTCTTGAGTGTGTATATATATATATATATATAATATATATATATATATATATATATATATATATATATATATAATATATATATATAAAATAAATATATATATATATAATATATATTATAATATATATATATATATATATTATATATATATAATTAATATATATAACATAATATAATATAAATATTATTATACATTCCAACGCAGAAACCCTATTTACACAAGTTTCATGCAACACCTCATTCTGAAGACGTTCACTCTTAATCCTTACTCTAGTTTATTTTATAATGAGTTATGACAGATTCATGCCCTTGCAAAAGACTGCGCTGCGTTTTCTGATCTCAAATCCTTAAATTAAATTATAAACTTTACATTTCCATGGTATATATATATATATATATATATATATATATATAATATATATATATATAAATATATATATATATATATATATAAATATTTTTTATAAAAACTCTTTACATAGGAGAAAGCTCAACTGTTAGCATAATATAAATGCTGTCAGGCCAATATTGAAGGAAGCAAATATATTTAAACTTTATTATTAGATAACACGCACATCTATATTCTACAACATGCCAAAAGCCACAGAGTTCACTCTGATATAGAGGTGCACCCAAAAGCGATGACATAAAAGAATTTTACAGTATAAAAACAACTTAATAAGCGAATTAAATACAATATACAGCAAAATTAACCCATGTTAACATAAACTGCTGTATAGATATAAAGTTTACAGTTTTAGGACAGAAAGGAATTATAAGTATAAAATACTTCGTGATTAAACCATTTAGATTTAGAAAAGAGATATATATTAAATACTATAGAGAGGTTTTGAAGAAATATTAGAGTTAAATAATTTTGATATATTATATATATAATATATAAATATATATATATATATATATATATATATATAAAATATATATATATATATATATATAATAAATATAATATATATATATATATATATATATTATATATATTATACCATGTAACAACGTTTGTAAAAAAATTTTAAAAAGGAATATTTCCGGCTGTAATATGCATTATTAAAAATTCCTTTGGAATTTACAAATCAGTGTTGTATGGGATTATACAGCAATCAATATTTTGTTATAAAAGTTCATTACAATTGAATATTATATTTCCTACATCCTTTCACCTTTTTAAATTTATTAAAGATCTTCCTGGAATTAAATTTTAGTATTTCACCTTACCATATTTAGAATATTTTCGATTTTATTTATGGAAGACGTGGAAAAAGAAATCGCTAACACTTCCCCTTTTAAAAAGGCTTACATTGTTTATGAATTGCAAAAAAGTTTTTTTAAGTATTAAACACAAATTTTAGACAAAAGACTGCTATGTAGTAATCTTAATATCTAGCTACATGCATAAAACGAGGATTACTGGTTACTTTATAAAATCTTTACGAAAACTTATTTCGAGAATCCCAGATAATCCCTTCTTAACTGAAACATGAATTTAATACTTTAAAAGCATTTTGCATCAACAGATTAATAATGTTTGGTCAACATTTTATGCATAATAAAAATGTCCTTATAATTCCAAAGAAAAGTTTTATGAGCAATTATGGAAGCCAGCTTATAAGAAAAGATTACGATAAAATGTACTGCATCATCGTTGAAATGCACATTTTTAAAATTACTTATTTATATATAATCGGGATTTGATGGTAAAATATCCAATTTCAAGCAATTTAGTAATGTTTTCCTATTATTAAATGAATAAGTTTGTGTAAAAAGCAGGGAAATTTTAAAATGTAATACAATATGATAAATTATAAGTTCTTGATAATCGCCGATATAAAAAATCATAAGTTATTTTTATTTTTTCTTCCTCGGAAAGGGTAAAACTCTGATGTGAATATGACATGACTTTCTTTGTACATCTATAGAGCAAACTTATTTTTTGTTCCTTCATTTGAATATATTTTATTTCAACATGTGATATGAGACACAATAATTAAAATATTACATTTTATCAATGTCTAATATTTAATATACTCAAGAGCCAAAACCTCATGACCACCCTGGCATTTTGCAATGAACTCGACTGTATGACATGGAAGGCACGTAATCAGGTGGAAGTGGTATTTTAACTGCTGCTGGAGGGTCTGAAGAATCAGTCTTTCACTTACATCTGTGTGTGATGGGAAAGGCTGCGAATCTAAGCAATTTTAATGGATTCTAGCTAAATACAAATAATTAATACATAAAAAATACGGAATCATTGAATACAAAAAAAAGAATACCTAAAAAATGCAATAAATACATAAAAAATACAAATAAATGACACTGAATAACATATATGCAATTTACACAAAACGTTTAACAAATACAATTGAAAATACTTGTTGGCAATATAATAAAAAGAATTATTTATACAGAAATTTTGAATTCCTCCCTATTTACCCCAGCAGCAATTTCAATAAATTTATTGAAACAATCAACATTAGCAGCTAAACATGATTTACGAAACATATTATAAGCTAAAAGATAATAATTAATAGAAAAAAAATAGAATAAGATTTGCAGCAAAATACAGCAAGTCAGAAATCTGCTTTATCACTTCACAAAGAAATGGCGAATAAATGAAATGGCGGTAAAACATATATGAAATCTAAAAATTGTTGCCACAAAACTTAAAAAAAAAACTCAAAAAATGGTACAAAATATAAGAAAATGCTAAATTTGGCAACAGCAAAAACCTAAAAGCTGAAAAAACCTAATTTGGCAACACCAAAATCAGAAACAGCAACCCTAAAATGTCCATAGTGAGTACTAGATTTGGCACGTAATTTTTTGGGGGGTATATCAAAGTTGTACCAAAAGAAATTTCATCATTCTTCAGCTAATCATTTGCGAGTTGTGCTCGGCTGCACTATTGAAACTTTTTGTTACATAGAGTACAGATTACATAACCAGATGTTACAACAATACATACAAAATTTTGTTTCTTTAAATCTAATTGTATTTGATCTATGTGAGAAAATAATACACTTGTATGTTTAGACGTCACGTCAAAAATTGTCAAAAGTTTATTCAGGAATGGTAAAAATGGAAATTCAAAGATGTGGAGTTAAATTTCTCTAGAAGTCTGTGTTGACGTAAAGAGGAAAACAGTCAAAATGGGTTCAGACATGTTCAAATTGGGTATTATAGCTGAATTGTGAAACCAACATCTTACACCATTACAACATAATCTTTCACCATTCATTATTTCAGGCAAAGAAGTAAAAATCAATTAAACAATAATGACTTTGATATTGTTAGCAATTCATGTTCTATGGTTCTTAAATTCAAGAGTTTTTTCGAATATGGCCTAAGATATAATATTATAACCACCTTATTCATACACTCAATAGCCAAAACATTATGATCACCTGTCAATAACGAGTTAGCCCACCCTTGGAACGCAACACAGCTTCAACCCGCCTTGGCATGGATGCCACAAGTCCTTGGTAGATGGCAGGAGATGCCCAAGAGATTGTCCCCAAAGCAAAATACCGCCACCATCGGCCTGTGTATGACATTCAAGGAGTAACTGTTCGCCTCGAAGACGGAGTATCCTGACACGACCAACGTCTTGATGAATGAAAAAACCGTGATTCATCTGACCAGGCAACTCTCTCCCACTGATCCATGGACCAGTCGCGATATTCCCGGGCCCAGCGTAGACGTATGACGCCTGGTCAGCAAAGGCACACGAGTGGTTCGTTTGCTGCGTAGCCCCATATCCATCAGTTTCCGCTGAACACTGTACTCCGGTACTATTCTACTTGGATCTGCATTGTATTGGGTTGTCAGCTGAGCCACAAAATCGCTTAGATCCTCAGACTTTCCCATCACACACAGAAGTAAGTGAAAGAATGATTCTTCAGATTCTCCAGCAGCAGTTATATACCACTTCCTGATCAAGTGCCTTCCACAACATCCAGCCGATATCATTGCAAAATGTAGGGGTGGTCATAATGTTTTGGCTCTTGAGTGGTAGTAACACACCATAAAATATAAATGTTCATCCCATTTTGTCGTTTAGGAAATAAATGTTGGGAATGTCTATAATAAACAAAAATATAACAAAAGATATTTTAATTAAAAAAAATAATAAATTTTAGTCGGTGATGTTAAATATTGACATTATTTAAACCAATCGGACAATGGTCGAAAGATAGGGTGCTCCTCTTCGTATTAGAGTTCATAGGTTGGAATCCCGCTGACGACATGAATGTTTGTAGCCATTCAGAATCGTCTTTAAGCAATAGCGGCTTCATAAGTTCTCATATAACAAAACAGTAAACCTTAGTCCTCCTATTTTAAAACCTTCTTCGGTACCGTAATTCGTGGGTTTGAATCAAATTGTGTCATGGATGTTCGTATCCTTTCGGAATCAGCTTTAAGCAAAATGTCTCGGTGTAATTAGCCCTCGTGTTTCAAAAAAGCCAAACCGCAGAGCTCCAAACCAAAACAAACGAAGTCCTATTTCAAAACCAAACTCAAGAGGGAAGAATCCAATATGGCAAAGAAAAAAATTACCCATGGTGTTATTTTTCATTGTTAATGAATATGAATACTATTTTATGGACATCACTGGTGTAACTATTTGTTTAGTTGTAGAACTGTTTTATATGTATGAAAAAATAATTCCTGTATTTCAATCAATTACTTCAGAAAAATTACTGTGAATCCTTAAATCAATCAACGTAAGATTTTTTTCAGATATTATTTCATACATAGATTTTCATAATCATTTGATAGAAAAATATTCATTTGTGTGTACAATTAGTTCTCTTTTCAAAATAAAATTATACATCAGATAAATGTTTGCATGAAATATTTACCTTACATCGAAGAATACAATTTTAATCCAAGAATATATTGGTGCGTTTAAACTTTGAGATATATCGTAGGACTTAACATTATTAATTATTATTAATATATATTAAGGCTGGAATCTTTACACTTCATATGAAATTAGCAATAGATAATTCTCCTCAGAAACTCCTCTCATTGGTTCCTAGATCGTCTTGGTTTATTAGTCAACTAATTTATCAAATATTAACGTGCAATGTAGAAAGTGTTTTATAATTAATGTATACATCTTTTACTGTATACATAAATTCTATCCTATCATAAATGTCCTACTCTCAGAATGCTAAACTTTAGGGTGTTATTACACGTCGACATGTAGTATTTGATTCGCTTTACTAGGGAAGACCATGCAGATTTCTTGTTCTACGAAGCGCATCCAGAAAGTAAATTTCGCGATGTTTTCCCCTTTAAAGTAAACGTAATTAGCCGTATTAATTGCACTTTCGTAAGAGATCTATGACGTATTAATCATATGCCAACTGGACAAATCCTGATTCGTGATAGTAGCGGGGTAGCAGTGGCCCGAAATGGAAACTTGCTTCTCCATCTGCCTGCAAGGTTTGGTCGGTGATTTTGAATGCACAAAGCATTGCCTCATTTGAAATTCATCGTCAGCTCTGTCAGGTCTATGAGCTGAAACTGACACCCGAACACACAATTGAACATTTAGGAACAGTACTGACATTTCTGCTATGATATCACGATTACGGCGATGAGTTCCTCGGCAGGATCGTCACGGCAATGAAACTTGGATTTCGCACTTTATCCCGGAAATCAAGCAGCAGTCAATGCATTGGCATCATAGTGGATCTTTAATCAGAACCAAATTCAGACAGACGCTGTCGGTACGGGATGTGCACGGTGTTCTGTTACAGGAAGGCTGGTTCCATTCACAGGCGGCAGAGTTCTACGACAAAAGTATATTAAAGTTGATCTCACATTACGACAAGTGTCTCAATTCTGGTGGTGGCTATGTTGAAAAATAGATGAAGCCTTGCTATACTTGTTGCCAATAAATATGTCAGTGAAAGTGTGAGTTCTTTTTATCATTTAAATAGGGAAACTTACTTTCTGGATGAGCCTCGTACATTGAAAAATTTTCAGCCCATTTATTTTAGTTTCAGAATAAATCGTCATAAAGCTTTTTATCGGTTGAAAATATTTCACAATTCAAGGGAAAATCTTTCTTAAAATGAATATGCTGTTCTCTTCAAAACATATTGATGTATTTTAAGGTATACCTCTGGGGGTGATAGGCTTGGCCTGCCACCCCCTAAGGTTTCCAAGCTTGATCCCTGCTTCTAAATTACGAGGACTCATTTGAGCCTAAGTCATACTTTCACCCTATCGGTTCTCGTTAAAACTAAAGACGCATCCTTTTGCCTTAATACGAGCAGTGTATGGCTAATAATGCTTGGTTATTCCAAGTGATAAGCGAAACAACAACATCAACCTTACCTAAGGTAGGAAAGTACCTTACTAAATAAGGTAAAAAGTAAAATGAAAAAGTGAATGTATTAACAAGGAATATACTCAAATGATTACATTCTAATGTGAGTTTTGTTAATATATGAACCTCAATTTTTTATATCTCATGTAAGGCCCATTACTGACCATTAACTCTTGATGATTTAAGAGACACATCAAGTTTGTCCAAATAATATTCAATTATCTATATAAAGCTAAAGGCAATTTAAAATATCTGATGGTTTTGTAATTTATATGTCATTTGTAACTATTTTGTTTTAGTGAATTTGTAAACTTTATAGTTTCATAATGCTGTAATACACTTTACGTATCATTGTTTATAATTTGAAGAATTCATATGAAGTTTAACCGTTTGTTTGTCCTGTATATACATATGACATACACATCTAATGCTTTATACACTTGTATATCATGACATGCTCCATGAAATATATTTTACAAGCAAAATAATGTGAAGTAGTGTCTTAAATGTAGTTATATTTTTCAGTCTAATGCACATCATATAAATATCCACTCATATCGGAGCAGACAGACGGTTAGTAGCTATTTACCGTAAATTACTCATTAATCCAACAGGATAATTTTCAATTTATGCAATAAAATAGAAAATAAATACTGAATAATATTATCCTTAGACGCTTTGATAAAGTTGATACTCAAGTGTTACAGTCTTTATTCAAATAAAAATTGAGTTCTATCCATATTACTGTAATATTAATGAGGTTTTTACTAGAAAAAATATATTCTAAATATTAAATTGAAAGGAAATGAATGTGTATAAGTTTCTTTTATGCTTCCTTCAAAATGTTACTGCAAACACAAATGCATTGTAAATATATATAAATTTCACCTTTTATTAAACTTTTATCATGTGATCTTCAGAAAATGAAATTAAAATAATGTTTTAGATGTTATACCCTGCTCTTCTTAAAATTTATAACTTAATTTTGCGTTTTGTAAGAGATGAATTCTCTGAGATAACATTCTGTGATACATTTTAAGAGATTGGTTTCTTCTTTTCTAAGAAAATAATAGAAAAAAATTTAAGTCATATCCACGTCATATATATATATATATATATATATATATATATATATATATATATATATATTCATTCTTTCTGTTAATAGACAATCTTAACTCTATTTTTTATCTTTGAATCCATTGTTGCCATTTTGTAATTTCTAATAAATTTTCAAAACACCAATTTATGATTTTTTTTCGATCGTAATTCAAACAATATTCTTGAGAAATTCACTTCTTATTCTCGACTTAAAGAACACAATCACCTTGCTAAAAGCTTCATTCCTGTTTGTTATAGTCATGATTTTTTTTCCTGCATCAGGGTTATATTTCTTTAAAAGTATAATTCTAAGAATACGTGATCTTGTCCTTACTTTTTTAAGGACCAGATGAAATCAACCATTAAAAAAGCCAAATTGAATTTCGAATGTTGTCCTTCATCCATAATAACTTTCTCTCGCACACACAGATATATATTTAGCGAGTGGTTCTGTGTTTTTAAGAAAGAGTGAAATTTCTCCAGTGACGTCAGGATCCGCAAGATTCTGACCCAGATTTGGGGATCTCTTACAAACAGGTCGTTTGAGCAACTGGGTCGAAGTTTCTGATTCGATACTCTCTTGCCACAGTCCTTGCTGAGTCTGGATACTGGGGGTCAATTGAGGGGCATATATATACCCACATATATAGTCTCGGGCAACACTTCAGACTTAGTCGCAGTTAAGTATAGATCAAAAAGGATAAGTCCATTGCTGAAGTAAAGATGAAATACCTTTGTGCTCTTGCCATCTTCCTCGCTGTTGGTAAGTTTGACTTTGATGTTTTCCAGGTATTCTGTAGGAAGAGACAGGGACTTCAACTTTCCCACATTTTCTTTCACGTCGTATATAACTTGTCATATTGGACTTAAAGCTTAGTAGAGATAAGCATTTGAATATTTAAGAAACAATCAAACAGAATTAACTTTATAGCTTGTACTGTATAACTTGCTGAAAAGAACACATACAATATTTGGTATTTATGTCCCAAATATCAGATTACTTTTAACCTGAATTATATTCAAATATTATTAACTTTTCATGATAGCAAATCAACCGTATTTGTCATACCTTTACAGATATTCTGCAATTATATTTAACTTACAGAACCATACACATTAAGTGTTTGATATTTATGCCCGAATTGTCAGAATTATTTTTAATCTGAATTATACACAAAATTCAAATATAATTCATTTTCCATAACAGCAAATAAGCCTTATTTGTCAGACCTTTTTAAATAGTCTGCAATTATATTTAACTTACTGAAGCAAACGCATTTATTATTTGATATTTATGCCCAAAAAGTTAGAATTATTTTAAACCTCAATTACATACAAAATTCAAATTTAACTAATTTCATATAACAGAAAATGAACCCTCTTGGTTAGACTTTTTCTAAAAGAATATTTTTAAAAATATTAATCCTTCTCCAAAAACAACAAAAAATAGTTATTTCGTTGCTGATTAAATTTCCAACTAATATTATACCAAAATACTTCCAGTAGAAAATTCCAAAGACAGTCTGATATTATACCAATTAAAAGTTAGGCAATATATTTTATCTACACATATAAGAATGCGTAAAATATATATACATAATATTCTTTGTTAATGATATTTTCTATTCATTTATATTGTTAAAAGTCAAATCAATGATACAAAGGCATAGACATGACAAATTTAAAGTTTAAATTTTATATATTCTAATATAAATAACTAATTTAAAGCTTTTAAAAATTGTAAAACTAATTTAAAGTAAATAACAATCTATAGAATAAATGGATCATACTATAAATATTTTAGGTTTAAAATATAGATTAGTAAAAGAAAGAAATGTAATACTTTACATGTAGATGTCGTATACTCTATATATAAATTTGTTCTCTATAAACTTTAAATATTCTTAAAAGAACGTATTATTAAATAAAATATTTCCTCTTAATTTTACAGCAGAAAAACTTTTATCTTATATTGTCATTTTAAATACTAATTATGTTTAAAATTTACTACGATTGGCACATTAAAGTTTTACATTTGTTTGACTTTTGAATTCTCATATTTAAGAAAACTCAAGGGAATCATTTAGCATGGTTTGATTTTTTTTAGCTTAACAAATATCCCTAGAAATTTTTCAAAAGAATTTACAAATGATGTAAAATATGCAGATGAAATCTAAGAAACACAGTCGGAGAAATGGTGTAGCAGCTAATGCATAATGGAAACATTCTGATATTTAAAAAAAAATTCCTAATGCGTTTAAATATTGACTAAAGTATCATTGAAACCCAAAAAGTGTCATTAGCGTCCATTAATGAAAAATGTTACCATTACACACCCTACGTTCTCCGACTATATTCCGGCTTAATGCATTGCAATTTGTTTTAGTTTGCTTCCAAAGAACAATCTCGTCGATTTAAAAATCCCTTTTGATAAACTTGGGATGAGATGCCATTTAACACGTGTTTTAAAGCATTTAAAAACTTTGATCTCATAAAGAAGAAAACAACCAACCGCGGCGAAAGTAGTTCATAGTGCTAACGACCTAAACAGATTTCGATGTAAAGAAAATTCCGCATCACGATTATCGGTTTGTCATTTCAGGTAGAAAAAAGAAAACTTCTTTTTTCCCGGTTAAAAATTCTAATGAACCTAACATTTTATCTCAATATTCCGCAACTCGTTTATTTAATCGTGTGATTTATAAATTGTTTTCGAAACGAATGTGAATATTTTGAACGATGTAAAAATTATTTGTATTTAGAGAATTTATGTACTTTAAATCATTCCGCTACTAAAATATGTCTAGCAATGCTTTTAAAATATAGTCTAATGAAAAAATGTATTAGATTGTTTTTTATTTTATAACTAATGTTTACAAATGTGAAAAAACATAACTTTAACATCCTTTACCATAATCCTACTAGTTTCACTACTTAATACTTACAGCGCAAAATAAATTATTTAGAGTAACTAAAAAATATCCATGAAAGATGTACTAGGTTATTTTTTTCAATTTATAACAAATGTTTACAAATGTATAAAACATAACTTTAACATCCTTGACCATAATCCTGCTAGTTGCACTACTTAAAGTAACTCTAACAGCACAAAATAAACTATTTAGAGTAACTAAAAAATATCCATGAAAGAATTCAATTCTTTTACCCAAGTAATAAATTTCACTATAAAGAAATAATGTTTTGAAACAACGTTATTACATTTATTACATCACATTAATCACATTTATTCTTTATTAATCGATAATTTAACGGTGATGTTTTATATTCAGCATTATACAGTTTATAATCTGATTATGTGTTTCAAACAAACAATATTCAACTTTATAGATATAATACATTTAAGAAGTATAATATAGATTATTTTTATAGATATATCAATACAGATTTTCTACATATAAGCTACTAAGTACTTTATAGTTTGAATCGTTATGATAATATTCTCATACTTTAGTATCCTATTTTGATATGTTGCAAAACACTGGAGAGAAACATAAAATGGTAAATATGTTTGTATAGTATTTCAAACTTCAGCTTAGACAGATCAAAATTTGGAGACAAAATTCATAGAACTATACACCATTTTATTCAGTTGTTATCTCACACAACCTGCAGGAAAAAAACAATTAATTTAAGTTTACATTATAAATTGACTATCTGAAAATGCATGAAAGAGTTTTTATAAGAGTTAATTCCTAGAGTGCATATTCTAACATTGATTTAATTGTTTAGGCTTCTAAACGTATGTAGTTCTTAATATCTCTAAGATTTATACTACGGAGGTTTTAATAAGTTAATCTGAATACTACAAAATTAAACAATTTATGAAAATTTTCATTCATAATATAGAAAAAATTCCTCACATCATAACTTTTAGGCAGTTAGAAATCATGTATATCAGGAAGCAAAGTAACTGAAAATTATTTAGGAACGCATACGTAATGCATATTTATTTACGTAAGAAGACTTACGGAAGAAGTGGCAAAGTCATAATATATAATTCCTGCTGAGAGTTAATGAGCACATCCCTAGGCTTTCGAAAGAGAGCTTAGTAAAAAAGCGATAGCGTAGGCCTACTTGAATTTGTTAATAATGACCTACGAATAATAATCTGAAAATTAGGCTTCCCATTTCTTTTCAACTTTACAAATGCGTATAATCATAAATATAACCAATTATTATAGGACAACAATTTTAAGCATACAATTATAAATGCTACAATCAGTTGAAACAACTTTATTCAGATGATGAAAAAACAACTTAAGATTAAAACTTTTACGTAATTTAACTTCTTTGTATTTATAGAAGCAAGAATATTGAAAACAATTTTGGAATAGAATTATTTAGTTACATGTGCAGTCACGGAACATTCGTGCAGAGTATTAATGAACACAGCCCGTGACTATAGAAAGAGTGCTTAGGGAAAAGCGATAACTTGTGCTTAGTTGAAATCATTATTAATAAATGACGGGACAAATAAGAAAACTAAGTTACTCATTTTTTAACTTTATAATTGCTTATAATCAGCAATATTTTCAACTATTAAAGGGGAAAAGTTTTATGCTAACAATTATGATTAATTTAAATAACTTTTCTTTCGGATGAGAAAAAAACATTTTCAGAGCAAACCTTTAGGTAATTTAACTTTTAGGTGTATAGGGCAGCAAAGCAACTGAAAATATCTTGGGATTTATTCGTCATGCATCTATCCAATTACATGTTTAGTCACGGAACATACATGCAGAGTGTTAATGAACACATACCAAGGCTATGAAAAGAGTGCTTAGTAAAAAGTGATAACTTGTGCTTACTTAAAATCGTTATTAATAAATGACTGGACACATTAAAAATCTGAGTAACCCATTTTTAACTTTATAAACGCGTGTAGTATCTCCAATTATTATGGGAAGAACGTTTTAAAATAGCTTTTCTTTCAGATGAGGAGACAAAATTTCAGAGCAAAACTATTAGGTAATTTAACTTCTACATGGTAAAGCAACTAATCACAAATCTATAGAAAGTGTGCTTAGTAAAAAGCGATAACTTCTGTGTACTTGAGATCATTATTAATAAATGACTGGAAAAATAACTTGGTACCCAGTTATTTAACCTTATAAATGGGTAAGTCAATAATGTCATCAATTATTACAGGGTAAAGGTTAATGCCGGTAATTATGAATGTTACAAGATCAATTTAAATAAATTAAATTTTAGGTGATGAAGAAACAACTTTAGAGGCAAAGGTTTGCTTAATTTAACCTTTAGGTATCTGGAGACGATTGAAAAATACCTTGTAATGCGTCTGAAATGCATATAGTTAATTACATGCGGCTTCAGAGGTTTAGTCATGGAATATTCGTTCAGAGTGTTAATTAACACAGCCCAAGGCTATAGAAAGAGTGCTTAGTAAAATGCGATAGCTTGTGCCTACTTGAACTCGTTATTAATAAATGACTGAACGAATAATATTCCGGACATTGAGCTACCCATCATTTACGATCCATTTTCTCACGAGTAACAACAACCTGGATCTGGTCAATCCTATCTAAATTGCTCGAGGTTGAAATACTTTCTACCTCTTTCTTTCCAGCCAGCTAGTTTTTTGCCCTACTAGGGGCTAAGTAATGGTAAGCAATTACGTTGGCAAAACTCGTATATAAATCAGTCTTGCCTCTCTAACCTATTTTGCATAGAGGGGGAACTCAGATAGATAGTAGTGCTAGCCTTCCAAAATACCTGTTAGCGCAGTGGCAACGTCCTTTGCTTTGGGCAGGGGGAAAGTATCGTCCCATTCAGATCAGTAGGTCAGAGATCGTAAAAAAGGGAATCATTTCATTAGGATTCTAATTGCAATCTTTAGACAAACTTCCTCACTGAGGAAATGATTTGGTCGCCTTTGTTACCGAGAATCGTTATGCCCAGAAAAACAAAAATTGGGTTCTTGAAATAGACTGCTGGAAACAGCCCCTTAGGAAAAGAAGAAAAACAATATGCGGTAGTGCGTCAGGAAACTGGTTGTGTCTGGAATAAAGTTAAGTGACACTTTCGCCTGTTATGAGGGTACTCCTTGGCCATCCAGTTCATTATTTGCTTAGCAACAACGACAAAAAAATTCTTTACTGAGCAATAAAAAAAAAACATTTATCCTAATTCAAGTGTCTTTAATGAAAGCGAAATAAAACTTATTCGGTTTGCATAGAGGTGAAAGACACTCTGACACACACTATAGCGGTACGTGATGTTCATATTAGAAGGGATTTGATGCAAATACTCTAGAAAAAATTCGCTTTTTATTAAGCACGTCTCACGCCTCGGTCATGCTGCAATTATGTTAAAATGGTAGCTGAATAAATTTCAATGTCATTTTACTTTTATAGCTCTGTAAACACCCTTGAAATAGCTTATACATGACTAGAATGAATAGTTCAGACCGACAAAAGAAAAAAAAAACGAGTTGAATAACAGTCTATAGAGACATACAAATTGTATGAATTTACATGTTGTTTAAAGAAAACAGTGATAGAGATACTTGGAATTTTTTTTTCGTAAACATAAAAGAGATAATCGCGGTAATACCTATACCCACACACTTAAATACATACACAAACATAGGGGTACGAGCATATGTGCAAAATATATATCTAATCTCTGTCAATGCATCTTTTACTCTCTCTCTCTCTCTCTTTGTCTCTATCTATCTATCTAACGATATATATATATATATATATATATATATATATATATATATATACACACATATATATATATACATATATATATACACATACACATATATATATACATATATATATATATATATATATATATATATATATATGTGTATATATACATATATATATATATATATATATATATATATATATATATATATATATATATATATATATATATATATATATGGGGGATTGTATATCCATTATTTATCTATCTATATATATCAATCGATATATAAGATCGATACACATACATCACACATATATGTATATGTTTAGGTACATTGCGGACCAGGTTTATCAAAATATAATGTTTTTAGTGTACATTACTTATAACTGAAACTTTTAATATTCTCTACCCTTTAAAAGCTTAAAACTGATATCTACATTACAAAGGCTTTATCACGCGTCAGCATGTACATTTTTATTTATTATTCCATTTACTGGTAAAGTATGTACAGATTTCGTTTGTTCCACAGAAAAAAATTAGTTTAGTTCAGGTTAACTTGGCATAAGGTCTTTAATCAGTTAAAAACTTTTCGATATCTTAGCTGAAATCAGCTTGTTTTTCAAGAGGACTTAAAAATCTAAACTGAATCTGCTGTTTTTTGAATACGTGATTGTTGGTGTGTTAAAAGTCTATTAACAGATTTAATTTTGACAGATAAAAAGGGAATCATAATCTATCGCAATTCTTTCAAAAAAAATATACAATTTTATATTAAATAATCAAAATTTTAGCTTAGGCTAAAAATAGTAAGTATGCTACATAAAAATATGTGTGGGAGTATATATATATATATATATATATATATATATATATATATATATATATATATATATATATATATATATATATATATATATATGTGTGTGTGTGTGTACATGCGCAAGCAAGTAAGAGTAGAAAGAGCAGGAAAAATTTCAATGTAATTATACAGCAACAAAAATAAAGTTTACTCTTTGTGATTTGAAAATTATATTTTGAACCCAGATAGCATGCATACTTGCAGTAAGTTTGATTTATTCTGGATATAATAAATTTGATCTTGTTATAATTAATTTGACTTGACAAACTTGCAGCAAAACTCCTGCAAATTAGATGAAACATTAAGCGACCACTCCTTTGTAACTTTATTTTTGCTGTAAAACTGTGGCAACATTGTCACCAGAACCTTGAAGCAAGCGAAAATTCTTGGACTTGAGTCAGTCTTGTTTCAAACTTGCAGACTTGTCATGCTAAACTTGATGCAAGTTTACAGGCTAGCAAAGAAAGACTGCTGCAAGTTTGCAGCAAACTAAATTCTCTATCTGGGAAGTTATTTGGTAATCCACTGCATTTCAATACTAAACTAATAAAAAATAACCTTATTGGTTTTCTCTAAAATTTAAACTATGTTTTAATACCCAGATAGCAAGTTTAGTTTGCAGCAAACTTGTAGCAGTTTGGCTTTGCAAGCCTGCAAACTTGCAACAAGTTCAGCATGACAAGTCTTCAAGTTTGAAACAAGACTGCACCAAGTCTAAGAATTTTCTCTTGCTTCAAGTTGTCATGACAAGATCGCCACAGTTTTGAAGCAATATAGGGCCTCAAAGGAGTGGTCGCTTTATGTTCCATCTAACTCGCAGAAGTTTCGCTGCAAGTTTAAGGCGTCAAATTTGTTATGACAAGATATTATAAAGAAAAAATCAAACTTTTGCAAGTATGAATGCTATCTTTGTATGAACTTTAGATTCCTGATTTTCTCATTATAAATTAAATAAATGTATAGTGTTTTACCAAAATCCTATCAAATTTTTTATCCGTTTTTCATGGCAACACAAATCATGGTGTTTTTTCTTTTTAGCTTATCAAGCATCTGCCCAATCATGCCACTTGAGAGAAGTAGATCTTTGCATTGCCACCATGATTTTCCACTACCAAGGAAGTGGAGTGCCAACTGATGAAAGTGGTGTCGCCCAGCTTTGCGAGTAAGTGTGTTTGTTTTCTTCAATTTTACAAACATTATATATTTTAAGCATTAAATTTTAAAAGAGTTAATTTATCATATATAGTTCCATAACATGACGTAGAAATACTGATGAAATCGACTTTAAAAGGGGACTGAAGCCATACAAGCAATTCCTCATTATGAACAAAATGTTAAGTCATTCTTAAAGTAAATGTTGACACAAATGGGAAAATGTTTTGAGTGTTATTAACTCCAGTGACCTCATTTAGCTTTTTAAAAAATTAAGCCTTCTACTTAATAATGACTTGCATTTAATAAAGATTAAAATAAATTGTATTCCATAGTAGAACCCAATACTTTTGCATCGGTACATCTTTGATATTGTTATAAAGTTATTTTATAAGGTATTTTAATCTTAAAAATTTGGGTAAATTTTGTACTTTTTTCACAAACTGAAAATATTTCTTATGATCCAAAATTTCTTCTTCTTAAATATATTGATATTACTCAAATTGTATAATTTGGTTAATACAACCATTTTCGACTCTTTAAGGAATAAAATAATTTTGTTTGAGAAACTAAGTTATAAAAAAATTACTGATTCGTTGACGAAATTATTTTCAAACATAGGTCAGACCGACATTGTCTTATACATATTTGAAATGTGTTTTAAACATGGAAAAATATGCTTCGCATGGAAGACACTGGGCTCATATATATATATATATATATATATATATATATATATATATATATATATATATATATATATATATATATATATATATATATATATATATATATATATATATATATATATATATATATATATATATATATATATATATATATATATATATATATATATATATATATATATATATATATATATATATATATATATATATATATATATATATATATATATATATATATATATATATATATATATATATATATATATATATATATATATATATATATTTTTATACAAAATTATCCGAATTAATAATAATTGTATTCTAAAAGAAAGATGATCATAACCCTATAATTAAAACTCTTGGCGAAATACCTGAAATACCTGAATGAAAAAGACCCACGCTTGCGTAACCTTTTGGAGTAATGCGGTCAAGAACAGAGATATTTCACAGGATGATGACTAATCAAGCGAGAAAGATCAGTTATCGCGTGGACATGGAGCTGTCAACACATTCCATGCTTAGATTCTCCACGAACAAATGAAAATGGCACAAGCGACAACTTAAATGGAAACTCCATATTAAATAAAGAAGTGTTCTTACTATGGACTAATTATGCAATTCGCCTTAACACTGGATCAAGCCATATATATATATATATATATATATATATATATATATATATATATATATATATATATATATATATATATATATATATATATATATATATATATACAGATAGAGAGACAGACAGATATAGATACAGATGTAGCTATTTTTAAAAAGCTTTGAGAATTGTAAAGAAGACCTGGACTAGCTTCAAATAATATAACTTAGTCTTGAAGTTGGTGGCATTAGGCAACAAAATTTAGTCGCCATAAACTTTAAGTCAATATCAGAATCATCATACGTTATGGCCTTTATGATATCTTTTAGGCTCAACTGCATTCAGAAATTGTTACGAATATTAATGATTATAAACTTTGGTTCCTTTATTGAATAAAAAAAATATAAGGATATAGGGAAGTTTTAATCGATCACCCTCATATGTATGTGTATGTATGTTGATTTCTCACTTAATTTAATAAACTTTTTAAATTATGAGAAGCAGATCTTTTGATATTAAATAAGACTCTTTAAATCACGTTCGACAATGCCTTATTCGAGTATTCCTTGAGAGAATATATCTCTTCTGATTAAATTCTTCGTATTTCCGGCTGAAGAGCTTACTGATAAAGTACAGAATTTGCTTTCAAATACTATACACATAGTACCTTTATCTACACTTTAGCTCATTTAAATGAAGTTATCTGCAGGTATCATTTAAAATTCACAAAAGGTGCTGCATTTCAAATACGAAGCGATAGCTAAGGTAATTATTGCTTATGTATCTTATCTTAAGAGAATAAATTTATTTCAAATTTATGAATTCAAAGGATGTACATTTGAATGCTAAACAAATTAAGACTGCAGTGGATTTTCAATTTGTGTTTATTTCCTATTAATCTATTTCATATAAATTTTAATGTTATTTATTTACGTAAATGTGATTGAAACTCAAAGTAATATATTATTTTAATACTTATTTAAGCTTTAACTTAAACTGGTTTCTTTAAAAATGCTACATGCGTATACATTTTATATGCATAAGAGCTGTTTATATTAATCTAATAAAATTAATTATTGTTATTTCGAATGCGGGGACACTTATAGTGTTTATTCCTATTAATCTATTTCATAAAATTTTAATGGTTATTTTTATTTGATTGAAACTCAAAGTAATATATTATTTTAATACTTATTTAAGCTTTAACAAACAAAAAAGATTTGTTCCTTTGTAAATTTAGAAACATGAACCAAGCAAAAAGAAAAAGCCTGGCTTGGTCTGCCACAACCTGAGGTATGGCTTGGGTACTTGGAAGACATGGTGAAGATTTACTCTGTTCCAACAGAAGATTTGTTCCTTTGTAAATTTAGAAACATGAACCAAGCAAAAAGAAAAAGCCTGGCTTGGTCTGCCACAACCTGAGGTATGGCTTGTGTACTTTGAAGACATGGCAGATTTTGGGCTTGTTCCAACCAGAAGGTCTAGAATTTAGGACCAAGCAAAAAGGAAAACCCTGGCTTGATCTGCCACAACCTGAGGTATGGTTTGGGTACTTGGAAGACATGACATATCTTTGGCTTATTCCCACCAGAAGGTCTAGATTTTAGGACCAAGCAAAAAGGAAAACCCTGGTTTGATCTGCCACAACCTGAGGTGTGGTTTGGGTACTTGGAAGACATGACATATCTTTGGCTTATTCCAACCAGAAGGTCTATATTTTAGGGCCAAGCAAAAAAATAAAAACCCTGGCTTGATCTTCCACAACCTGAGGTGTGGTTTGGGTACTTGGAAGACATGACATATCTTTGGCTTATTCCAACCAGAAGGTCTATATTTTAGGGCCAAGCAAAAAAATAAAAACCCTGGCTTGATCTTCCACAACCTCAGGTATGGTTTGGGTACATGAAAGACATGGCAGATCTTTGGCTTTTTCCAACCAGAAGGTCTAGATTTTAGGGCCAAGCAAAAAGAAAAATCTTGGCTTGATCTGCCACAACTTAAAGTATGGTTTGGGTACTTGGAAGACATGGCAGATCTTTGGCTTGTTCCAACCAGAAGGTTTAGATTTTCGGTCTTGCATTTACTGACTGAGCTCTCACGGCTCGCTAGTAGTTTTATAAATCAGAATAAAAACATCTTGATATTAGTAACATAAGAATTTTAAAAGAAAAAAATCTTAGTAAATGATTTTATAAGACTTAGATATACAGATTTGCTTAATTAGGGTACCTGAAACATATTACTTTAAATTGAATTATATTTTATAGCCTTTAAAGTAATTATTTGATAAATTTCAAAAGATATAGCAAAAGATAATGTACCTGTAGTTTTACAAGCTTTTTGAAAAAGAGGAAAAATGTTGTGTTAGTAAAAAAATATTTAGACATATTATGAGTTTTGTACTGTATATTGGAGTAATAATTATATTTACTATTGAATTATGGATACTAAGAAAATTTTTTATTCCCATTCATAATTGTATTTCGCAATTCGATGATATACCGAATTTTGCCCTGCTGAAAATCCATTTCACCTTATTAGCTAATTTATAAATATAAATTCTTATTCTGTAAGCCAGAAATCGATGTTTCAAAAATAAACTATCTTATTTTCACCCAGTTATTTAATATTATTGATTGAATAACTAAACTTATTGTGTCATATATAATGGGATAGCAAATTTCCAGCAAGGCCAGATTTCATAGAAAAAGACAATATTTAAAACTCATTGGTTTTTAGAATATGACTAAGATAATAAATGAAAGTAGATTTTAATAAGGGTACTACACGGCACCAAGTAGGTACCCCAGATAACCGGAGTCAGTCAGCATATCAGGTCTGGATTCTAGTCGGTCAGATTTGAGCTTGGCATGTGCACTAAAAGTCTCACTGGGCATTCAGAGAAAATGAAAGATAAATCTATGGAAGATAATAAATGAAAGTAGATTTTAATAAGGGTAATACACGGCACCAAGTAGGTACCCCAGATAACCGGAGTCAGTCAGCATATCAGGTCTGGATTCTAGTCGGTCAGATTTGAGCTTGGCATGTGCACTAAAAGTCTCACTGGGCATTCAGAGAAAATGAAAGATAAATCTATGGGAATGGATGTCCTCTATTTGCGAAGTCGAAAGGTGGAAAACAAGTATGGTTTTAGGGGTTACTCCCTCCCTCCTGAGAACGATTAAAAGATTTGGGAATTCGCCAAAGTGGTATCATGAACACCTTGTATCCCTCCAATTAAGTGGTCCATTACAAATTATCAGAACAAAAATGTAATAAAAGCTACTGCATCTCAGTCAGTAAAGGGGTCTAATTCATAACAGGAGGTTAGAAAATTTGAGGCGCGAGGCAGCCAAAAACAGCAGTGTTCCATAACATACTTTCCCAACTACCCAAACGAGCTTCTGGAAGTACCAGAACAAGCCTAGGGATGCTTTGTTTGGTCCCTGCTATCTAAATTACGAGAAACTAGTTTATTGTCTGAGTTGTTTTAAGGAGTAACTCTATGCCTATATAGTGATCCAAGAGGAAAATGGCCAACACACACTATCTGCGGCTTGGTAATAATGAATGCTATAAAAAGCATAGGAAATAATAAAAACAATATTAATAATATAAAAATAGTAATAAAATAATAAGCCTGAATATTGCTTATAGTGACTTTTTTTTATCGAGCCAAAATTTTTACATTTTATGTATATTTGAAAATGCTTTTCTAACCATAGGTCAATTTGAAATGTACCTTATATTTATCTTGTATCCATTAATATGGTTGATTACGGTTTGAAACGCGTTAAATGTCAATTTCAAGCTTGAAATGTTATTGCAGACAGTCTGTACTGATAATATTTATACTGTAGATTTTAAATTTTAAGATCAACATTTTGCTACATAAAAGCTAATTAGAATAAGATTTGAACCTAAAGATTCTTGTATCGGAAGTCAAAACCTTACTAATTAGGCCATTAATTCCCCATCTATTTAATTATTTAATATTTTTGTCCTAAGATTTTGGATAAAAATTAGATTAAAATACTGTCAGGGTAAAATATAGAAAAATAGATTAAGATAAAGTTTTATTGTAAGAGTTAAACGATAATCTATATATAAGAAAGTATACGCTCTTAAAAGGACTGACAATAGAAAATTTGAACAGAAAATACGAGTTAAAAATTAATAAATAAAAAAAAGCTTTATCTTAATGTTTTTATCTTGTTTTTATAAATATACTTTAAAGATGTTTAAATTAAAAACATAATAAATTAGACAATTGTAGCACTAGTAAGCTTACAAACTGAGTTTTAATAAAACTAAAATATTGTATTTCATCAAGTCTTATTAAAGTTTAAAAAACATTTTATGAACTATTAATTAGTTCTCTTTCATTAGTGTTATAGTATTCTCTTCTGTGCCTTTTTCAACAAATATTCATAACCGTATAAATTCCTAATGGGCCAACTGAATATTTTATTGAATATTTTAAGTGGGAAATTAGTATTGAGTTCAGTACAAAAAATGTCTGTCATAACTATTTTTAATTAAATATAAAAATAGGAGAAAAAAATAAATAATTAATCAAAATTTACAAAATTTCATCTTGTACCAAATTAAGGCTTCATTTGGACGACTTTTAATGTAAAACTTAGTATATATATTTATAAGCTTGCAATTAAGAACGATAACAAGCATTTTTTAAATCTTAAATACTAAATGATTTTAAGTAGAATTTTAAAGTAGAGAATTTTTTTTTATTGCATTCATTTAAACATCGTTATAACTGATAGCTGACTTAATATCAAAACATCTATTTTTTTTCTCTATTTCGTTCTTAATATTTAAAAAAATCATGGCAAGATTTTGTTCATTAAAATAAATTTGCATGCTTTTAATATTATAATTTAAGTAGTTAAGTATCCAATTTAATAGCTTGTATAATGTATCATATAAAAAACATATTTTAAAATGTTTAATTTTTTCTCTTCTTTCTTTTTTAAAAAAAGGTACTGAAAACAATTATTTATTTTTAAGTAATTGTATATTTTTGACTCTTAATTCGCATTTTACCTCCTACTTATATTAATTAAGATTTCAAATTTCGAAACTGAAAAGAAAGAAGAGTTTTTCTTAATGTCCTCATCAATAAATGAACAGTTTGCTAACTGCTTAAAATAATTAATATTTTTTTCTTGAAAAATTCTTTCAAATTACGCTTTAAATTTGCATAAATTTTCGTAAATAACTCCTGCTGTATTAATTAGTGGCAGCTAATAGCACACAAAGATGGATATTTTAAATTAACAAAAATTTATTAAATTACAAACTTTGAAGTAAAAGTTTTTATTCATAAAATTTGGAAATTTGTGAAAAATATAAATTATGTTAAACTAAACTGACGCCAGTAAAACACGAATGCGTTTATACGGTCATTAAAAAATATATTAAATTAAAATTTTAAACGTTTCCGCATTGATAGCATTGATTATTTATTTATATTTTAAATTTTAACATACTTTTAACTAATACCATTCAGAGAATGAAGACTATTGATTAAATATATTAAATGATAGAATGAATTTTTAAATGAAGATAATTGAAGTATCTTGAACCTACCAGTTTTTCCGAGATAAACTGCAAATCAGGATTTATTACAGAGGTCAGAGGGACGTATGTGTCCCATTGTTGTGTTTTGGTGGGACACATAACGTCTAGTGGCATTATAACAATTAAAAGTGAGACTTAATCAGAAAGAAAAACTACATTTCATTATACTAGAGTGATTTTAAAATGCCCATGGGACATATATGTCCCAAAAATGGTACACTTGCCCCAGTGGTATTATAACAGTTGAAAATGAAACCCAACGGTCAATGTGTTTATATAAAACTCAAGCATATTTTTCCTATATTTATTTCATAATTCTTATTTGTCCCATTGTTGTGTTTTGGCGGGACACATACAATTCAGTGGTATTATAATAATTCAAAATGAAACTTAACGAGTAAGGAAACCCACATATCGTTATACTACAGTGATTTTAAATTGCGTATATGTCCCAAAAATGACCCACTTATCCCAGTGATATTATAACAATTATAATGAAAGTCATCGGGATACGAGTTTATATAAAACTGAAGCATATTTTTCCTATAGTTATTTTATAATTCCTATTTGTCCCATTGTTGTGTTTTGGTGGTACACATATCATCCAGTTGTATTATAATAATTCAAAGTGAAACTAAACAAGAAACCACATATCGTTATACTACAGTGATTTTAAAATGCCAGTGGGACATATATGTCCCAAAATTGATCCGCTTATCCTAGTGGTATTATAAAAATTGAAAATGAAACTCAAAGGGCAATGCGTTTATATAAAGCATATTTTTTTTTCTATGGTTATTTCATAATTCCTATCTGCCCCGGTGGTAGCGATAGGGTTAAAGATTTTCTTACCTTCTAAATCACAAATTTCTAAGGGGAGTAGTACTGTATAAAGCCTTCCATGGGGTGGTTCAGAAGTAAATGGGAGGCGTCAAGTAGAAATAATATTTATAAAAATGTACTAGACATCTATAAACAAAAATAATGAAAAAGTCAATCGAATAATGGTCTCTATACAGTATATTAAATGTTCTGCAATCCAATTAAAGAATCATTATTAAAATGTTAATTAGTCTACACAAACAAGAAAAGTAATTTTTTCTAGCTGATTAAATTTGCATTTATAAAAGAATTTGAATTTATATAAAAAGTTTAAATAAATGGATTTTATTTAATAGAAAAGCAACTAACAAACTTAATATTTTCCAATATTCTGACATCTACTCGGATAAGTCATAAAAAATAAATAATTTGCAATCTATTAAAATTGTATATGTCTTAGAAATTTACAATCTATAATCATTATAAATTTAACTTTTCGGAATTTTGCAAGATTTTTTTTACCCAGAATATAAATACAAAATGTAATTCAAAATGTAAATATGTACTCCATAAGTTTAAATTAGTTATAATGACATGTAAGTTAAAAGATTTATTTTTTTACTTAAGGTGACCTATACCTCTCGGCTAGAGTATAGAAATTTTATTTGAAAATTCCTTTATCATATTTGGCTGAATGTGCATTCAGTGCAGTAACTAGTCGATTATCTAAGAAAGGGAATAGCACTGAAAGCAGAAATTTCCAAATATTGCTAATTAAATTTGAACCAGACATAAGAAAATTGTTAAAACTATAGCTAGTCGACCTATCTCAACCGTCTCTTTATTTTTTTATGTCTCTTATTGAATTTGTGTCTATTTCTATGTAAATCATTTTTACTACATATGATTGTTGTTTTAATAAATTTCTAGTCCATGATTTGTAATAGATAGGTAGTCATACAAAACATATATAGAATAGTATGCAACATTATTTTAATACTTGGTTTAGTTAACTATTGTGGAAGACATTTTTTTCTTGTAAACATGATCCAGTAAGGGGTGGGAATTGCAGTTCTCAATAATTCTTCATGCATGCTGAACGTATATCAAACTATAACTCTTTAAATGCACAGTAAAATTATATAAAAATATGAGATGTTTAATATAATTTCGCTTTTTGAAGTCAGGAAATAATTTGTCTTTATTGGAGCTGAAAGTAAAGAACAATTAATAGGAATAATTTTTAAAATAAATTTATGCTATATTTATTTCCCAGAGATAAGCTAATTTGAGATATAGGTACTAATTTGCAACTTAAATTAAAACTATCTTTAAAACCTTATTCTATAGAACGATTTACTTACTTTCTGTAATATAGAAATCTTTTTGATCTAAGATGTTAAAAAATTAGTTGAAATTTAAAGCGAAGTAAAAGTAAAATATAGTTATAACTAATTGGTAGTTGGAAACAACTAAAAGGTTGAATTACCTAAATTATATAAATCGACTCTACAGATAAAACATAGATATGTATAGATAAAATGTTTAGCTTATCTAGAGTATATTTTTTTAAATCTTGCGGCTCGTAATGAAATGAAAAATTTTAAGTTATTTTTTATTAATTGTTGTAAAATATTTTTATATTCAGATAAAATGTATAGTTGCATACAAATCGTATACAGTTGTATAATATTAAAGCTATCTGAAAACTTGATTCCATATAGCAATTTTTTTATTTAGAAATCATTTTGTTTAATATGTTAAAAAAACTGTCTAAATTTAAAGAAAAGTAAAAGTGAAATAAAATTAATTACTAATTAGTCGTTGAAAATAACTAAAAGGTTGAATTACCTGAATTATAATCATTCATTCTATAGACAATACAACTACATAAACAGAGAAAAAAATGTAGTTTTAAATAAGGTAAATGTAATGTAAAAATGTAATTTTTGTTTTTTTAATTTTTTAAATCATGTTATCATGATAAAATATAAAATTTTAATATTTTTACAACAGTTAATATAAAATATTTTTTATTTAGATAAAATGTATAGTTCCATATTTATATGATCCAAAAGTGATCTCAAATATCTTCCAAATATTTTTATATTTTTGTCAAGTGTTGAAATACGTAAGATTCGTAAAGTTACTCTTTTAGAATATTTTAAAACTAATTTTAAAGGTATGAGGTTCCTTAAGCTTTAATTGCATTCGTATGCATGAAAATGGTTTTTTATTACACATATGTATTTCTCTTCCAGGTCTATCGATGAAACTTCCCAATGCTTAAGAAATTTCACTAACAAATGCATGACCCCAGTACAAAGAGAAGTTTTAGAATTGGTTACTGAAGGATCTCAAGCCACTGTTAATGATTTCTGCTCTCAAGGATCTGAACTCAGAGCCAGTAAGTTTTTTTAAGAGTGCTTAGAATAAGTACTTGACTATTTTCATATTCAATAAATATATTCTGAATATTGCAAGAGAAAATGTCCTTTTTCCTTTCTGAAGTTATTATTTCTTAGCGAACTCTAGGAAAGTGCTATTTAGATGGAATATATTACTTTTTTTATCATGTCTGTCTCTTTAGATGTATATTTAAGTAATATATTATGAATTATTTTTTTTGTTATTTATTACATTGATAAAATTTTACACTTTACAATTCACTAAATGTTTGTGTTATTTACAGTACTTAAAATTGCCAAATGTTTTAATTTGGAGCAACGGCAATTTAATTTAAGATAGAACTACTTAATATTAAAAAACCCTTTCAGTTTGTTATTAATGAGAGAATAAAAACACTTCTGATAGTATGATATTATAATATACGTAAGAGAGAAGATTATAAAAGTAATGTAAAAATCCTCTGAGAGAAAACACGAACTTGAAGAGACACACAGTGGTAATAGGTAGTAATATACATTAATAACTAACAGATTAGTCGCAATAGCATTCGAGTAATGTTCCAGTGGTTCTATTCCATCACCTACTCCATCACGGAGAAGCGACAAAGAAGTTTCCTTCACTTCGGAATCATTTCTAGAATGATGGCTTTCTAAGGGTTTCTTCAATATGAAGAGATGAAAATCACTTTGTGCTTGATCCAGACTGTGGCTAGAGTGCTTCAATAACTACCAGAAACATGTCCATCTTCATGCGGTATGAGGTCATGAGTGATACCCTGATGTTCCTTACGAGGCAGTGATGCAACAGGATTCTAAGGGCCGAGCCCTCTAGTCCAGAGATTTCTAACAGTAAGCACAAAAGTGACAATTAGCAGATAATAAAACAGCTAAATGGTAAAAAAGATAGTGTGGTAGAGCTCATAACATAAAAAATCTGGAGAAAAGATAGTTTAGAGATAGAACACACACACAATGTTTTTGTGGCCAAGGGCATCTGTACTCAGTGATGAAACGATTACTTTTCATTTTGGGGGTAATTCAACAGGACATGGAAGGACCAATAAAATTGCGAGGATCCGTCTAGTGATCTCATGTTCCCCAAACATTTACTGACTTAAGATGAACCCGATGAACTTCCGATGGTGGGATGAAAACAACTGGATATTAGCTAGTGACGTTTAACGGAATCGCATGAAGAATATACCACTACGCATTACAATCGATGGCCATGTGTGAATTAATTTTTCCACCTCCTAACTTAGATCTATTAGTGAAACAGCATATGTAAATCCATTTCCATTATGTTTCAAATGCTGTGGTCATCTCATTTGTCTAGGCATAGAATTTAACTAGTATGAAGAATTTGTGCCCTCACCAAATTTCTTGTTACCGTACATTTTGAAGTCCCTCAACACTTCTGTAGCAATATATTTACTCAATTAACTGTACTCACTGTGATATTAGTTTTAATAATTAAACCTTTTAGCTCTATGATTAAGGACTTAATCACTATTATATATAATTACACCATAACCTAGTAGAAACGATGGTATGTTCTTATAATCTGCTTACACGAGGTTTTTTCAAGTTTGTTTAGCTATAGAGAAGTTATTCATAATATATGTCTCTTTTACTAACTTTAAGCCACCGAATGCATCAGATTATTTCATTTTATTTTTCAATTTGCATTAAATGTATGGATATTATTGTAAATGCGCAATAATTTATTTATATTTACAGAATTCTTGAAACACGCCAAGTGCTTGGGAGAAGTCCATGCTGATGACACCATGAGAGATTGCATGGTTGATATGCAAGTTGCTGTTGAGACCGTCACCACTGTCAAATTCGACAAGAGAGTCGGAACACTTTGCTGGTAATTATTTGACTATTCCTATCTACAAATGTACATAATTACAGACATTATCGGATACAAAATTCTATAAGATGAAGAAAACTTTACTTGTTGTATCAAGGAGCATGGAATGCAGCCTTAGGTTCATACATATTTTTTTTTCCAAGGAAGTTACATTACAAGGTATTTTCGCTAATATAACAATAGAATTAGTTAATACAGAACGTGAGTTTGGGTTATAAACTCATGCTCAAGAAGGTCTTCTAAAAATATCTTCTTGAACTTATTTATATTTCAACTTTATTGTTAATTAAGGAAATAAGTTTGTATTTTCTCCTAAATAGGTATTCTAAAATATCAGAATTTCTCTCCAGTAATATTCCCATAAAATATTTCTAAGGTTAGGAACGCTATGTAAGATTTTCACATATACAAGTTTAATAAGAAATATGACAATGTATTTTTTCTTTTGCATAAAGCTAATTTCTGAACTACATAACTATTTTCTTATCGTAATAATTGAAATCGGAAAGTTAATCCAAAATATTTATTTCTACTAATTTCTACGAATGAATTACCCTATCCAAAGAGTTAAAACCTGTAATCTGTGAATGTAATAGTACTTTCAATATTTAAAATCTGTGATTTATTTATTCATATTAAATTGAAGCTCTTTTTTAGTATGCATTTCTGAAAAAATACATTATTTTGTGAAATAATGATATCATAATTTTTACTTACACCTAGTTCATATAACAATAATATTCCAAAAATAATATTTATATTATACTCCCCAAAACATTTTGTTATAGTTCTTAAATATTAAATATTTCCCGCATTAATAAAGCATAATTTTAGGACTTATATCTAAAAGAATATTAAAAATTTTAAAATTATCATAGATTAAAAAATTATTCATAATCAAAAAAAGATGGAAAGTTTACATGTATATTTCTGTATATTTTTATAAAGCTTTCTTTTATTTGTTTCCGAATTCAACATTCAACATCGGTTTCACTCGAGAGTAAACAAAGTAAATACCTTACTAAACTGTGTGAAAAAAAGTGCATGTTAAGCAAAGGTATATGTATCATAAAATTAAAATATTTTAAATATGTAAATTAGGGTGGCATCAGGAGCAACAATTTTTAAAAACATTTTCACAGCAACAACAAAGGTAGTTATAGTATTGGTAGTTGACTGCATCTATCTTTACTCGATAGAATTTTTTATATACATGTACAATTTGTATGTATAAGTTTTAGTAATTTGGATGCCAACGATTTCTAAACAAAATGAGGAATTTATTTGTATCCACTTTACGGTATTAAAACATAAAAAAGTAGTAATAAAAAGTTCACGCTAAAATAAATACTTAAGTTAATAAATGATATTTTACAAACTTCTGCCTAAAACTTTAGATATTCAGTGGACTTTTTCTTATTTCAGTGGATTCCGTCGTTTCTTAGAATGCGGAGAGAAACTCACAGAACAGAAGTGCGGACGTGAAGCTGTCGAAATGGGCAGGACCATTTCTGAGCTTGCCGTAACTGAGCTTCCCAACGTAGTCTGCAATTCTTTCGACCCAACCAGCTCTCAGTGCCAAGCTTTGCTGCCACCAAAGGGTTCAACTCCCAAAGGAACCCAATCCACTTCTCAACTCGCCCGCCTTCTGGCCACAGCTCTCGGAAACTAAGGCAGCTGCCGATTCATGAGACTTTATTTTGTGTTTATTGATGGTATCTTCACCGCCAGTTTCGTCTTGTATAAATCGCCATGAAAAACAACAAAAACAAACTCTTAGACAAACAGAAACCATTTTGGTCAGAATTCTGATCTGATTTTCTGTACAGTTACGAAATCAGGATGAATTCGTAAGTGTACTGATGTTTGAATGCCATGCTTATATTCCATTTAGGAATATAAGTTTTGCTGGCAACGTCGAATGTAATATATGTAAGGTTGATAAAATACGTCCCTGATGTGTAATGCATATAATGAATAGTAGGAAGAAATTTTAACAAGAAATAACTATCAAATTATTTTCATAAGTATAAAAATTTATCGATTTAAAATAGTCACTTTTTTGATATCCGCCTATTTTATTGTGTCAATATTAGACTAATTAGAATCCTACACAATCTATTACATCCAACAGAAATTACAACTATCATTTTAATTAGAGAATGAAACCCCAAGATCATTTACAATATAATGTATATAATATAGGCTTTAAAATTCTTTAAAATACTGAAAGGTAATTATTTAAATTCCAATAACCTTTTCTGTTTACTTATGTAAACGTGTTTCACTTTTTCGTTTCCTATTCTATACTTCCAAAACAACCTTTAAGCAGAAGGTTTTAAATCATGTTCTTGGATGTATAGATCTATTTATTTATTTATTTATCATTCGGCATTCATCTATCCTTAGGTATCGCATGACGATTTATACAAGAGACGAATCTGCATGTCCCTTTGTTAAGACCCAATTTCAAACAAAGATTTCGAATGCTTCTTTACATTTTTCTTCGAACTTATAAATTTCCACATCGAACTTCTAAACTATCCATGAAATTGCTGAGAGGAGGCAATTATTTCGAAATCATATCGCTGAAGTTCTCGCATATTATTGCCATTAAAAATTCAAAAAAGAAGTATTGAATAAAATTATAAACTACCTGGTACGTTTGAACGAGCTAAAACCAAATCGAACTTAATAGTTTCGTTTCAGAACCAGCCTGAGATCTCTGTACGAGAACGAAAAGATATGTAACCCTCAGATGCTCGATTATCTATCAATTTATTCATTCCTGAATTTTTAACGAAAATAGTTAATCTGAGAATTAATAAAAATATTCAAATGCCAGAAATTCACATGCAAATGAGAAATTAAAGTACGCTGGATAAGATGCATCATATCTAAATGCTAATTTTTGTGTGTCTTTTTCAGATTCAATTCATTCGCTTTTCTCAATTCTAAAAATGCCATAGGGGAATTTCGTTTCAACATGATTGGTTTTATGCAAATCAATCCCCCTCCATCTAGTTTCTCACAGGA
>CM063508.1:3822077-3839577 GCA_032207245.1 Pardosa pseudoannulata | reverse complement strand
TTCATTTATTTTTTCATAATTATTGATAATTACTTGGTTAGAATTTCATTTCGTTAATATTTCATAATTTAGTTTTTGGATTAAAAACTATCTGTTACTTATGTCGATTTATAATTTTTCAAACTAAAGAAGTCAAGTGCTATGGAACTTTTACTGCTTGTTTAAAATTTTGCATTTAAGAATTCCAAACTTTTCATTTTGTTACCATTTTTTATGTTGATGTATTTATAATTATTTTAGTTACTGAATATACAGAAAGAATACCTAACTAAAATGCAGAAGAAGCAGATTACATATAATAATAAGTTTAAAAGAAGCAAAAGTGAGAATATAGATTTTTTTCATTTTATCGAAGAAAATAATATTACTCAAATTTATCAGCTAGATTCACTGTCTACTACATGGAGGGTTGTCTGTTTAGACGCTAATTAACCCCTTCCGGTTTGATTTAATAATGAAAAACTGCATGAAATAACCATTTAATTTTTATTTAAAAAACTTGTTTCATTTTACAATTCTTACATATTCTTAATTAAAATCTACTTTTTACATAGTGTTAAATAATATCAGAAACAGTAAAATTAAGAAAATATCAAAGCAAAACATTAATAAGGTATACAGATAATAGTCTTCAAGCTAGTGGTACTTTTCAAAACAAAGTGCAAAGGAATTCTTAATTGTTTACACCACCAAGTAGTCTCACTTTTAATTTGATTATTGTAACACACTTAATTTGGCAATGACTTGTACCAAGAAATTCTAAGTAAACAATATGCAATAGTGACTTATGATTTTCACAAGTGATAAAAGTGTTGCCAAATTCAGTACACTAGAAATTTTAAACTAAATTAATTATCATATTTAACAGTAACTTTAATCGCATGACGAGTGTAGCTCGTCATTGTGCGGTATGGAATGAAAAACTAATGACGAGCTAGACTCGTCATTTTACCGGAAGGGGTTATGACAGGTAATTTGATTAATCTAGTCTAAAAAGTTGCAATGATTACATTGCAAATCCTTTAAAGTGTTAAATCTCAATGATAATAAACAATCATATCTAAACATTTTTAAATTGTAAATTCGATGACTTGTGTTAATATTTGTACCAGATCCATGACGCTCTCTATACATTGCAATTTTCATAATTACTTCAGATAATTAATTCATTGTTTTTAATGTTATTAAAAATATCACCTCTTGCAGTACATTGTGTCCAAATATGTTTTAAAATTAGGGATGCATTCATTGTGAGTCTTTTATAATCTTAAAAATGTCTTAACTTCAAATTTGGCTAAATGTGTTCAAACTGATGCAACTAATGTAAGTTAAAGTAGCTATAGTTTAATTGCAAGCCATTTATAATGATAAATTGCAATGATACTAAAAGTACTATCTTTAACCCTTTAAAGGTCCCCTACATGAATTCTGTGAAATATAATGAAACTAGTTTATAAATATTATCTATAACTCTTATAAATGCAAAATGTTTTAATTTTTTTTTTAAATTCTTAGAGGGGCTTGACCACCATAGGAGAGACTGGGAGGGGGGTTAACTGACAAAAACACCCCCTTGTACAGTGTTAACACAATCATTTTTAAAATTTTAATTATATTCTAAGAACAAAAAAATAAGTGTTCTTAAAAAATAAATAGTTCAACAATTTATAAGTGTTGTTTGAATAGATATTTTTGTTTGGGATCATAAGGAAAAAAAATCGAATTTCTAACTTTCAAGTTACAGCAAGTATAAATACATATATTTCAGAAGAAAAAATAAATTAAATGCAGTACTATAATCTAATGTAAGTGTTAAATATTAAAAACATAAAAAAATCGATAAAAAACACTCATTAATCTCCAAAAATTAGACAAAAAAAAATGTTTAACTACAGGTTTCGCTGTGAAACCACTGTTCTGTAAAGGGTTAAAATCTGTTTTAATGGTGATACAAGGTAACATATAAAATGTTTGAAACAAAAAATAAATTATCACATCCATGATATATTGACGTATAGTAAAGTTCAGTATAATTAAGTCATCTTTCAACCGTACCTATAAAATGTTACATTTTTTATTGACTCTTACCCAAATTGTGTCATCTCTAAAAACTGTTCAATGGATTAATCTGACTGATTAAGCCCTCGAATAGCAAAAATGTAGATCGTCAAAGACACCAGAACTAACCAATGGATGAAATGGATAATTTGTTTCGCATATTTAAATACAAACATGAAATGACATATCCGTAATGTACTCTATATTTTACAATGATCGATGAAATTCCTGATAATTATTTAATTCTTTTACCCTTTAATTTGATTTACAAAGTATTACCAAATTGATGAAAATAATCATAAGGCATCAATGATATAAGACAATTATTTAACTATAACTTCTTATAAAATTAAATCTCAACTCTACTGATAAAATTTTAAAGAATTCTTTATGGAAGAATCGACTGTCTTATATTACATATATTGAAAACGAAGAGATAGATCTATGATGTATTCTGAAAGATTGACTCGTGATGACGTATTGAAGTTTCTACTTCTTTAGAAGCAGACATTTTCTCAGTAGTCTCCGAACATATAGTTATTAAAAGTATTGAAAGTTTTACAGCGAATCTTTCATAAAGTTAAATTTTAAGCACACTGAAAAAGAGTCATCTCTAATGTCCTTTAAAAGGGTAGAACTGGATGCCTTGTATAACATAGCTGGATATCATGACAATAATTCCCAGACGTATGAGTTGATTGACAAACTACTACCAAATTGGCAAAAATATGGATAAGGCTTAGCTTAAAGTGTTATTAAGTTAAGATTCAATAATGCTGATAAATTTTTAAAGAACTTTTATATGGAATCGAATGACTTGTATTAAATACTTATATTGAAAAAGAAGCGACAGATCTATGATATATCATTAAAACTTGACTCCTAATAACTAATTCAAAATCCTACTTCTTTACCAAAAAAAGTTTTTTCTCAACAGACTCTTAACACTAGATTTATGGAACTAACCAATTTGACTCATTAAAAATTTGATCTCTCTCTATATATATAAAACTTTAATATCACTTTTCAAAAACATACGTTGGTTTTTAGTTAAGCAATAAAATATATGTAAACTTTCATTCATCTTCTCCGCAGATCCCTTCATTTCGCATTATCAAATGTAGTATACCTATTTTCGTGGTTGTGAGCCAGTTTAACTCATAGAATGGTTGAACAGTATCGCTTAACATAAAATTTATTGGTCCTATCAGGCCTGGGATATTTTCCAATTGGCTGAAGAGCTAAGAAGTAAATATAGAGAAGAATTCGAGAACACTTCCATTCCAATGACAGAAATTCATGCTACTGACGCACGGAAGAATTGTCAAGTTCAACAATCATGCAAAAGAAACAGATGTAGGAACTATTGTGCTAAATGTAATAGAAAATTTTGCTGAAAATGTGTTTCAAAAGCAGATTTTATGAGCAAAAATGTTTTCCATGAGTTTTTTGATAATAAACATTTTATTTAAATTAATTTGGAACTATTTTCTTTGTAAAAACTTCAATTTCTTGTATGAGTCAAATTGGCTCACTTCAGTAAAAATAGCTATATGATCAATATCCGTAAATTTAATGTTAACATATAGTTAATAAAAACATTCCGGGTTTAACTATGAATTTTTCATAAAATTAAATTTTACCTAGACTGAAAGAGTTATCTCTAATGTCCTCTAAAGGAATACAACTTGATGTCTTGTATGACATAGCTGGACATCATGACAATAATTTCAAGACGTATGAGTTGATTGACAAACTACTACCAAATTGATGAAACACTGATAAGACTTAACATAAAGTGTTATTAATTTAAGATTCAATGATACTGATAAAATTTTAAAGAACTTTTATGTGGAATCGAATGGCTTGTATTAAATACTTATATTGAAAAAGAAGCGACAGATCTATGATATATTCTTACAGTTTGACTCGTAATAACTAATTCAAAATCCTACTTCTTTACCAAAAAAAAAAAAAAAGTTTTTTCTCAGCAGACACTTAATATATATGTAATAAAAGCTTTCGGGGTTTAACTGCGAATCTTTCATAAAATTAAATTTTAGTTAGACTGAAAGAGTTATCTTTAATGAAACAGTTATTGACAAACTACTACCAAATTGGTGAAAACACGATAAGGCTTAACTTAAAGTGTTATTAAGTTAAGATTCAATGTTACTGATAATTTTTAAAAAACTTTTATAGGGAATCGAATGACTTGTATTAAATACTTATATTGAAAAAGAAGTGAGAGATCTGTGATATATTATTAAAACTTGACTCGTAATAACTAATGCAAAATCCTACATCTTTACCAAAAAAGTTTTTTTTTCTCAGCAGACTCTTAACATATAGTTAATAAAAGCTTTCAATGTTTAACGGTGAATATTTCATAAAATTAAATTTTAGATAGACTGAAAGAGTTATCTCTAATGTCCTCTAAAGGAATACAACTTGAGCTCTTGTATGACATAGCTGGACATCGTGACAATATTTTTCCAGACATTGGAGTTTTATTTTTGATCTCACTCTCTTTTTTTTATGTTAGTGCAGAGAATGTTCTCACGGTCTTTTCGCCTTGAGTTATCTGAACCTTTCATTTATATGACGCTGGTAAGACAGATATACACACCTGCAGTGCTTGTCCGCAGGCGTAATTTCCTCATTCATTAGCTGGACATTGAGAAAGTAAAAGTAAAGCTTCACAACGTACTTATTATGGATACTTATCAAATATGTTATTTGGTCCAACAAGAGGATGATATTTTTCATTTTGTTCTAATGATACGGAAAGACACTTACCCGATTAATGAAAAGGTTTTATTTTGCATGTTTTCTGAGGCATTCAAATCAGGTTGTGTGTACATGGCTGGAGTGAACATGGATTGCAGAACGTGAAGCAATTTTTAATGAATGTAATGACAATATAAAGGAGAATATTTTTTGCATGTACTTCATCATAAAAAAAATCATTCTCTCCTATCGATGTCATTATAATAAAAAAAACTAAATAACTTACATTTCCTATTTCCAATTAAAGCCATGAATAAGAAGCTTCAGTTATAAATGAATCAAATTTTAGGATTAAAAGAGCAAGGCACTTTAAATTTCAATTCTTTAAATTTTTAATTTAAAAATTTTAAGTTTTAAATAATTCTTAACGAGAATGTATAATGCTGTTACATAAAACTTAGAAGACAGACACATTTATTAGAAATGTATTCTTGATTAAAATATGTAAATATTTGATAAATATTTACATATTTAAATATTTAAGTTCAGACGTGAAACAATATTACTTAAAATGATTCTAGTGCACAAAATATTAACCAATTCCTTTTATTTTTTCATTTTATCTTAAGAATTTGTATAAAAACAAAACTGGATATAAATATTACCTTACGTTAAATACTATTTTTATTAGGTAATTGATTAAAATTATACAAAGATTTAGAAACTGTTTTCGTAGTTTTACACTGTTTTTATTCTCTGTCACTTGAAAAAATTTTAATACATGAAAAATAAGTACTGAAAATAAAACGCAGGTGATTACGAAAAACATTTTTTTTTTACGTTTCAAATTATAATAATGAAAACTTAGTATTAGTCATATCTTCTAGCCACTTTAAAATGTACTGGAAAGGGAAAAAATACCACATTATAAACCAGGAGCTAAAATCGTATTTCTTTCAGAAATTTAAGATTTTAGAACTTAGTATTCTCGACTCAGAAATTTCATATGATATCTGCAATTCATATGAAAACCACGAGAATAAAGTATATTAAAAGTATTTTAATATACATTGAATTTCAAAATTAAGTCTAATAATTACACATTTATTTCTCTCTCTCTTTATATATATATATATATATATATATATATATATATATATATATATATATATATATATATGGTGTCCGATTGCCGGTATATATATATATAACCGGTATATATATATATATATATATATATATATATATATATATATATATATATATATATATATATATATATATATATATATATAGATGTATGTATATGTAATAATATCAATATCTAAGCCCTAAAGTCTATCCAAAATTATCCCTTTTCTCCATTCATTATTCTAGATCTTAATTTATTCTCTTTATACTAAACATATTTCCCAGCCATCCAATTTAAAAGAGGATGTTTTCATTCCTTCAGCCGAACCCTGAAATTCTTTCTTTGATTCTCAAAGCAAAAAACGATATGGCTGGCACTTTAATTAGAAAGTAATAACTCTCCCAGAAAAATCTATAACGATCAACAATAATGCTCATCTGAAACGCCACACTTTGGCAAATGTCTCTAATCAAAGGTAAAGGTTACTTTCTAAAAGCAAATAACTGTTGCCTCAGCATTTACCCACGACCCTAAAACCACACACGGTTTTTGGTCGTCTCTCGCAGAAGGTTAGCGTAAGAGTGAGCGTTCTGACACCTGTCCGGTTCAGATGCCTCTGGATTTTGTCTGAGTCTGAGAAGATGAAATAAAGATTAAGTTCGGCCATGACGACTGATGTGTTTCTTTCGAACAGACGAATAGCGGGATTCTTGGCAGCCCAGCATACCCGGGCTGAGTAAAATAATAGGGGCAATTTCAAAAGAAGTTCTCAAGTGAAGTTCATGGCTGGTTGCTCCCCATCGAATTACATACACACACAAACACACACACACACACACACACACACACACACATATATATATATATATATATATATATATATATATATATATATATATATACTATAATAAATTCTGTTGGGTTCTATATGGTTTCTGTTGTTCGCAGTACTTCTAGTACACGATTGAATAAACAAGCTCAAATCCATTTGAAGATTACTTTTTTTAGCATTTGATTTTTTAAAATTACAAACCTTTACTTGACATTTTCTTTCAATTAATATAAAAGCCTTCAAAATGTATGCTTCACTATAAAGTCTACTGTTTTAATAATCCATACATTTACAAAATGAATTATTTGTCTACTTTAAGCAAAGAATTTTTATTCTAAAATTTTAGATTTCACTTGTTCATTTCCTAAGTGGTTCTCACTCAGAGACCATTAGCGTTATGCTAATGTATTTCGCAATCAGAATATTATTAAAAGCAAAGAAGAAATACATTGCTTAATTTCCAATGTCAGTATTTCTGTATTCTGACGTCTACCTTTTTAAAAGTTCACTTTTATTTACTCGCCATTATGGAAGAAACCTGAAAACATAAATGGAAGTCATATCATCACTAGAACAAATAAAAAAATGGATAAAAGATTTGTTTTTCGATAAACCTGTTCGTGAAATGTGTTCCTTTAATATCTGATGTTTTTATTGGGAAATGTGTATTCAGGAAGTGTTTGATTTTTTGCCAAAGTCAAAATATTTCATTTATGCAGTAAAAACAGAAATGAGGACAAACCAGCGATGCAGAGCCATTATTATTTTCTTTCTTTTTTTTTCGTCTGATGGTTTGATGATATTTTGTGTAAATAAAAAAACCATTCTGAATCTATTAGCTGAGGTCATTTCAGCAAGAGTGAAAAGAGAAAATCCTTTTTAATCGTGTCAACAAAGAAAGGAAGCTTTCACTTAAACAGGAAATGAAAATTCAGCAACAGCTCTCGTTAGATGAAGTTCTCGGAAATGCAATATTGCATTAAGGATCATTAAAACTTCACAAACTGGTATTTAACAGTGATTAAAAGAAAAAGTTATAAGCAGTTATGTTGAAGCCGAGAGTAATATTACAGATATCATTGTCTAAGTTTACTTTATAATTTTCCGTATTTTGTAAATCCAAAGAAGAAAAAAGAAAAATGAAAGTTTTACATTTGTTTAATAAAAAAACCAGTGCTTGGGATTTCCTAATTTTAGCATATTTTACCTGAACCTAAGAAATAAGGCAAGTTATCTCACCCGCATTTTTATTGAAATCGTATAGTTCGAATTTTAAATTGTTCAAAATATTTTACATTTTTGTTGAAATATAAATTACCAAGTTCTTATGCATATGTATGTGTAAAAATAATGTGACGTTGATCTAGTGTTGAAGAAAGAAGAAATTCAAACTCATTAAGAAACACATGGAAAATAGGTCTTGATTAAATTATTTTATACAATTAAATAAATGCCTAAGCAATACAACTGGGATCAACTTATCATTTGTAGGTATCGAAGATTGTTCTCAAGTCGTGTCGGTCCTAAAAAAATGGCGAAGATTTTTTTGCAAAGCCGCGGATGACAGCCGTTCACCTTCTCTTCTTCTGGTCACAACCTTGTCCGCTCAAAAAATCCGACTGCCTCGTGGGGAAAAAACAGGGTCCACTCCAGAAAGGAGAGGGGGGGTCAAAATCCCCCAAACAAACGGACACCTCTATTGGCTGGGAGAAGTCCGAAGTTTCTTTGCAGTTCAAACCGATCCTGCCCCGCCATTTCCCCGGCTATGACCCATGGGAAGTGGTAAAAAGAGCTGAACCGAATGTAACTTATTGTTACAGTATGTAACATAGAACAATTTAATTCAGCTAGTCACGTAGAAATCAGAAAAAATTAGCCCTTATTGTTTATACTTGCCTCGACTTGCTGTGCAAGGATAAGCCTAAGCAGATAACAGTAATGATTTTGCAGTTTGACCATTCCACAAAAAGAAGCAAGATGTAGTCCAATGAGGAACTTAAATTATATTTCAGAGATATGCAAATAAACACGTTTCTCAGTCAAAGGCTGAGAGGGGAATGATGCATGAAAATATAAAGTCGACCTCCAAACGAGCGAAACCTGGAAAATTTTCCCTAGCAACCGGCAACCTAATCAGCCAGTTGAACAGTAAAAAGGAACTTAGATCATAGAAGAAACTGAGCAATTCGCCCTCGACAGCTAAAAATTGCTGTGAATGATCAGAAAATTTGCATCGATTTCAGAGATAGCTTTTGGAAACGGGTTGGAAGAAGGAAAGTCATGAACATTCCTTTTAGTTTTGAGATTTTGTGGCTGGGAAAATACAGTTCAAGAAATAAGAATGATAAAGAGGGGAATTTTTAAAAGATAGTTTAAGTATAATAATTTTAATATAAATATATATATATATATATATATATATATATATATATATATATATATTAAATTCTATTAAAATAAAATCCTAACTTCAATGTTTTGTGTTTTCGATTGAAAATCTAGATTCCCTATTGACAAAATTCTAAAGAACATTTTTCATAATAATGGTAACGAACACCCATTTCCTGTCACCTTGAATTTAGAATCGCAGCCCTGTTGATTCATTTTTCCCTTTCATTGTAGAGGTACTATATCTTCTAGAATAAACTAGAAGTAATTAAAGAGACGTGATTGGTTACCGGAATGGCATCATTCCTGGAGCCACCCCTCCTTTTAATAGTTAATAAAATGGCTGGAACATAAATTTGGTGGCTTTTTCCTTTGAGATCGCGATGTAAACAGTATAATCAAAGTATTTATGTGTTTTGTGTTCATCTTCCCTATGGGGATTTGTGTGTTTTGTGTCATCCTATATTCTAAATAAAAGACACTTTTATAAGTGAACGTCTACATCACTCTACACGGCTAATACATTTAATAATTGCTTTAGGGTGATAACTAAAGTATTTTTAAATTATGTTGATATTTTACACACACACACACACACACACACACACACACATATATATATATATACATATATAATATATATATATATATATATATATATATATATATATATTTATATAAATATATATATATATACATATATATATATATATATATACATATATATATATATATATATATATATATATATATATATATGTGTATAAATATATATATATATACATATATATACATATATATATATATATACATATATATATACATAATATATATATATATACCGGGTGATCAAAAAATCCGTATAAATTTTGAAAAATCATAATAACCGGAAAAAATAATCAAAATATAAAATTATTTGCAGGGTTAGTATCGTTAGGTCATGGGATTTTTTTAAACATTAAAAAGTAACTCAAAAAGAGTAGATAGACGGCACTGATGTACACAAGTCAAAGAAAAAGAAACGCAAATAACAGAAATAATGCCTCCAAATCGTTTATTACAACAGTATTTGTTCCACATGACAACAACCACAGGGGATACTACACTGCAGGCGATTTGTTGGCATTTTCAGAATTTTAAGCATAAAATATCCCGTTTAACTGCCAACTTAATTTTCTCAAAATCGTTTATGTGCAGTTCGTTTAATTTTAATTTCCCTCCGATCCCGCTAAATACCCCTTCCTACTATTGACGTAATAGTCACAGCCAATCGGGAAATTTAGAGGCTGTAGCATACTTGGCTCCTGAGTGAGCGTTATGCAAATTAGTAAGTATATATAGCCTTGAGAGATGTGTTAGTATATAAATGTGTTATGTTTATCAGATTGTTTCCCCCCTCCTCTTGTAAGAGGTAATTTCTGTTTAGCTTTGTTTAGGACGTGTTAGAATTGTAATTTAAGTGTTATGCATTGTTCTTTTGTTATGACAATAAAATTGTTATTGTTTGTTTACTGATTTATCGTATTATACTGCCCGCTAATCCAAAAGAATAGGCCAGTAAGCTTATCACGATTCACAAATCCAGCAACTGCAGAGTGCAGCAGGTCCGGTTAAATGCAAGATACCTCTCGGCTCATCTCACATTTCAGTTCAGAGAGATTGGATGAATTGTATCGATACACCCGAGATTTCAAATATACCCACAACCAAAAGTCTGCCAAAAAGTGGTTATGTATTTATAGGAGCACAAGTACTTATAACAGTCTCATTTGCATATTTCCGCCGAAGGCGTTTATCCATCGTCATCTGTCGGCTGTTTTTTTGTTACTTCTTTTTTTTTATTAAAAATGAAATCAATTGCCCTAGCGATACTAATCTTCCAAACCGTTTTTTATTTTGGTTATTTTCCGGTTATTATGAATTTTTAAAGTTTATAGGGACTTTTTGTTCACCCGGTATATTATAGGCATGCAATAAACATAAACCAGACTAACAAGTTTAACAGAAAAAAATTAGTAATTTTTTTTCTCGCTTAAAGTCTGTATGATATATTAAGCAAAATAAAAATCAATCTCTTAACTGATATCAAATAAGAATACGTAAAAAAGAGACAAAGAGTAAATAGAGCAATATATGCCTTTTAAACAGGAAATAAATCATCAGCAACAATTCTGTTTAGGTGTAAATTTCAGAAATGAAATCTTGCATTAAAAACCGTTAAATCTTGTCAAACTGATATTTATGAAGTAAAATCTTTAAGATATTTTTCTGAATACAAAAGGAAGTTTTGAAGAAATTAGTTAGGGTCATATAAGAATGGACAAAATAGAAATTTCTTTCTAATGACGTCAATATTGAAGGAGAAATTATTACTTGAAAAGCAAATGGAAATTGAGAAACAGCTTTTTAAAGGTTGTCTTTACAATAAAAGAAAAATCCACAAACCAGTATTAATCAGAATACGAAACTAGACTTATTTCTTTTAAAAGAAAAACAGTGTAAATCTAATAGCTGGGGTCATTTGGAAAGTAACGAAAGTGGAACCCTTTTCTAATTGTGTTCCTAAACGACATCAGGTATAAAATCAACAGGAAATGAAAAATCCTCCGCAAATCTATTTGAACTGTCATAGATAAAATCTCGCGAAAGATCATTAAAACCTCACTAAACCGGTATTTAGCAAGAATGAAAGTAAATCTTGTAAACAATTTCTGTCTGATAAATTTTATAGAACGAGATAAAGGATAAAATTATAGAAGCAAGTAAAGATACCTTTTTTAACGTTAACATTTGATAGTAATAATATGTTTAATACTGGATCAGAATCTGAAATTAGTTTTTATGTATCGTCCACAAATTTATCAAATCGTTACTTTATTATAGTTTAGAAAATAAAAAGTAAATAATGTAAGAACGAAAACTGTAATGACATACTGTATAATATGAATAAAATTTTTAATTAGCATAAATGGGAAAATATATCTTTATGTCAATAAGCTTCATATGTTTATAGGCTTGTATATTTTTCTCAATTAAGTCTATAATATAGCTTTATATGCTTTAAAACGAAGACTCAGCTCTACGTAAAGAACTATTGGTTTCCAAATGGTTATCTAGCAGCCCTAATAACATCTTCCCATAACACTAATAAGCAGATGTAATGTTTTACTTTGCTGTTCATTGATATTACTCTAGCTGTATGTTTAATAACATGGTAACTGCTCAAAAATGCATTTTCAGACTCATTAAGCATTATTTTTCATACATTTTTAGCCTTACAATAGAAATATAATTTATGTCTTGTTTGTATATTACTTTGGAATTCCACTCATTTAAAATAATTGTATATTTAATTTGACAGTTTGTTGTTTTACATCATGAATTCATATAAAATTATGTTGAAAAGTTAGCACTTTTCAACATAATTAATGTGACACTGGGTTTAAGTCACTTAATATAATATATAATACCATAAAATATCTAACAGTTTTAGAGGCGTAAGGTACGATCTTAAGAGATGCATATAAATGAACAGACGATGGTTAGATGGTTGATGTATTTTTTTTAAACCAATTTAATTGTCAATCCTGTTATTTAAAAGATGTATTGCCATGGTGAAACATGAATGTTCTTACATTAACTTATAGAAGAAATCCTAGAAAACACTTATTGGTTGTTGTTGTTTCTGACCATGCCAACCAAAAACGACAACCAAACACGATTCAAACCAAACATGATTGAGCCATTCGCTAATCGTATTAAGGCAAAGGGTTGCGCCTTACGATTTAACGAGCACGTCAAGGATGAAAGTCAGACGTTTTCTCAAGTGACTCCTCGCAGTTTTGAAGCAGGAACCAAGGAAAAGTTCCATAGGTTTGTCCTGCCATCCCAAAGTTATTGATTGAGAACTTGGAGGACATTGTGACCCCGAACATGATTTACGTGCCCCAATCACCTTTAATGAACAATGTGGATCTTAGGCCAGCTCAGGATCTGAAACCGCAACCCCCTAGTTACAGCGTTGCCTTTGCAGACTGAACTACAACTTCTCACACTTATTGGGGTGCCAGTTCGCTATAACTGACATCTATCCTTCCATCTTGATAACTTTGACCACTCCTGTACTTCTCAGTAAAACGTCATATATTACTTTTATAATTTTTCATTATCTTTTCACCCTAGTACGTATCTTTCATTCCTAGTTATGATTTTATAAGTAAAACCGTGCTCAACATCATTAAATAGTTTTAGGAAAACTTTGCAGATTCTGAGATAATTCACTTTTTAGTGTCTATTCAATTATTGTATACAAAACGGCCAAATATTTTTCCAGGTGTAGTTCTTTGTGAAAAATTTTATCTATAGTTGTGAATTGAATATTGTTCCGTTGGTATCATTTGGTATGTGCAGCGATTATCAGCGACTGATATTTTTTGAATGGTAGACGTATTTTGTAGATATATAGCTGACATTCTGAGCGTTCTTCATTCGAGACAACTTCGACCTCTATGAACTGAATAAAATAGCATAAAATGGAGCTTTGTTTCCTAATGTTAACTGTAGGTATTTAAGAACTTTATTTTATTTAACCTTACTTTAAAATCGTATCAAATCATAGCAGAAAAATGCTATGTCGACTCTATTTTTTTCATTCCGAATTTATTCTACGACATTTAAAGTACAATTCTAGCTACAAATGGTAATCTTCGTTGTTAAAGAGTTCAAATTAGCTATCTCCAAAATATTAAAGAAATATTTTTTGTCTAAGGTCCCACTATTTCAGAAATTCCAAAGTAACCTATGGATAACTGAGAGGTTAATAATGAGATAAACTCTTTAAGTAGCGAAACTTCACACATGATAGATATTTGGTTTTATTAAAATATATCATTGTATCAAGTTCTTTAAAGTATTAATATAGTTACTGCACTCACAAACTGTCTCTTGGGAGATTATAAATTAGGAGGTCTGGATGTCCAGGTCGGGATTTGGCGAAGAGCCAAGTACCTCACCTTGAAAAAATTAGAATTCAGAAACCTTAACAAAGAGCAAAAAAGCTCGAGAATCTACCCAGATGACTCGGAAAGTAAAAATATATTTGGAACTTCGGATATTGAAACCCTGTTCAAAGGTGGCGCTTCTAAAAACTGAATTTAGGCTTTGCAAACAGTGTCCTTAAATTAAACACTTTCAAAATCTATTGGGAACATAAGCTAGAGGATGAATCCCAACCAGATGGTTGGACGACGTGAATGTTTTGAAGATAGGTAACTGGAGAGCAATCTGTATGGACTGAGGGCACTGAAAAATGCTCATGGTTGAGTTAGAAAGGGCCTGCAAATGGTTATTGTGCGTATGAAGAAGACGCTACTATACTTAAGCTAATATATTCCTTTGTTTTATAAAAATATGATAATCTCACTGGGAACAACTAATCTTGGGAACAACTAATGATTCATGATAAAAAATAGGAATAGATAGGTATCATAATTACTTGGACAACCATAACATGCACATTTGTACTTAAATCTCTTCATCTGTTCAATAAATTGCCACAGCGGTGAAATATCTAAGAATTTCTTTAAAAAAATTCACTAAAATCCACGGACCTAATCGATGTCTATTTCAGTGAACTCAAATGGCTATCTATGATGAGTGGCAAGTAAAGATGCAGTGTACACGGGTCACGTAAGGCCATAAGGTCAAGAACTGTGCCACCTGCTACTTGAAGAGGTTCCCGTGAGAAATTAATATAAAATCCTGAGATACATTTGGGGGAGGATCCAGAATGCTCATACCATAAGCCAATACCTAAAGGGTCACACTCCAATATATATTACTAAAATCAAAACAGATTGGATCTAAATAACGATTGGTCCACAAGCAAATAAAAGGAAGGAGAGAGATAGATTGCAAGAGAGCCTCCTGGTTAAAAAGGGCTGTTGGAGACTGGAGAGAAGTATTCCTGGACCTGAAGTCCTAGATAATTATCGTCTGACTCCCTCTTGTCGTCCTTAGGTATGCGATCAAGTTGTCTTCATTTATCGTCTCATATCATAATGTGCTTCAACTCTCAACTTCATCCAGGTCCGAGTAAGTCATGAATTTGTTGCCTTTTACGATCACAGTTCCCACCCCTCATATTGAGAAAGAATTTAATCTTAAATTTATTTACTAGAAAATAATTGTATACTTAATTGTTAAATACATATCCTTATTTGAATATGACACACACACACAGGTATATATATTTATATATATATAATTATTAAAGGATTAAGTTTTATCCTCAAGGTTTAGGCTTCATCTTTGGTCAAAAACACAACTTGGATTACAACCTAGATAGCACAATGTGATGAGAATGTGTTATGAACCATACGTGTATTGTAACACACTAAAATCAATTTTTCTTGATCAAGGGAGGATTTCAAACTCCTTAATATGATGTTTTAAAATAGTTCAAATAGTTCATACAAAGATAACAGAAAACCTTTCTAATTTACTAAATTAACATTTTTAAACGATGTATTAAAAAAAACCTAATGAAAATTTTGGATTAGTTTAAAATTTAAGCAAATTTTAAATAAATAATCTTCAACAATTCTCAATTCTTCTTCAATTCTTGAACTCTCAAAACAATTGATTACTTAATTGTTAAATACATATCCTGATTAGAATATGACATACGAGACATTCAAATATTAATATATATAAGTATATATATATATGTATATATATGTATATGTATATATATGTATATTATATATGTATATATATATATATGTATATATGTAGGGTTCGGTGTCTAGGGGTGTCGTTAGACAAATTCTATGACAGACGACATTAACAATAACAAATATTTAATGACGTAAGAACACAAATAACACTTAAGCATAAAGACAGATAGTTAGATCACAGTAACGACGCGGTATTGACAAGACTTCCTACTCGAAGCTTAACATAGGCAAGACACCCTTCTCGGTGTTTAACATGGAAAATACACCCTACTCGGTGTTTAATAAATCGAGGGAGCTCGAGTGCCACGGATCCTTCACTCGACCTGGTCACTCCTCCACGACTCCGACTCGAATGTGTGTCTCGTCGTTCCTTACTTACTCCACTCAGTGATGAGGGCGCGACCTTGCGGGAGTGCGCTGCGCTAAATTCCCACACACACACACACACACACACACACACACACATATATATATATATATATATATATATATATATATATATATATATATATATATAATTATTAAAGTATTAAGTTTTATCCCCAAAGTTTATCCTTCATTTTTGGATAAAAACACAACCTGGATTAGAACTATAGATAACAGATTGTTATGAGAATGTGTTGTAAACCATACGTGTATTGTAACACACTAAAATCAATTTTTCTTAATCAAGGGATCATTTCAAACTGCTCAATATGCTGTTTTAAACTAGTTCAAATAGTTCATACAAAGATAACAGAAAACCTTTCTAATTTAATAAATTAACATTTTTAAACGATGTAAATTAAAAAAAAACCTAATGAAAATTTTGGATTAGTTTAAAATTTAAGCAAATTTTAAATAAATAAATAAAAGAAATAAACTGTAAGAATCTTAAATTTGTGACATCCTAAGCAAATTTAAGTTTTTAACATGATAAGAAAAATTTATATCGTAAACAGTTACAGTATCTGAAAGTAATTCAATTTACCTTTTATGTCTCAAACTACTTTTTCAAAAGCATTGAACCTTATTTGGATATTTGTTAAAAGTGACATCAATGATTCGAAATCTGACCAAAAATAGAATATACAAGAGGAGAAAACAAATAACGTGTAAGGGAATAATTCTACAGATGATGTATGTAACGTAATCCCCTTGATACATGAACATACTTAGAGAGCAAAAATCATTTTCTTTTTCTAAAGAAATATTCGGAACACAAATCAGTATTTGACGAATAAAGTAGTAAATAAAGTATTCCCTTTATTCAAACACGATAGTTCCATTGCTCAGCATAAAAATTATGGTTATCGCTGAATACAAGATATGGTTATCTTTGAAGAAACATTCTTTCGAGATCTTTATTTGTAATGCATGTGAGAAAATAGTAAATTTTATGTTTATGGGTGATTAATCCTGTTCAGAGTAAATAATGTGATTTTATTTACTAGGAATGAATAAATATAGTAATGCATTTCGTGAGCCAATATTTGATTTTGAAGGATTAAAATGGTTATGTTAGAGATGTGCTTTAAGTTTATTTTGCTTCAACATGCAACTCTGGAGAGCATATTTGTGATGGTTTAAATATTTTTTTTAATAAAATGTTTCCATAAAATAACTGAAACAATTAACAAACAA
>CM063508.1:3672077-3814577 GCA_032207245.1 Pardosa pseudoannulata | reverse complement strand
ATATTTCTTAAGTCATAAACAATGATAAAACTTAATTTGTTTTAAAGTTTTATTATATAAAACAATATTTTTAAAAAAGCATAAAATACGTACACTAAGTAAAATATATAGAAATCCACTTGCAGCCAAAATAACCTTAGCATTTTGTAAATTGAAAACTAATTTTTCATATCAACTATTTATATTTGTAATTCTATGAACCTATGTTATATTATTTCACATAGTATATTTTATTTTTCATATGTTCATTATAAATTTCAATTTCCTAAATATCTCTATTTTTGCTATTTTAAAATGTTCCGGTTGCATCTTGTGAAACTATGTCTGTATTAAAAATCTACATTAACTTATAGAGATTAATTTTTATGTTTTTTATTCTGTAAACCCCAATTATATTAATATGTTCAATATATAAATTTTAATTACTCACGCGTCTTCTCTTTCAAATTATGAAATGCCATGCTTATTTCTGTAAACCTGAATTTAACAAATAACTATATTAACTTATAGAAGCAAATCTTTTATATCAAATAGAAGCTAATTAATTTTTAATTAAAGTAATTTATTTTATTTTTCATATGTGAATCATATTATAAGTATCAATTTCTTAACTGTATTTATTTTTTATATTTATATATATCATGCTTTTATTCTGGGAACCTCAATTACATTTACAAACTATATTAATTTAGAGAAGGAAATATTTTATATCAAATAAAAATTACTAATATTTTTTATTCTGTGAAGCTAAATTGTATTAATACATGTAATTTATTCTATTTTTCACATCTGGTTCATATTATAATGCATGATTTCTTAAAGATATTTATTTATTTTTGTTAAATTTGTCATGCTTTTATGCTGTAATCCCCAATTCCCTTAATTAACTATATTAACTATTAGAAAACTAATTTTAAACCAAGTAGCAGTTAATTATATTTATTATCTGTTGAACCTCAATTTTATTAATGTATAGTTTATTTTATTATCCATATGTGCAATATAATTCCCAAATTTGTAAAGGCATTTATTTTTTTAATATGTACTGCTTTTATTATATGAGCTTAAATTATATTAATTATCTATATTAACGAATAGAAACTAATTTTTTTTTATCAAATAGAAGCGATTTATACTTTTGTTCTGTGATTCTAAATTACATTAATACCTGCAATATATTATAATTTTTAATTTCTTTAAGGTTTAGTTTTATTTTAAAAACTAATATACCTTTAAAATTTTGGTTTGCAGAATATAAAAGATATTTTATTACAATTTGTAAAAATTTTAACTCCTATTATATACATATATATATATATAAATATACATATATATATATACATATGTATATATATATATATATATATATATATATATATATATTTATCCTGAAGATAAGTGAAATTTACTTTATGCGTGCATATTTTGTTTAAAATTTCAAGTTGAAATGACAAAATTAAATTATTTTGAAACTAGACCGTTATGAAAGAATTTGAAAAATATCATTCTAAAAAGAACAGAATTTTTATTTTTATTTGAATCTAAAAAAAGGCTGTTATAATAAATATTTCAATTCAGGAGTAGAAAAGGAACTCTTTACATTAATATCATATGTGTCTTTATATTTCAACCAAAACAACAGAAAGGAAGTAAAATTTTTCGGGGCAATCCTTAAACATTCTAATACATCCCTTGTTCGCTTACGAAAATTACGACAACTCTTTTAACTCGTGGAGTTTTGAAATAAGGGTGGAATCTTAAAGGATAAACGTATTGATTTTTGTGAAAAATGTCTGTCTCCTTTCGTGCAGGCAGTAAGTAAGATTTTCGCAGTATCTATTAGTACCGTACTATGTGACTGATAGTTCAATAAGTAAAATATTGCGATGTAGTTAATTAAGTAAAAATCTTATTTTCAAACACAAAACAAATCTTATTACATCACTATATATCACATAAAAATAAGTAAATAATATTAAAAAATTTGTAAATGCTATACAAATAACATGAAAAATGGACAGCATTCCAGTTGCCTTGTGGATGTGTTCTATTGATGTGACTGCTAGAAAAATCTTTTGAAAAACGCCAAAACGAAACACAGTAATGTTGAGTTGTTTTGTTCCTGATACACCGAAACACAAGAAATGTAAGACTTGATACTGCATCTCTTGGATATTTATCAGGTAATTTTATGGGTTATTGTACTAGAAAAAAATTTCCTTCACGAGGATGTGCTTAGTGCTTATAGGCCAGAGGGTTATAAAAATATTCAACACAAAAACAGTCAATTAAATTAATCCCCCATATTTTCAGTAGCTGTCTGGTAGGTTTCTAGACTCCCAATAACATGGATTTCCACAATTTTCTCTCGATATTTTTCTCAGTAAGAGATACTTTTAATTTATTTCGGCCCCAACAACCTAGAGCACAAACCTAGGGGATACACTTTTACATTATTACATTTACATTATTACACTTTTTTTGGCATTTTTAATTAGTGTTTGTAGTAGGAGGAGATATGCTGTGAAAAACATAACATTATTGGATTAAAATGATGAAATATAAAGCTGAAATGTTGATATGTGATTTAGCTTTTTAACTTGGATGCGTCTTATATTTATGCTTTGATAATGTTTTAAAGAAAGATCTAAAGTTCAAAATACATTTAAAAATTAATATTTCAAATAATCCGAAATATATTTAAAATTTTTAATAAAGTATTTTTTGTAATATAAGGTTTCTGTTCAACATCAAAAGCAATTTTGTTGATTTTCGGCTGAGAAAAGTTGCACCGGGCCTCCGAGGTACAGTGCAACTTAGCTTTTTATGTTTATTTTCTTTTGTCTTATAATACGGAAAATAATTATCCCAGAGATATCTTAGGCTATGGTAATTAAGAAGTCAATATATTATGACAAATTTTTAATTTATTTTGAGAGACTTATACTTTGGTCATACTTTAATGAATGGCCATGGGCATATTATCCTTTTTAGCCCCTTGGAGTGAGGAACTCTGTACCTCTAGTATAAAATTTGTACTTGAGAAACACTACAGTACGCCTGCACTATTAAAAGATAATATAAGGAAATATAAAAAATAAAATGGTAAATAAACAAAAGAACTATGATGAACAAATTGTACGAAAGTTTTAAACACCTTCTATCAGCACTTACAATCAACTCCTGTAACCCTTCATTAAGCTGGCATCTTATAAGACTGAAAATTTTGCATATTTCTTGACATGAAAGAGCGATTGGCTGTTAACTAACATATAATCATACTTCCATCTACCTCTGCAGAGAATTGCATACCCTTCAAGTCTCATTGGCTTCCGGAAATTCGCATTTTCATCGTCCTACTTAACTTTTGAAAGTGACTGAAGTTAATAAAAGAAAAAAATAGCAATGAAGAGTTTAGCTACCCACGTAATGTCTAATTTTAGTCTTTGAAGCAATGTAGTCACTCTAGGACATCTATACTCTTCACTCGAATCATAATCTCTTTATTTCGTTAATGCTACTGATGTTATTTAAGAGTTCATAGCGAGTTTTATACTTACTATTCTCATTAATTAAATATTAAAGTCCTTATGAGGAAGAATATTGTTGAGATATCAATATTGTTGAGATCAATATTTATAACAATTTTATCGTTTCATTTTGGATGATCAACAATTTCTGGGTTTGAGTATTTACTCCAGTCCGGAACTGTATAAAATGAAATTGGTCTAAGAACCGTTCATAGTAGTCTTAACTTGTTATTATAAGTTTGTAATGCTTTGATGAAATTCCTTTAAATCTTCAAAATATATCCCTTGCATAAGGGGTTTTGTACAGTTTTGTTACAACAATTAATATCATAATACACTATTACTGATGTAAAACACTGCTATTGGAGCTGATAACTGAGAGTTAGAATTTGTTAGCTATAGAAATCTTAACACTTTGAGTGTAGGCAACGTATTTTTACGTGTTTTTTTTTTTTCAGTCTGTCACTGGAGAGAGGGTCACGTAAAAATAAGTATTTAGTAGATTTGTGACGGATACCCGCTTACCAGAAAAAATCTATTAAATACGTATAATTATATGTATGTGTGACATTATGCGTGTCGTCTGCGTTGCTATGCAACGCTTTGCATTTTTAATTTCCACAAGTTATGATTCTCGAGTTATTCGATCTTTTGTAGCGTTATTTCTTCTTCAATCGAATTACTAGCTCCAGAACGCACAAGTCGTGTTTTGTCAATTTGAAGCTCGGCTTTTTATTGTTGAATACAAAATTGATAAAATGAGCCGTTGTGACAAAGATAGTGAGGAAGAAATATGCTCTGACAGATTATCGGACTTTAATTTTAAAAATCGTTTATTTTTGTGATTTCGTTAAAAACATTGTTTTGTTTTTTTGTTAAATAATCATACAGTATATATTAAAGTGTAAAATAAAAAAAAGTTTCGTTCATAAAAACAAAGTAGTTTTTGATTTTTTTTTTAATAATAAACTTCGCGCGATTCACGAAAAAACGCCGGCTGCTTTAAAGTAAATAAAAAAAATTTAATAAAAAAAATAAAAAAAAATAATTTATTTATAATAAAATTATTTTTATTGTTTATAATATTCTAGATTCACAAAAAATTCTTTACCACAAAAAAAAAAAAGAAATTAAAAATTATCAAAATTTATAATTTATCTATAAAATCAAAACACTACTTTTAAAAATGAAATAATTTGATTATTGAATTTCTTTTTTTTTGAAACTGAAATATATTTATTATAAATCAAATTTTTTTTCTAGTTTTTTCATGATCTATTAAATGTATAAAAACTTAATCACATAAATTAATCAACTCGTATTTTTATTATATTTTTTTTTTTAGAGAATTACTTGGAATTTTTGTGAAATGATATACTTAAAAAAATAGATAAAAGATTATCTTAACTGTTATTTGAATTTATTTTTTAATATTAGTAAAGTGAGATTTTCTTATTTTATATTTAATCCTAAACCTAACACAAAAACTCAAACAATAAATTTTTCATGAGTTAAATTTGAAGCATACAGTAAACAAGCACAACTTAGATAATATAAAAACAACATATTAATTTTTCTTGTTTAGTATCGTATATATTTTTTAAATTTATTCTTATTAAAAAAAGAATACACTAACGTTTTGTATTTTTTTGTTTGACAATTTTTTTAATCAATAAAGTACCTCTTATTATCTAATATTTGTTATAAAAAATAATATATTTAATTTTTTTAAAATTTTATTTCTAATACATTCTTATATGTTTTCATTGATTATAAAATTTTCTTTTTATTTAACATACAGTTTGACCTGTATTTAATATTCCTCTTATAACAAAAGTCAAAAAAAAATTGAATTTCTTTTTACTCTGTCTAAATTACTTCTTGTTGATTACTTTAGTTCTGAATCTCTGCTCTCATGGTCATATGACTAAGAATATTTTTTTTCAGTTGTACTTCATATTTCAAGTGATAATCTGCAGTTAGCCCTAACGTTTCTATGTATGATGTTTTGACGTTTGATGTTTTCTCTAACGTTTTCAATTTTGAAGTACAGTCATGTTTATAACTCCATTTCATCTATATGTTAATCAAGTGAAGGTTTACACCTCTTTCTTTCTATGTGCTCGGTTGTGTAATTAAATAAATGTAAAAAAACTCTGGTAAATCCTAGATTTTTATTCGTATGTCAACACAAAACATTTGATATACAATGACCATGTTATTTCTATATAACATTTCAGGGTATGGCATTGCTGGCATCTCATTTCTCAAATTAAAATTTTCTTTCAAACATTAACTGAAAAGGCATACAGAAACTTGCAACTCGTATAGACTCTGTAATTATAAAACAACTATTCCTCTGCAACACAAAGTCAAAAATAATTCCCGAAAAAATATTCGTTATTTCTCGAAGAAAATAAAGTATACTTTATTTACAAAAGTCATAAATGTTTACTATACCTCTGTCAGTATTGTTAATCACTTTAGTTTCAAGAATCTCTCTTTACAAGCTCAAAAATAGAATCTTGTGAAATTAATATTTTCACAAAGCAATAATTTGAAAGCAGTAATTCCAAAGCATATCGTTTCCGGGAAATTTTTCTGCTATAAAAGACATCATATTTCGTAATAATTTATATAAAACACTCTTTTGTGAGCTCGTTTATATGTATGATATTTTTATATCACCAATTTTAGTCTTCCAAATAATAGTCTGTAAATTCATACTGCTGTTTTATAATATTTAAATGCATATTTAAGTTCTAAATTTGTTCTTAACTATAAAAAAGATCTTTACAGTTTAATCTTTGTTTGTTTGGAGATATCTATTGGAAAGAATATTTCGAACTCCTTATCATATGAATTTTTTTCAAGATGCAGTCAGAAATTAAATATTATTTCTCTTCAAACCTTAACTGAAAATTCACACATAAACATGCAAACCTCTCTATCTCGTATAGATTCTATAATTCTATTACAATGTTTTCTGTAACATTAATAATTTCACTTTCAACATTTGAAATAGGAAATATTTTTCCAAAACTCATTTCAGAATCAACAGAGCTGGGAACACACTCAATATTTCTTTGAGAAAATAAAGCATAATTTATTTACAAAATTATTAGTACGTAATACACCGCTCTTTGTTTTGGTTTAAAATCACTCTCTTACTTTTTGACAATCTCTCTTTACAAGTTCAAATCAATTCAAATAATTTATTGGCTCAATTTGATGTTTAACAATACAAAATAATAGAATCAATTAAAATTCTGTTGATTCTGAAATGCATTTTACAATAATATTTCCTATTTCAAATGGTAAAAGTAGAACTATTATACGAAACGTTCAATATTCAGTCAGTTCTCGAATAATATTTCTAGATTTAAAATTTCCCTCTAAACCTTAATCGAAAATTCATACATCAACATGTACCCCCCTCTATCTCGTATAGATTCTTTAATCATATTGCAACGTTTTCTCTAACATTACTAAGTCAACATTAAAGCCCAGGAAAATCACTCGACATTTTCCCGGGGAAAATAAAGCACACTTTATTCACAAAAGTATTAATACCTAATATATTGTTTTGTTTTAAAATCTCTTTCTTACTTTTTGACAATATCTGTTTACAGGTTCGAACCACGTATGATATAAACCTTCAAGAGTAACTATGAATATTAAATACTTTATTGGATGAATTTGATGTTTAACAATACAAAATAATAGAATCAATTAAAATTCTGTTGATTCTGAAATGCATTTTACAATAATATTTCCTATTTCAAATGGTAAAAGTAGAACTATTATACGAAACGTTCAATATTCAGTCAGTTCTCGAATAATATTTCTACATTTAAAATTCCTCTTTAAACCTTAACCAGAATCTCACACATCAACATGTACCCCCTCTATGTCGTATAGATTCTTTAATTATATTGCAACGTTTTCTCTAACATGACTGTCAACAATAAAGCCCGGGAAAATCGCTCGACGTTTTCTGGGGAATATTTTCTATACTTAAAATTCCTCTTTAGACCTTAATCAAAAGCTCACACATCAACATGCACCCCCCTCTCTATGCTGTATAGATTCTTTAATCATATTAGAACGTTTTATCATTACTAAGTCAACAATAAACCCCGGAAAAATCACTCGACGTTTTCGGAGAAATACTTCTATGTTTTAAAATTCCCCTTTAAACCTTAACAAAAAGCTGACACATTAACATGCCCCGCCCCCTCTATGTCGTATAGATTTTTTCATATTATTACATCGTTTTCTGTAACATTACTAAGTCAACAATAAGCCCCGGAAAAATCACTCGACTTTTTCCGAGAAATACTTCTATATTTAAAATTCCTCTTTAAACGTTAACCAAAAACTCACACATCAACATGTACCCCTTCTGTGTCCTATAGATTCTGTAATCATATTACAAAATTTTCTGTAACATTACTAAGTTAATAATAAATCAAAGATAAATCACTTGACGTTTTCGAGGAATTTTTCTACATTTAAAATTCCTCTTTAAACCTTAACCAGAATCTCACACATCAACATGTACCCCCTCTATGTCGTATAGATTCTTTAATTATATTGCAACGTTTTCTCTAACATGACTGTCAACAATAAAGCCCGGGAAAATCGCTCGACGTTTCCTGGGACAAATAAAGGACACTTTATTCGCAAAAGTTCGGATGAATTTGATATTTAAGAATACAAAATAATAAAATCAATTGAAAATATGTTAATTCTAAAATGCTTTTTGGAATAATATTTCCTATTTCAAATTGTAAAAATAAAATTATGAAACATTAGATATACAGTCAGTTCTCGCATAATATTTCTATATTTAAAATTCCCCTTTAAACCTTAACAAAAAGCTGACACATCAACATGCCCCGCCCCCTCTATGTCGTATAGATTTTTTCATATTATTACATCGTTTTCTGTAACATTACTAAGTCAACAATAAACCCCCGAAAAATCATTCGACGTTTTCCGAGAAATACTTCTATATTTAAAATCCCTCTTTAAACGTTAACCAAAAGCTCACACATCAACATTCACCCCCCTCTATGCCGTATAGATTCTTTAATCATATTAGAACGTTTTATTTAACATTACTAAGTCAGCAATAAAGCCTGGATAAATCACTCTACGTTTTCCGGGGAATATTTCTATATTTAAAATTCCTCTTTAAACCTTAATCAAAAGCTCACACATCAACATGCACCACACTCTATGCCATATAGATTCTTTAATCATATTAGAACGTTTTATTTAGCATTACTAAGTCAACAATAAGCCCCGGAAAAATCACTCGACTTTTTCCGAGAAATACTTCTATATTTAAAATTCCTCTTTAAACGTTAACCAAAAACTCACACATCAACATGTACCCCTTCTGTGTCGTATAGATTCTTTAATCATATTACAAAATTTTCTATAACATTACTAAGTCAATAATAAATCCCAGATAAATCACTTGACGTTTTTGAGGAAAATTTCTATATTTAAAATTCCTCTTTAAACCTTAATAGAAAATTCCCACATGAACATGTATACCCCTCTATCTCGTATAGATTCTTTAATCATATCACAACGTTTCCTCTAATATTACTAAGTCAACAACCCTAGAAAATCACTCGACGTTTTCCCGGGGAAAATAAACTACACTTTATTTACAAAAGTCATAAATGTCTAATACACCGCTATCGGTATTGTTTTAGAAACACTTTCTTTTTGACAATCTCTTTACAAGCCCAAATCACTCACGATGTAATCTTGCGGGATTAGCTATTTCCACAGAGCAGTAGGTTGTTTGAAAAACTTCCATCGTCCCTGGGGCCCCACCTCCCGGGGCCAGCGAGGAAAGTGGAGCTGAATAATTTAATTTTCCATTTCACTGGCGGCCTCTGCCGAAACTGGGGCGTTGCTTAACTTCTACGGAATATCATTTTCTAGGAGACACGGAAAACTTTTTCCTGTTCCTTCTGACCCAGTAGGGGAGCCTCTCTCTCTCTTAAATGGCCGGCTTGCACTTCCTTTAAAGAAGAGTTTTTACGACAATTCCGCATTACGACGCGTATTACAGAAAGGTATTTCGGCTATAGATTTTTAGCTTCCAAAGCCCAGATGTTTTGTAGACGCGGTTTTTATTAGTTTAGGAATTAATAAATGGCAGTAGATGAAAACTTGAAATCCATCTCCTATATAATATTAGCCTAAGTTATATGTCCGTCTGTCCTCGAATTTATGAAGCGTTTGGACCTGAAATGGAAAGAGTCATCCATACTGGATTCTTGAGGAGTTAGGCTTAGCAAAATTCAAGTCGAGTAGAATTTATCTTCTTCTAAACTATCTATCCGATTCTAAAATATATTGGTATAAATATGCCTTATATCACATCAAATACTGTCGTATTTAAAACGTTCGAAATCCACCCCATACCCCCATACTTTTCAATTCATCTCATTATGAGTAGATGAAAATAACACTTCTTTTAGCATTATGATGTTATTCCTTTAACTATCTCTTTTAATCATTTCTTATCCACTTCTTGAGCGTTTAATGCCATTATTTCAAGCCCTATTTTCTCAGGTTAATAGCAGACAGCTAAACATTTCAATTTATCACATTATAAGTAGATGAAAATAGCATTTTTTTTCTAGCATTATGATATCATTCCTTTAACTATCTCATTTAATCATTTCTTACCCACTTTTTGAGCTTTTAAAGGCCTTATTTCAAGTTCCATTTTCTTCGGTTAATAGCAGGCAGTTAAACCTTTAAACTTATAACATTATTAGTAGACGAAAATAACATTTTTTCTAGCATTATGATTTCATTAATTTAACCATTTCATTTAATCATTTCTTATTTAAGATTATTTAAATATCTACTGCACTATTTTCATACATTTTACTTAGATATTACGTCAATAATTTTATTTTATATTTGGCTTAAATAATAGACTAGGTACATATGTGATAGTTTTAAATTTAATCATCTATTATTTTTTGCTGCAATGAAAATTTTGTCACCGGTATTAACAACAAATTGAATCTACCTCAAGGGTGTTGTGGAAATGATAGTTTCATTCCTTTACTTCCATTCATTAATGAGGTAAAAAATTGAGAAGAACTTAAGGATAATTTTGGCTTAGCTAAGAAAACTTTGAATTATCTTTCTAAATTAATTCAACATGATTCTGTACTGCATTCCCAGTACCGGAAGAAGTTAGAGGAGGATGGAGAAAAACAAATTATCGAGCGTGTACCAGATAATTCTCAGCAACAAACTCAAAAAACAAACCATTTTTTAACTGCCTTATAGGATACTTTGCAATTCTGGAAAATTAAAATTTTACTGATCCCGTCATATGACGGGCTATATACTGGTCTCCTATGTAATATTAGCCTAAGTTATATGTCCGTCTGTCCTCAATAGTATGAAGCGGTTGGACCTGGAATGGAAAGAGGCATCCATACTTGATTCTTGAGGAGTTAGGATTAGCCAAATTCAAAGCTAGTAAAGTTCATGATCTCTTAAACTATCGATCCGATTCTAAAATATATTATTATAAATATGCCTCATATCACATCAGATACTGTCGTCTTTAAAACGTTCGAAATCCTCTCCTTAACCACTTTTTGAGCGTTTAATGCAATTATTTCAAGCCCTATTTTCTCCGATTAATAGCATGTAGTTAAACTTTTCAATTTATCACATTATATGTAGATGAAAATAACATTTTTTCTAGCTTTTTTGATGTTATTCCTTTAACTATCTCATTTAATCTTTTCTTACCCACTTTTTGAGCATTTAATGCCATTATTTCAACCTCTATTTTCACCAATTAATAGCAGGCAGTTAAACGTTTTAATTTATCACATTATAAATAGATGAAAATAACATTTTTTAACTAGCATTATGATGTCATTCCATTAACCATCTCATTTAATCATTTCATATTTAAAACTAATTTAAATATTTTATTCAATATTTTCATATGTTTTATCGCTGAACTTAAATATGACGTAAATAATTTTCTTATATATTTGGCTTAAATAATAGATTAGGTACATATGTGATAATTTTAAATTTAATCATCGATTATTTTTTGTTGCAATGAAAATTTTATCACCGGTATTAACAACAAATTGTATCTACTTCAAGGGTGCAATGGAAATGATAGTTTCCTTTCTTTACTTCTATTCATTAATAAGGCAAAAAAATTTGGGAGAACTTAACGACAATTTTGACGTAGCTTAGAAAAATTTGAATTATCTTTCTAAATGAATTCAACATGATTCTGTACTGCATTCCCAGTACCAGAAGACTTTAGAGGAGTATGGAGAAAAACAAATTTTCGAGCCTGTACCAGATAATTCTCAGCAACAAACTCAAAAAACGAACCATTTTTTAACTGCCTTATAGGATACTTTACAATTCTGGAAAATTAAAATTTTACTGTTCCCGTAATATGACGGGCTATATACTAGTATCCTATATAATATTAGCCTAAGTTATATGACCGCCTGTCCTCGATAGTATGAAGCGGTTGGACCTGGAATATAAAGAGGTATCCATATTGGATTCTTGAGGAGTTAGGTTTAACAAAATTCAAAGCGAGTGAAGTTTATCTTCTCCTAAACTATCGATCCGATTCTAAAATATATTGGTATAAATAGGCCTCATATCACATCAAATACTGTCGTCCTTAAAACGTTCGAAATCCACTCCTTACCCACTTTTTGAGAATTTAATGCCATTGTTTAAAGCCCTATTTTCTCCGGTTAACCCTTTGAAGTTCACATTTAGGAATTCTTTGGCATTAATGAAAATTGTCTATAATGTTATCTATAAACCTTATAAATGCGAAATTAGTGAAAAACATTTGCATTTTTTGGGGGGTTGTAGACGTGAGAAGTGGTTCAACTGTAAAACCCTCCCCTTGTACGGCCTGAAAATACTTCTCTGAAATTTCTTTCAATTATAATCAAAGAGTAATGAATAATTATCATTAATATTATGCAATAAATAAATATATAAACAGTTTATAAGTATTGTCTGAGTAATTACTTTTATTTGGGTTTATAAAAGACGAAAACAAAATTCCTGATTGTTTCAAACAAAGCAAGTTTAAAACTGTTCATTTGAAAGAGAAAAATAAATTATATAGTGCTTTTATCTAATGATAATTTAAAGTGTTAAAAAAGTAGAAAATCCAAAAAAATCCTTCACATATCTTTAAAAAGTTGAGAAAAAACAATTTTAACAGCTGGTTTTGCTGCCCCTGTCATTTAAATAGCAAGAAATTAAACTTTTCAATTTATCACATTATAAGTAGATGAAAGTAACATTTTTTCTAGCATTATGATGTTATTCATTTAACTATCTCATTTAATCATTTCTTACCCACTTTTTTGAGTGTTTAATGCCCTTATTTCAAGTTCATATTCTCCAGTTAATAGCAGACAATTAAATTTTTCAATTCATCCCATTATAAGTAGATGAAAATAACTTCTTTTTCCTAGCATTATGCCGTTATTCCTTTAATTATTTCATTTAATCATTTCTTACCCACTTTTTGAGCCTTTAATGCCATTATTTCAAGCCCTATTTTCTTCGGTTAATATCAGACAGTTCAACTTTTCAATTTATCAAATTATAAGTAGATGAAAATATCGTTTATTTCTAGCATTATGATGTTATTCTTTTAACTATCTCATTTAATCATTTCTTACCCACTTTTTGAGCTTTTAATGCCATTATTTCAAGCCCTATTTTCTCAGGTTAATAGCAGGCAGTTAAACTTTTCCATTTATCACATTATAAATAGATGAAAATGACATTTTTTCTAGCATAGAGATGTCATTCCTTTAACCATCTCATTTAATTATTTCTTATTTAAAATTATTTAAATATCTTCTGCACTATTTTCATACGCTTTATAACTTGGGTATTACATAAATAATTTTCTTTTATATTTGGCTTAAATAATAGATTACGTACATATGTGATAAACTTAAATTTAATCATCGATTATTTTTTGTTGCAAAGAAAATTTTATCACCACTATTAACAAAAAATTCTATCTACCTCCAAGGTGTAGCGGAAATGATAGTTTCATTCCTTTACTTCTATGAATTACTGTGGTAAAAATATTGGTAGGTACGTAGCTAAGAAAAATTTGAATTATATTTCTAAATGAATTCAACGTGATTCTAAACTGCATTCAGAGTATCGAGTGACTGTAGACGAGTATGGATATCAACAAATTATTTGGTGTGTACCAGATAATTCTCAGCCCAAAAACAAACCATTTTTTTTACCTACCTCACATAGTACTTTATACACACTCCCGTCATATGACGGTTTATATTCTAGTCTATATATAGTGTTACATTTCTATGAATTCTTAATTAGTAGTAAAATTGCTTTATAAACCTGTTATTGATAAATTGGTGAAAATGTGTTACACATGATAAAATTATAAATATTACAGCTAAAACAACTTTAAAATGCATTGTAATAATAATTTCCGCAATAAGACAATTTTATTAATAAACAGATGATACAGCATAGATCGTAAACTGAATATAACAGCACATTATAGTAGTTTGCCCTGAAAAGTGATATCTTGCAACAGCATTTCCATCCTGTGGTACACGAATTGCTAGTTCGTGATACTTAAAAATAATTAATAATAACGTTCCTAAAAATATAAAAAATTAATAAAAAAATCACAGAAATATTTTTCTTGTAATTACTAAAAATTATTTTAGTTAATAATATTAGACAGTGAAATTGTTGTAAATGTATATTATATATATATGTATATATATATATATATATATATATATTTATATATATATATATATATATATATATATATATATATATATACATACATATATGTGTGTGTGTGACATATCCAGTGTTAAGGAGAATGGGAAACATACTTTCTTGATAATAATAAGCTTATTAAATCATAGTTTCATTTAAAAGCAAAACTAGTGCCATTTTCATGTGTTCATTGCGTAGTTATGCATGGAAAAGTGTTGACAGCTCCATGTCCAAGCGCTGACTCATATAGATTAACTTAATCATCAAATACTTTAAATATCTTTAAGTTTGACCGGATGAAACCAAAATGTTACGAGAGCGTGGGTCTTTCTTATTTATTTTATTATTATAAAAGAGTTCCCTTTTTAAAATCGCCTATAACTGAATTAATTTCCAACTACCCCTTTTTAAGACCTGACAGGTATATATATATATATATATATATATATATATATATATATATATATATATATATATATATATATATATATATATATAATTATGTAATTTAGTGGCAAATATATACTAAATATACTCCCAATACATTATAAGTTTTTAATAACTGTTTATAATACTATAATATATTCTGTAGATAATGAGTCTGCATGAAACTGGAAACGGAATCATAAAAAAAAGGAATGAGTATTGCTGAAATAAGTATTTACATTGAGGCTGGAATCTGTAATGCTTCGGTTGTTGCAAGACAAATAGACATTCTTGATTCACGAGTACGGAAGTATTTAAGGAAACATTAAAATGTTATCTCTATAAGATCTAGCAATAGCAACAACATAGAGAAGTCAGCAAAAATCTTTAACTGTTATCCCACGCTGGTAGTCAGGTTGATGCATACTTAATCTGGAATATCTTCTGGAGTGATGAGCACTTTTTTTGCTCTACAGAAAATACCGTCTGATCTACATAAAGGAAAATTTCTTACTGTAAACTCATACATTTATATTTTACAGATGTTTACATTTGGACTGGAATTACACCTACATTTCTGCGTCATTTCTCATTATTTTCTATTTTATACAGTCTAACTGAAATTTCTCTAACAGTATAAATATTTTCACCCTTTTGCATTCCCGGTATATCACATAAGATTTACATATCTAATGATTTATTTGATTGTATATCACAAAGCCGGAAAATATCTATATATAATATATTAAAAGGAAATATAAAATGTATATAAAATATTCATTGTATATCCCGTTTTATACAGAAGCGTATAAAACATTGGATGTCGGTGTTAAATGAGATGTACTTGAAAAGCAGTGTGGAAATTTGAATTGGAATTACAGATATAAATTCAATTTTTTTTTAATATTACTTATATTTGTATAATTAGTTCGAGCTTCATTATTCCTCTGCTTCAACTGTAGAAATACCTGATTTCTTTGTGTTCTATATATCATATATTATATACACATCTAATGCATTATACACTTATATATCATATGTAATACCTAAAGATATGAAACTAAATATTTATAGAAGCCTGTAGAGCAGCGGTAGCTCAGTCGGTAAAGGCAACGCTCTTTTAAATTGTGGATTCGGATCCAGAACCGGCCTAAGAACCCCCGTGATCTTTGAAGCTGACTGGGACACTTAAAATAGCTTCGGGGTCAAGATGTCCTCTAAGTACTCAATCAATACCTCTGTGGGTGGCAGTCCAAGCCTATGGGTCTTCTTCTTGGTACCTGCTTCAAAATTACGAGGACTGACTTGAGCATAAGTCGTACTTTTCACCCTAGCGGTGCTTGTTAAAACGAAAGACGCTCCCCTTTGCCTTAATACGTGTGGAGCATGACTGAATCGTGCTTGGTTTCACCAAGTGGCATCGGAAATGACAACAATAACAACAGAAACCTGTATATAATTTATAGTTCATTGTATATCACATGTTATACAAGAGCAAAGTTAGATATAAAGCAGTAGATGTATAAATCTTATGTGAAGTTTGTGACATACAATGTTGTAATTTGGATTGAGATTACGGATCTTAATCCAATTTATTTTTAATTATTCCCCACATATAGTCTCTATATTCTTGAATTTCATTGTTCTTCAGCTCCATCACTACAGATCCGTAATTTTTTGCTTGTTCTATACATTACATGTTATATAAACATCTAATTCATTGTACGTTTGTATATCAGATGGGATACATAGAAATATTGAATGTAGTTCATTGTGTATACCAGGGAAGGGCAAACTAAGGCTCAGGGGCTCATCCGGGCCTCAGAAAGGCTCTATCCGGTCCGCGGATAGAATTTTATGTTGCCAGTCCAAGGCAAATTAAAAGAAATATATATTTATACATTATATATCAATCTTCTTTTCTACTTTGCTTAAATATTACATCACAAATTTATTTTCTCACGCCCAGAAGATCAATGGTATATTTGCTTCTTATATGAGAACCAGTGTTTTCAACTTTGAACCTTAGAAAGAATAATTTCAAAAGTAGACTGACAGATGAGCATTTAGCATCGTTCCTTAAAATCAGTAAATCTTACTTCGAACTTCAGTATAAGGAACTTTTAAAAATGAAATCGCAACTTCATTCATCTTATTAACGTATTTAAACCGTTAGATACTTGTATATTAATTTTAAAATTTTAGAAAAATTTATCTTGGCCCGCCAAGATGAATTTCGATTTTTGGCCTGCGGCCAAAATGTTTGTCCATCAATGGTGTACACCTTGTTATACACAAGCGTGTAAAACATTATATATCCATATACTATGGGATGTTCATGACAGGCATTATTTACATTTGAATTGGGATTACAGTTCTTAATACAATTTATTTTTAATTATATTTATAATTATATAGTTCATCAGAGCTGCATTGTTCCTCAGCTCAAACAGTTCGAATACTTTAATTCATTTTCTGGTATGTAATCAAATATTATATACACATCTAAAACTTTGTAAGATTATATATCACATGTGATACATAAAAATATAAAATATTTAGAAATGTGTATATAAAATGTAGTTATTTTGTATGACATGTGATATGCAAGATTATAAAGTAATTAGATGTCTTTATCATATGTGATGTACGGGACAGGAAAATAGCTAAAAAAAATTATAGTGTGCGTAGGTATATTGCTTGGTCTTCAAAAGTTCATCTTACTCTATTTTGCAGAAAGTTTACTAATCAATAGTTCTTTACTATTCTTGATTCTGCTCTGATCACGAGGTCGTACCATTTGGATGTTACCTGAGAATAGGGAACCCCTCGGCGAATTTGGTGAATTTACTGGCGATGTTTACAAAACACAAATACATGAACTAATTTCACTTTCCGTTTTGACTACCAAGTGCAACGTAATGGAGCAACCAACCAGTAAAAGAGAGGCATACAAATAATAATGGTAGAACTGACAATGCTAATGGTGAATATTCGTAATCTTTCATTAGATGCAATGTCGAAATTAATGATGAAATTGATTTCAAACGGAAAAGTAGCAATTTGCTATACATGCTTAAATGTATTTTTTATGATTTAAAATTATTACTTGTCAATATCCGATCAAAACTAAACAACAAATAGGAGACAAATGATTCAATATAGTAAATAGTTGACTTCGACTTTCTTTTAAGACTATGTTCTTTAAATTATTTTACAGATTTTATAGTTTTAAACAGAATAAAAAACTAATTAATCGTTGACTACATTTACTAGGGATTCATAAAGCAACTTTAAATTACAAAATATCTTTTCTGTAACACCTAATCTATACTTTCTTATTCAAAATTTATTAACCTAACTTTGTATGATATTAAAAACTCATAAGTTACTAATTTGTAAAAATCTCAGTGGATACTTTTACCAACTTTATATAATATAGATTACACACGAAAATTAACTAGTTTTATAAAACTTTCGGACTATATTAAAAACATGGTAAATATTTTAAAATTATATAGTTATCTCTTCATGTACATTTACTTTTATACTCTTTCTGTATTAAACTTTTAAATATTACTTTCAGTTTCTAAGAGACTGAAGAGTAAATTATCGAAAAAATAATTAATTTTAGAGTTTATAAAACAAAGAGGAACCTTTAACAACTATTGATATTTCACTGTCAATATTTGAATTAACAAATTTTATGTTTCATTAAATTATTCTTGTTTTTTTCTTAAGCTGATTGTATTAGAATCCCTTTTTTACATTTAGTTGAATTTTGTTGTTTTTTATCCAATGGGTTATTGACACATAGCTTTGAATAAAAAATTAAATTAACTAACAAAAAATACAGTTTTCGACAATGTAGTGATATATTTTATCTTTATACATAAAAGGATAAAAGCATTAAAAGGTTTTAATTACTGCAAATTTAACAAATAAGGGAAGATTGCCACTTTTAAAAAAATTTCTGCATCGATTTTTTTTTGCTCATTCTTGTGACAGAAAATATTCGCTTTTTAAACCATGGATTCATCGATGCATTGATAATACCTCCTTCCTTTTCAAAACAACTACTTCATTTTTTTAGGAAAAAAAATAAAAAAGCATGCTTTGCTAAAATGATCATGTATTTTTGTTTATGCAAAATTGTTTATTTTTTTTCACAGAAAAAAGCATTAAAAAAGTATTTAAAGGAATACACACAAAAATAATTTTCAGTTCATGAAATTCCAAATTTTAGCATTATAGAAAAATGTTTAAATACATCCTTACGTTGTTCTTTAAATAAAAACTTTAAATGTAAAGTAAAATTCCTTAACCTGTCAAGAGGTATCAGTAATGGGAAGGTAAATAAATTACATGTATTAATTTTCACAGTATACTAGTTTTATTTTTAGATTATTTAAAACTTTAAATACATGTGTCAAATTTAACGCTTTGTTCTATTCTGTCTGACTTATGTGAAGAAAATGATATCTTATGCACTATTAATAGATTGTCAAGTGTATAGTCAAGCTTAAATATTATAAAACATGACACATTTCACCTTTTAAGATACTGATACATATTAGGCAATATTCAACAGGTTTGTTGTAAAGGAAGAATGTTAAGTCATGTAATGTTTTATTAAGATGATTTATTTGATTAGATTCTGTTTAAATGCATCAGTGATACGAAAGATAATTTTACAAAGGAAATAAATTACTTTTATTATTTTTTGGAGTCTGGTAGTTTTACTTATAGATAATTGAAAAGTTTAAATACATGTGTCAAATTTAATGACTAGGTTCTATTTTGTTCTAAATTATGTGAAAAATATAATATATGTACTGTTAACATGGAGAGAAGTGTTTAATAGGTGTCAAGCATAAATAATATGAAACCTGGCGCATCATTCCTTTTAAAATACTAATACATATTAGGCATCCTGTTAGATGTTATAGATTATGCTTCTAAGATTTTGCAAACGTTATTTATTTGAATTAACACTATCAAAATATATTAGTGAGGTAATTGAAACATAGGAAGGATGTTAATAATTTACATTACTTGAGTCTACAATTTTTACTTATATGTTATTTAAAACTTTAAATATTTGTGTAAAATTTAATAATCTGGTACTATTTGTGTTTCGTGAAGAAAATGTAACAGAGTTAAGCATAAACAATGTAAAACGTGATACACTTCAACTTTTAAAATACTGATATATATAAGACATCATGTTGAATATATCTTATATAGAATCTATGTTTCTTAAATTTCATAAACAGGAATGTATTTGAATTCACTCTGTCAAACTGTTAATTGATAGTGAGTGCACACTTGAATTGATTGGAAGTAGTAGTAGCGCTTATATTGTTGCGAAAGTTAAACTAGTGAAAATATAAATTATATATATTAACTATCGGATTCCAATAGTTTCACTTATAAATTATTGAAAATGAAAATACAAGTGTCAAATTTAATGACCTTGCCCTTTTATGTTCTAAATTATGTCAAAAAAATAATATGTTATGTACTGTTAACAGGGATACAAGTGTACAATGTATGTCAAGCATAAATAAAATGATATGTTATGAAATGTTAATAGGTTTTCAAGTGTGTAGTCTAGCTTAAATATTATAAAACATGACGCAATTCACCTTTTACAATATTGACACATAATAGGCATCATGCTAAATATTTGTTGTACAGAAAGAAAGTTTCTCCGACTTTATAAAGATGATTTATTGGATTAGACTTTGTCAAAAGGTATCAGTGAAAGGAAAGTTAACTGTACTATGAAAAAAAATTATTTATATTAAGTTTCGGAGTCTGATAGTTTTACTATTAGATAATTCAAATATTTATATGCATGTGTCAAATTAGATTACCCGATTCTTTTATGTTTTGAACTATATGATTAAATTATTAAATTAATGTGTTATTTAGTGTTAAGAAGTGAGAAGTGTATAACAGGTGTCAAGCATAAATAATATAAAACCTGGTACAATTTACATTTTAAAATATTGTCACATATTAGAAATCAAATATGTTTCAAATAACTAAATTATTTTTCTTAGATTTTCTAAAGGTAAGTTATTCGAATAGACATTGTCGAAAGATTTCAGTGATGGGAAAGTTAAATGTACGAGTATAGTAAATAATTTAAATAAATTTTCAGTTTACCATTTTTATTTATATGTTATTCAGTAATTTAAATAGATGTGTAAACTGTAATGAAAGGTTCTAATATTAATGAACTGTTTCAAGAAAACAATGTTTTATGTACTGTTAACATGTTGTCAAGTGTATAGTTCGGATTAAATAAAATGAAACATGGCGAATTTCTCCTTTAAAAATACTGATATATATATATATATATATATATATATATATATATATATATATATATATATATATATATATATATATATATATATATGTGTGTGTGTGTGTGTGTGTGTGTGTGTGTACATATATATATATATATATATATATATATATATATATATATATATATATATATATATATATATATATATATATATATATATATATATATGACATGTCGTGGTACAGAGTTAAGGCGAATGGACAACAGTCTTCTTGATAATAATAAGTTTATTAAACCATCGTTAAAGTAAATTTCACTTTTCCGTCGAAGACACTCGTAGTTGACAGCTCCATGTCCACGCGATGATTGAAACTTTTCTGTTTGCAAGCTCATCAAATAGGTCAAAAATGCTTCCACCTGACCGGATGATTCCATAAGCTTACTCGAGCGTGGGTTTTTTTTTCATTTATTTTATTATTATAAAAGAGTTCTCTCTTTGTGATCGCTTTTAACTCACCTAACTTCCAACTACTCCTTTTTTACACCTGAAACACAAACACACTTAATATATATATATATATATATATATATATATATATATATATATATATATGTGTGTGTGTGTGTGTGTGTGTGTGTGTCAAGTCTAAACAGGCTATTTTAAAAAGGGAACACTTTTATAATAATAATATAAATGAAAAGCACCCACTCTAGCGTAAGCTTTTGAGATCATCCGGTCAAGCGGAAAATTATTTGAAAAAATTGATGATTAAGCGAACCGATATTAGTCAGTTAGCGAGTGTACATTCAGCTGTAGACACCTTTCCACACTTACCTCAGCTACGAAGAAATGAAAATGGCTCAAGTTTTTCTTTAAATGAAACGATGATTTAATAAACTTATTATTATCAAGAAAGACTGTTTTCCATTCGCCTGAACACTTTACCATGTCATATATATATATATATATATATATATATATATATATATATATATATATATATATATATATATATATATATATATATATATATATATATATATACTATATATATATATATATATATATATATATATATATATATATATATATATATATATATATATATATATATATATATATATATATATATATATATATATATATATATAATCGTGTTGAATATATCATATAGAAATTATGGTTTTTAGAATTTATAAAGGTGATTTATTTTAATATAATCTGTCAAAACTGACAAAACGGACCTTTAGTTGACATTTGTAATGATGGTAAATAGTAGTGACGTTTGTGGTGTTGTGAAAGTTAAATTAATGAAGGAAAAATTACATATAATAATTTTATCGGAGTCTGCTAGTTAATTTTTAGTATCAAAAGATTTATGGAGTAAATTATCGAAAGTATAATTGATTTTAAAAATTATAAAACAAATACTAACCTTTAACATCTATTCAGTTTTCACTGTCAATATTTGAATTAATATATTTTATGTTTCATCCCATTATTCAGTTTTTCTATTGAACCAATTATATTAAAATCCCTTTTTTACATTTACTTATATTTACCGTTTTCTATCCGATTGGTTATTGACACATAACTTTGCGTAAAAAATAATTCCAACAATGTTATGATATAGTCTATCTTCAAACATAAACGGATAAAAGTGTTAAAAATGTTTTAATTATTGCAAAATTTTCCTAAACAAACAAACAAAAAATGTCACTTTTAAAAAATGTGTGCATAGAATTTTTTTACTCATTTTCATGTCAGAAAAGATTCACTTTTTAAACCGGGGACGCATCGAAGCATTGATAATGTATCCATCCTTCCCAAAAACAAGGATTTCATTTTTTCCCTGAAAAAATAAAAAGCAGGTTTTGCTAAAATGATGATGCATTTTTATTTATGCGAAATTGTTTATTTTTCTCTTAGAAAAAATTATATTTGAGGAAATAGAGAGAATATTTTCCAGTTCATGAAATTCCAAATTTTGCTATTAAGGTAAAATATTTTAATAAAGCATTATGTTGTGCTTCAAAGAAAAGCCCTAAATGTAAAGTAAATATATTACCCTGTCAAGAGGTATCAGTGATTGGATGCTAAATAAATTACTTGTAATAATTTTCATAGTATACTAGTTTTACTTTTAAAAAATTTAAATACATGCGTCAAGTTTAACGACTTTGTTCTATTAGCTCTGATTTATGTAAACAAAATGATATGTTATGTACTGTTAATAGATTGTCAAGTTTGTAGTCAAGCATAAATATTATAAAACATTACGCATTTCACCTTTTAAGATATTGATACATATTAAGTATCATTCTAAAGGTTTGTTGTAAAGGAAAGATGTTAAGTCAGATTTTATTAAAATGATTTATTTGATTAGATTCTGTGAAAATGCATCAGTGATAGTAAAGATAATTTTACGAAAGAAATAAATTACTCATATTAATTTTCGGAGTTTGGTAGTTTTACTTATAGATAATTCAAATATTTAAGAACATGTGTCAAATTTAATGCCTCGGTTCTATTTCGTTCTAAATTATGTGATAAATATATGTACTGTTAACAGCGAGACAAGTGTATAATAGGTGTCAAGCATAAATAATATAAAACCTGAAGCATTTTTTTCTTTTAAAATAGAGATACATATTAGGCATCATGTTAGATGTTATAGATTATGTTTCTAAGATTTTGCAATGGTGATTTATTTGAATTGACACTATCAAAAGATATTAGTTATGGTGAGTTAAACATAGGACGATTGTTAATAATTTACATTCATTGAGTCTACTAGTTTCACTTATATGTTATATAAAACTTAAAATACTTGTGTAAAATTTAATACTATGGTACTATCTGTGTTTTGTAAAGAAAATGTTACAGAGTTCACATGTAAAGTATAAGCAATATAAAACGTGATGCCTTTCAACTTTCAAAATACCCATATATATAAGACATGTTGAATATATCTTATATGGAATCTACAAACAAGAGCCATCATACAAAAATCATTATGACCACCTGTCAATAACGAGTTGGCCCACCTTTAGCGCGCAACAGCTCTTCAACCAGCCTTGGCATGGATGCCACAAGTCCTTGGTAGATGGCCGAAGACAGATTGTACCAGATGTTTAAGGAACTTATGCAAATCCGAGATATTTTAAATTGGTGGTCTTTGAACTCTGAGCTGCCGTTCCATGACATCCCAAATGTGTTCTGTCGGATTGTATTGGACAGTGTGCTCCAATACTATTCTACTTGGCCCTTCATTGTATTGAGTTGTCAGTTTGAGTCAGTTATCTGGTTCCGGTTTTGCTTCACCATGCGAGACAGTCTCGGACGACCTTTTTCTTTGATAGCGAGTGGGCTTCCAACACCATGTCGTCTACTACTGGTTTCACCGTCATTCATCCACTTTGCATAAGTACAAACAACTGTAGATCGCGAACAACCCACGAGTCGTGCAGCTTCGGAAATTGTTCCGAGCTATCGAGTCATTACAATCTTCCCTCTATCAGATCCGAAGCCTTTTTCATCACACACACAAGTATGTGAAAGAATGATTCTTCTACCTCTCCAGCAGCAGTTAAATACCACTTCCACCTGATCACGTGCCTCCCACGTCATCCAGACGAGTTCATTGCAAAATGTAGGGTTGATCATAAATTTTTGGCTCTTAAGTGTATGTTTCTTAAATTTTATAAAGAGGGTTTTATTTGAATTCACTTTGTCGAAACTGTTAAAAGTGATAGTGAGTTTACACTTGTACTGATTGGAAGTAGTAGTGGCTCTTATATTGTTGCGAAAGTTAAACTTAAGAAAAAATAAATTATATATATATTAACTAACGGAACTATAGGATTCCGATAGTTCTACATATAAATTATTGAAAATTGAAATACACGTGTCAAATTTAATAACCTTCCCCTTTTACGTTCTAAATTATCTCAAGAAAATAATATGTTATGTACTGTTAACAGGGATACAAGTGTACAACATATGTCAAGAATAAATAAAATAAAACCTGATTCATTTCACCGTTTAAAATATTGATGTATGTAAGACATTATGTTAAATGTTTGTTATGTAGAAATTACGTCTCTTAAATTTTGCAAAAGTGAGTTCTTTAAATACACACTGACTAACGAAAATAGTGATGAAAAAGACAAACTTGGGAAGGTTGTAAATTATTTACACTAATTTTGAGTGCAACAGTTTTACTTACATGTTATTCATGCATACACATGTGGGCAATGTAATGACCTAGTTCTGTTATAAAGTTTTGTCAAGAAAATAATATATTATATACAGTTAACAAGTAGTCAAATGCATAGTAGAACATAAAGTTACACATGACGCATTTGACCTTTCAAAATAGTGACGAATATTAGACATAATGTAAGTGTTTGTAAAATAGAAATTATGTTAAGATTTTTCAAAGGTGAATTATTTCAACAGCCACTGTCCAAAGATATCTTAATGATAAAGTTAAACGTACGAAAGTTGTAAATTTTTACACCAATTTTGAGTTTATCAGTTATTATCATATGTTATTCAAATTTTTAAATACCTTTGTAAAATGTAATGGCCTGGTTCTATTATAAATGATTTTTGTCATGAAAATATGTTATATACTATTAACAGGTTGTTATGTATATAGTCGAATATACATAGATAAAAATATGAAGCATTTCAACTTTTAAAATTATGATAAATATAACACATGTTGAATATATCCTATATGTAAATTATGGTTCTTAGATTTCATAAAGTTGATTTATTTGAATAGACTCTGTCAATATTGTCAAAAGTGATAGCGAGTTTACAATTGTAATGATTGGGAGTAGTACCGGCACTTATAGTGTTCCGAAAGTTAAGAAAAAAAAGTTTTATATATAAAATATCAGATTCTGTTAGTTTCACTTATAAATTATTGTAAAAGGTAATGGGTCTGGTTCTATTATAAATGATTTTTATCGAGAAAATGTGTTATATACTATTAACAGGTTGTTGAGTATAAAGTCGAGTATAGATAGATAAAAACATGAAGCATTTCAACTTTTAAAATTATGATAAATATAACACATTATGTTGAATATATCCTATATGTAAATTATGGTTCTTAGATTTCATAAAGTTGATTTATTTGAATACACTTTGTCAACACTGTCAAAAGTGATAGCGAGTTTACATTAGTAATGATTGGGAGTAGTGGCAGCGCTTATAGTGTTGCGAAAGTTAAACTTAAGAAGAAAATATGTTCTATAGATAAACTATAGGATTCTGATAGTTTCGCTTGTAAATTATTGAAAAATTTAAATATATGTGTCAAGTTTAATGATCCGACTCTTTTATGTTCTAAATTATGTCTAGAAAGTGATATGTACTGTTAACAAAAGTACAAGTGTGTCAAGCATAAATAAAATAAAATCTGACCCATTTCAGCGTTTAAAATATTGATAATATTAGACATTATTTTAAATGATTGTTAAATAGAAATGTTTCTAAGTCCTTGCAAAGGTGGGATATTTGAATAGACGCTGTCAAAAGATATCAGTGATAGTAAAGTTAAACATAGGTAGGTTGTAAATTATTTACATTAATTTTGAGCATGCCAATTATATTTACATGATATTAAAAATTTTAATGCAAGTGTAAAATTTAATGACTCAGTTTTACTACGATTGAGTTTTGGCAAGAAAATATGTTGTATACTGTTTACAGGTTGACAAGTATATAGTGGAGCACAAAAACAAATGACGCATTTCACCTTTAATGTAAATATAATACATCATGTTGAATTTACATAAGATAGAAACTATGTTTCATGTTATATAGGTGATTCATTTGAATAGACTTTGTACACCTTGCCAAAAGTAACAGTCAGTCAATACTAGTAGTGATGGGAACTAGTAGAGAGCTGCTTCTAGTGTTGCGAAAGTTAATTTTATCAAGCAAAGGAATTACAGATATTAATTATCTGAGTCTAATAGTTTTACTTATCGATTATTTAAAAATTAAAATTCACTTATCAAATTTAACGACCTGACTCTATTATGTCAGATTTCTGTTAAGTGTATAACAGGTGTCAAGCATAAATAAAATAAAACGGGGTGTATTTCACCTTTTAAAATGTTGATGTTGATTTACAGTGGGCATTATGTTAAATGCTTATTGTAAAGAAAATGTACTGAACGGCCACTACATTATCACCGCCCTTTTAATAACATGAAGGACCACCTTTAGCTCAACACCCGGCTTGGCAATGTCTTCACAAGTTGCGAATAGGTAGACTGAGATAGCTGGTACCGATAGTTTACCGACTAGTCCTGCAATTGCTGCACATTGCAAAGGGGTAGAGTGACAGCATAAATTTGGTTTTCTAGATGGGATCACAAATGCTCTATTGGATTAATGTCAGGTGAATTTGGAGGCCAAGAAATGACTTGGAATTCTTTGGAATGTTCCTCGAAACACTCCCCGACGATTCGACCCTTAGGACATGGTGCATTATCTTGATGATAAACACCATTCCCTACCGTAAATACTGTTGTCATGAATTGGTCAACCTGTTATGCAACCATGTTCGCAAAGAGTATAGACATTAGGGATTATTCTATGGGGGATTATGGGCTCTGGTGTGCTCCCTAAAAACATTGTCCTACCATAATACCACACCACTGGTTTCTCTCCGATGTGACATACGTATTCGGGAGACCTTTGGAAATCGCACATTCGCACACGCCTGTAGATGTCAGGGACCAAAAAAAGTGATTCGTCGGACATGCAACTTTCTTCCATTCTTCGAATGTCGAATTCCGATGTTTCTTGGCCATTGCAGACGCAGCTGGTGATGGTATGTGTCAGTGCAGAAACATGCTTCGGCTTCCGGCTGCGTTGGCCCATAGGCAACAATGTACGCTGTACAGTGTATTGAGAAACACTGTATGGTCTGTAGTAACTGATGGTAATTTCGGCTCTTACTGGTGGTAGTTGTTCAGTCACGGTGAACAATGCGTAGCTATCTCCGCTATTCTTTGGAATCAATGCGCCGTGTATTTATTTGAATATTATATCAAATTTCTAAAAATCGAGTATTTTGAAGAAAGAAAATACACTGTTGTTCTTATTAATAATATTTATATATTTGTAAAGATTCGAGAAATAAAAATCTATCTTTTAAATAGCTTTCTTGTATTAATTATAATACGGTGGAACTGTCTTAAATGAAATATTTATTGAATGCCAATGAATTCGCAATTACCTAAAATAAGAGAAGTATATGAATATTACTATAAAAAGCAAAATAAATGTTTGCATGAATTAATTGCAATTAATGAAGGTGAATGTGTGCTTCTTCGAAATTTATAGTGTAAAATAGTTTATTTATGATTATGGGCAGCAGTAAAACCATTCTATATTCTTGCACATCACAAAATACTAAACGCAAGCATCTGCAAACGTGAGCTATCTGTAAATAATTGATTTAATCTACTTGAATTATAATACAAACAGGCATAAATTTTCCAGGAAAATTAGAAATGAATGAAATTATTACTCCATATTTGATTACGGTTAATTTGCACATCTGTTAAGCTCTAAACACGGGAACGTTAAATCTGTGACTGCTCAAGCATTACCATAGAGGAAACGCCGTTATATGAAGATTTCAAGTAGTTTTCTTAATAAGCTTTAATACTCAGCAGTTTTAGGAAGCAATTTTGTGAGCAGAAACGCACTTCATGCTATAATTGGCAATTTTAGAACCTATCCATTAAATAGAACATGTTTAATGTTCGCTGTGTAAAAATCCGTTGGTTATTTCCATTATAGAAATTTAGAAAAGTTAAACTAATGGTTTTGACTTTAAGGCTTAATGCGCTGTACTTTTTACTGCTTAGGGAATGACATTTTATTGATTTCCTACCTAGAGAGTGCATCTTTATTAAGAAAAATTTAAAGAGGCATAAAATGAGAGCATGAATATTAAACGACAGGTTTGTGCATCGCGATTATGTTAATATCTAATTACTAGCCTTAGAATTTTAAATTTCATTTTGTCTAAGCTAACATTTAAACTTTTTTTATTGTCATGTTATAGTATGTTCCACACGGAAGTCAGTGGAGATATGACAGTGCTATTGTTTTAATTAAAGTGCTTAGAATCTTTAATACGACATCTGTTCCAGAGAGATTGTTACTAATACTCATGCATATTCTCTTGTCTTTCAGCACGAGGGGGGAATTTTTAGCTCGCACGTTTGAACAAAGTTAATTTGATTGATTATTTAAAGAAGATGAGTTTTAAACTTTATAGCTTATAGTTATGCAGAAATATTTATTATGAGAAGATATTATCGTGAGTAAACACTATAATTCTGGGAAGAATACATATTTATATTTCTGACTTTTTTTCTCAAAGACTATGTGGGAGAATGGTTCAAACGTATGAATTTATGGCCCGATGTCCTATATTTTAGAGTGTGGGACTGGAATCCTGTGGTGTCCAGTTAAAACCTGACAGATGCGCTAAACATCACCCTGCATAAACTAATGGTATGCCAAGTAAATTTGTCGGTCTGGATTTCTTGTCAGTAAGGAAAAAGAGGTTTTTTTTATATTACGTCCGTCTGAACTCTTTCGAGCATACGACGCTTTGCAGTCCAATACAAACAAGAAATTGCCCCATTAGAGGGAAGAGTCGAAAAGGAACCCGAAGAAATAACATCCTGTAGGGCAGGACAAGAAGAAAAAGTAAGAAGAGGTAATTGTGTTTTACGACTACACAGCCAGCAGTAGGCCATACAGCAACAACCTTTTGAGGACTAATCACCACAACAGGGATACATAAACCACTACCAAGCCGCTGTGCACATACGAGAGGCCTGTTGCGTAATTGAAGCTAGTTGTTACTAGTACCAAGAGATGGCGCCAAGTGTTCCAAAAAAAAAAAAAAAGAGGAATAGATAATATTCTAAAGAATGTTGTTTTTTATTTTTTGGTTAGTTGTTAGATATGTAAGTTGTTATGAGTTCTGTTTTTGTGTTGTATACGTCAGTGCTTTGTCTAACGGGGAAAAGTTCTCAGTTCCCTGCAAATATGTCGTGCTGTGTGTGGAATTAAATATAAAAAGTCCTAGTTTGTTTATATTTACAGATTTATAGGTGTAATTTATAGGTCCCATGACTGCCATTTTACAGTGGATCTCCTATTCCATCATTACTACCCAGGTAAGCCCGTCTACACTATTGTTCGTTTTTCTGGTACTCATCCGTTTGATATGAGCGAAATTAGAAGCTTATATATTATGAGATGTTTTGTGTTATTGTAGATTTTTTAGAAATGAACCTGCAAGTAATGTAGTAGACATTCTTTAGTTATTTCCTTAGTGTTGGAACTTTGTTTTTCCATTAGAGATTTTTATTGCAAAAGAATTTTTGTTCCAACAAGGCCCGTCGTCGTTCGATTTTAATGTGGTCCAACCTGGTAAGGAGCAAAGAAGGTAAGCTCTAGATTACCAGCAAGAACTCAAAGAAAAGATCTCTCAGGTTCCCCGGGTTAGTAAAGCCCTTACACACCTAAAGGAGGTGTGCCCCCCTGGGGTCAGGAAGGAGAGGTAAGGAAAATAGAAGCAAAAATATACCCTTTTGTAGATCATTAAATTTGTGCGGAGTTTCATCCTCCATAATTGTCTTATTTTTAATCCATTTTTGTTTTCTCCTTTCTTTTTATTAATTTTTTATCATTTAAAAAAAAAGAAATGAATTTGCTTCTATTAATTTTTTTAAATTTCATTTTAATAATCAATAAAATCCATTAATTCAGTAACTTCTCCTCTCCTTTTTTAATGCGTATTGTGTTTTTACTTTAAGATTTAAACTTAAGTTGGCGAAAAGCCAAATTTAATTTATATATTAAATATCGGGTTAAGGACATAACGAGTATTTCCACTATACATCACCCACTCAAATAATATACTTTTTTATTGTCTTTTCTATGGTGTTTTTTTTTCAGGTACAAACCTTTTTATGTTTTGCTCGTACACGTACCCATTAGAAAACCCCAACCTTCTTCTACAAGAGGTCCCATGTCCTGCATGGTGTCTACAACTAAACAGTTGTGGTATCGTTCTGTGGTAAACAACCTCTTCTAGTGGTATTAGGTCTTTAAAGGTGATACGAGACAATTCACTCTAATTTCTCGAAACGAAACGCCGTTATATGAAGATTTCAAGTAGTTTTCTTAATAAGCTTTAATACTCAGCAGTTTTAGGAGGCAATTTTGTGAGCAGAAACGCACTTCATGCTATAATTGGCAATTTTAGAACCTATCCATTAAATAGAACATGTTTAATGTTCGCTGTGTAAAAATCCGTTGGTTATTTCCATTATAGAAATTTAGAAAAGTTAAACTAATGGTTTTGACTTTAAGGCTTAATGCGCTGTACTTTTTACTGCTTAGGGAATGACATTTTATTGATTTCCTACCTAGAGAGTGCATCTTTATTAAGAAAAATTTAAAGAGGCATAAAATGAGAGCATGAATATTAAACGACAGGTTTGTGCATCGCGATTATGTTAATATCTAATTACTAGCCTTAGAATTTTAAATTTCATTTTGTCTAAGCTAACATTTAAACTTTTTTTATTGTCATGTTATAGTATGTTCCACACGGAAGTCAGTGGAGATATGACAGTGCTATTGTTTTAATTAAAGTGCTTAGAATCTTTAATACGACATCTGTTCCAGAGAGATTGTTACTAATACTCATGCATATTCTCTTGTCTTTCAGCACGAGGGGGGAATTTTTAGCTCGCAAGTTTGAACAAAGTTAATTTGATTGATTATTTAAAGAAGATGAGTTTTAAACTTTATAGCTTATAGTTATGCAGAAATATTTATTATGAGAAGATATTATCGTGAATAAACACTATAATTCTGGGAAGAATACATATTTATATTTCTGACTTTTTTTCTCAAAGACTATGTGGGAGAATGGTTCAAACATATGAATTTATGGCCCGATGTCCTATATTTTAGAGTGTGGGACTGGAATCCTGTGGCGTCCAGTTAAAACCTGACAGATGCGCTAAACGTCACCCTGCATAAACTAATGGTATGCCAAGTAAATTTGTCGGTCTGGATTTCTTGTCAGTAAGGAAGAAGAGGTTTTTTTTTATATTACGTCCGTCTGAAATCTTTCGAGCATACGACGCCTTGCAGTCCAATGCAAACAAGAAATTGCCCCATTAGAGGGAAGAGTCGAAAAGGAACCCGAAGAAATAACATCCTGTAGGGCAGGACAAGAAGAAAAAGTAAGAAGAGGTAATTGTGTTTTACGACGACACAGCCAGCAGTAGGCCATACAGCAACAACCTTTTGAGGACTAATCACCACAACAGGGATACATAAACCACTACCAAGCCGCTGTGCACATACGAGAGGCCTGTTGCGTAATTGAAGCTAGTTGTTACTAGTACCAAGAGATGACGCCAAGTGTTCAAAAAAAAGAGGAATAGATAATATTCTAAAGAATGTTGTTTTTTATTTTTTGGTTAGTTGTTAGATATGTAAGTTGTTATGAGTTCTGTTTTTGTGTTGTATACGTCAGTGCTTTGTCTAACGGGGAAAAGTTCTCAGTTCCCTGCAAATATGTCGTGCTGTGTGTGGAATTAAATATAAAAAGTCCTAGTTTGTTTATATTTACAGATTTATAGGTGTAATTTATAGGTCCCATGACTGTCATTTTACAGTGGATCTCCTATTCCATCATTACTACCCAGGTAAGCACGTCTACACTATTGTTCGTTTTTCTGGTACTCATCCGTTTGATATGAGCGAAATTAGAAGCTTATATATTATGAGATGTTTTGTGTTATTGTAGACTTTTTAGAAATGAGCCTGCAAGTAATGTAGTAGACATTCTTTAGTTATTTCCTTAGTGTTGGAACTTTGTTTTTCCATTAGAGATTTTTATTGCAAAAGAATTTTTGTTCCAACAAGGCCCTTCGTCGTCCGATTTTAATGAGGTCCAACCTGGTAAGGAGCAAACACGACAGAGGTAAGCTCTAGATTACCAGCAAGAACTCAAAGAAAAGATCTCTCAGGTACCCCGGGTTAGTAAAGCCCTTACAAACCTAAAGGAGGTGTGCTCCTGGGGTCAGGAAGGAGAGGTAAGGAAAATAGAAGCAAAAATATACCCTTTTGTAGATCATTAAAATTGTGCGGGGTTCCATCCTCCATAATTGTCTTATTTTTAATCCATTTTTGTTTTCTCCTTTCTTTTTATTAATTTTTTATCATTTAAAAAAAAAAAGAAATGAATTTGCTTCTATTAATTTTTTTAAATTTCATTTTAATAATCAATAAAATCCATTAATTCAGTAACTTCTCCTCTCCTTTACTTTTAATGCGTATTGTGTTTTTACTTTGAGATTTAAACTTAAGTTGGCGAAAAGCCAAATTTAATTTATATATTAAATATCGGGTTAAGGACATAACGAGTATTTCCACTATACATCACCCACTCAAATAATATACTTTTTTATTGTCTTTTCTATGGGGTTTTTTTCAGGTACAAACCTTTTTATGTTTTGCTCGTACACGTACCCATTAGAAAACCCCAACCTTCTTCTACAAGAGGTCCCATGTCCGGCATGGTGTCTACAACTAAACAGTTGTGGTATCGTTCTGTGGTAAACAACCTCTTCTAGTGGTATTAGGTCTTTAAAGGTGATACGAGACAATTCACTCTAATGGCTCGAAGTGAAAAGAAGAACACTTCAAATAATATGTATGGTGTGAAAGATAAGTCATCAAGTGTTTGGAAGAGAAAAATGCTGATGGGATTTTTGCTAAGAAAAACTTTTCGACGGAGAGACTGGTCAAGACGACCTCCGAGTAAGCTGACTGCTAGTTAACTCCTAAAGAAGTTATCCCAAGGTGGTATTATTGCTAAGGAAACTCTCCGATAGAGAGACTGGTCAAAGCGATCTCCGAATTAGCTGGTTGCTAGATAACTACTTCTTTAAAAAAATCTCTTCTCGTCTCTTTTTCAGGGGAGGGGCCTCTAAGAGAGGGGCGTCACCCACAATTTCGTCATTGGATCATCTGTCGATAAACTCACATTCAAACAACTGAATTGGTTTGGGCTAGACAATCACCGGCCGCAAACCCTTGAGTGTTTGAAATTTCGTGTCGGCGAAGATCCAATGTCTCGGCGTTTCCTTGACTGTCAGTCTGGACTTCAGGTTGTCTAGTCTGTTGTTTCGCTACTGTTGGACAAAAAAGTCTGGAAACCGTGGTGCCGGAGAAAACAACACCTTTGTCTCCCTATAAGCGTGTCGTCCACTTCTCAAAGCAAAGTCTTTGATGTAGGCACACCGTTAAGGCACGCAGTTACAATGCTCTGGGGTTCACATAATTAAATCTTTAAAAGGAATGGTGATTCATAGATAACATTGAAGTGATAACATTTTTGTACAAAGAATGGAGATAGATATTAACCTTTATCTATTCTTACAAAATACAACAAACAACTTATAATATTATTTAAAGGCGATCATAAAGCTTTTTACAACATTCATTAAAGCAATAACAATATAGGATGAAACAGAAAGACGAATTTCAGTAAAAGTATTCAAATTTGTTCAAATATGTATAATTAGCTCAATAATTATACAAATTGACTGAAATTGATGATGATTTGCCAAAAACCTAATTATTCTTGTATAAATCGAAACTTAAAATAATTTTTCTTGTTTATATTTCAACAAAACTTGTTTTACCTTTTAGGTTCCCTGAATAATAATAATATTAATAGCACTAAAAATCCTTGACATTGCTATTTGCTGTTACTAAGATGGATGACCAGTATATATACAGATATATTAATATAATCATTTATACTCATATACATCCCCCTATATATACACATATATACACACAGACAAAAATATATATGTACGAGGTGCATGAAGAAAGTAAGTTTTCCTAATTAAAAGAAAAAAAACAACTGACACTTTGATGGACATATATATTCGCAACAAGTACAGCAATGTTTCAGCTATTTTTCAACATAGTCATCACCAGAATTGAGACACTTGTATTGTGGGATCAACTTTTGTATACCTCTGTCCTAGAACTCTGCAAACTGTGAATGGAACCAACCTTCCTGTCCCAGAACACCGTACACATCCCTTTCCGTAAAGACAACCTCTGCTTGAATTTGGTCTTGGCCGAAGATCCACTCTGATGCAATGCATTGACTGGTTCTTAGTTTCCGGGGTAAAGTGCAAAATCCAAGTCTCATTTCTCATGAGATCCTGTCGAGGAACTCGTCTCCGTCATTGTGATACCGTAGCAGAAATATCAGTGCAGCTCCTACGCTTTGAATTTTGTGTTCGGGTGTCAGTTTCGGCTCATAGACCTGACAGAGCTGACGTTGAATTTCAATTGGAGCAATACATTGTGCATTCAAGATCACGGACCGAACGTTGCAGGCGGCGGCAGAAGGAATTACAGTTTCCATTTCGGACCACTACTACCCCGCTACTGCATGAATTGGAACTTGACCAGCATATGTTTAATACGTCATAGATCTGTTATACACTCGCTATTGACGTGGCTAATTACGTTTACTTTAAAGGGGAAAACATCGGGAAACTTACTTTCTGGATGCGCATCGTATATATATATATATATATATATATATATATATATATATATATATATATATATATATATATATATATATATATATATATATATATATATATATATATATATATATATATATATATATATATATATATATATATATATATATATACATATTCATATACATATATATACATATACATATACATATATATACATATACATATATACAAATATGCATATATAGATATGTATATATATATATATATACACACACACATATATATGTATACATATGTATATATATATATATACATATATATATATACATATGTACATATATATATACATATATATATACAAATATATATATATATATATAGAGAGAGAGAGAGAGAGAGAGAGAGAGAGAGAAAGAGAGAGGTAGATGCATACATACATACATACACATATGTGTGTGTATATAAGTGAGATATTTTATTTTCATATTCTTGTATTATACTCTAGTTATACTCTATAGATTACTGGACAATAAAAAAAATTTAATGCATAATTTAATAGGAAACGTATTGTTACTGCATATTTGTCAATGTCTTATAAGTACAGACGCAGACACACACACATACATATATATATATATATATATATATATATATATATATATATATATATATATATATATATATATATATATATATATATATATATATATATATATATATATATATATATATATATATATATATATATATATGTATATATATATATGTATATATATATATATATATGTATATATATATATATATATATATATATATATATATATATATATATATATATATATATATATATATATATATATATATATATATATATATATATATATATATATATAATTCTGAGATATAAAATATATTAAATTTCATAGTTGTAAGTCAGATGCATGGGAACTGACTTATTAATTTTACTTTAACTCTAATACCTTGAATTAAGTCATTTATTGCAGTTATTTCTTAATGCAAACATTTTATTCACAATTATTGAACTAACATAGTAGTGTTATTACACGAAATAATGTTAAAATTCTTAGTTTTAAGAGCAAAAGTATATAGACCGCAAATAATTCCCTCCTTGATTATACCTTAACTTATTTCCTCCTATAAAACAACATATTTCCGTAAATATCCTACAAACAACACATTATAAACCTATAAACAATTATCCCTTAAAGGTTTTCTATAAGTGTTCAGAATTTATTTCACAAATGATATTTTATTACAAATAAAATGATAAACTTTTCTTAAAAGTTAAGATATTAAACTCCCATTTACAATTGGTTGTAAATAAATGAATCATGTTTTTACTGACTGTTCAAATTTTAGGAACTATTAATTACAGAGTATAAAAAATATTCTAATATCTCCTAAAATATTTTAGAATAATGTATAATATCCAATCATTTCAAATAATTTAATATTCGAATTAATTTTAAATTGCAAACAGAACTTATGAACAACCACCATAATATTATAATTCTGAAACATTAAATTATGTTATAAGGCATAAAAATGTGGAATATACTGCAATGGAATATTTTGTATTCATCATTATCAATCCAATCAATAAACGTTGAAAGATTCCTGTTTTAGTGCTGCCATCTACGTGGTCGCAGTGTAACTAAAGTTAATAAATTTTCTCGCCGAACATTCAGATTATTTAACTTAATGATTCTCTTAATTAAAGAAGAAAAAAAGAAGTAAAAATAGTTTCATATGACTTAATTTTTAAATGACAGGTGCGAAACTGTAGTGAAATAAATTAGTTCTTTAAATTTTGGTTTATTTTCAGTTAGGAAGAAAGTTTTATTTTAAGATTAAAAAATATCCTAAAATAAAGGTATTTACTTACATATCTGTATGCACTATTTTATTAAACTTAATGCTCTATGGTTAAAAATATTGTAAATTAATCAATTTGAATCTGTTTATAATTATACGAAAGTATATAAATAATTTTATTTATTTATTTATTTATTTTTAGGAATTTTCATTTTTTATATAACTATTTTAAAGAAATGAAAGAACTTAAAATGCTATTATAACTTTACAGAAATATATATTTTCAAAACAATATATGTACCATAACTTTAATATTTTCAAAATTGAACGGTTTTACTAAATTACATACATATATACAAACATCTTATATACTTTATATATATTTATATTTATATATATATATTTATATATAATATTATATTATATATTATATATGTATATATATATATATATATAATATATATATATAATATATATATATATATATATATATATATATATATATATATATATATATTTATATATAAAATATATAATACATATTTAGATTATATATAAATAAATAACATATATTTATATATATATATATATAATATTTATAATAATATATATATATATATATATATAATATAATATATACATATAATAACACTTATATACACACAATATATATACATATAAATATATAACATTATATATATATTATACACATATAAAACATGTATATACATATATATATATTTATATCATATTCATATATATATATCAATAAATATATATATCTGTTTTATACATACCACTACTTTTTAATTAACTAATAATAAATTTTAGAAATTATTTTTTGTTTTCTTTTAAAGAGAAAAAAGGTATTGGTACAATAATTTTTTACTTTTATAAATATAAATAAAAAATCTGCATATATTTATTTTTATTTAGTAACAATTAATTTATTATACATTACAAAATTGATAAAACTTACAGATGTTTAAATTTATATAAAGTTCTATACAAAAATTTTATGTCTCCTCTTTTCTTTTTAACTTAATTTTAGTAAATTACAAAATTTTGTAAATTTACAAATTCAATTTGTAAAAATTTTTTACGAGAGTTTTATTTTATTTTTTTTTTTTATTAGAATTTTGAATTTTTATAAAAATTTTTAAAATTTACAGATGTACTTTATAAGTTCTGCATACAGAAATTTTATCTCTCTTCCTGTTTTCTTTTTGTAACAATCAATTTCATATAAACTTCTAAAATTTGCCAAAATTTACAGAAATCAGAATTTGGCATAAAGTTTTGTGCACAGAAATTAATATATCCTTTTACAGAAACTTATCTATGACATAACAAAATAATATAAAAATATATATATATTATATATATATATAATATAATATATATATATATATATATATATAAATATATATATATATATATATATAAATATATATATAATATATATTTTAATATATATATACATTTATATATATATATATATATTATTATATATATAATATGTTATATATAAAATATAAATTTATATTATATATTTATTATAATATTCTTATAATAAAATATAATATTATTTTAATATAATTAATAAATAATATAAATATTAATTGTATATATATATACATATTTATATTATATAATATATATATATATTAATATATTATAATAAATAATATTAATTATAAAATAAATAAAAATAAACTAATATATATATTAACTTAGAATATACATTAAGACTTTAAAATACATTAGAAAATTTTTAATATCCTTTAAATAAACTAATATAAATACAAAAGTATATTATAAAAATATATAAGAAATATTATAAGTCTTCTTTTTATATTAAAATACATTTAAAAAAAATTTACAGATAAAAAATATAAAACATTCTGAATTTTTAAAACAAATTTCTAAATTAAAGAAATTTATCCTCTTTTTTTTTGCAAAATTAATTTATTAATTTATATAAAATAAATTTAAATTACTTAGACATAAAAATTTAAAAAATTCTGTATTATGTTTTTTCTTTTTTGTATTAATATATTTATTAATGTAAAAATTTGAAAATTTCAATAACTGTTTTTTAAGAACAATTTTTAATTCTCTGTTTTTTTAGAACACTTTTTTAAACTTTAATCCAAAATTAAAATAAAAGTAATTTGCATTTTTATTTAACAGAATATTTAATAATGATATTTATAAAATATACAGAATATTATCTATTTAAACAAAATATAAAAAATATTGCATTTTTCAAAAAAATAATGACCAAAAAAAAAGATAAATTCTATTTCTAAAAATAAATCAATAAATATTTTAATTTTCTATTGTTAATATATAATTTTCCATTTTTATATCTTTTAAATTTGGATTTTTTCTCTTTATAAAACAAAAACTTTTAAATCTCAAACATTAAAATAAATTATTCAACATTAATTAAAAGTTAGTATTTATTAAATAAATTTAAAACTAAAAGCATTAGTGAAAAAAAGGATAGTAAAAATTATGTAAAATAAACATAAATAAAAAAAGCATAATAGCATATTTAATACACAAAGTAGAAAAATAATTTTAAACGTCTCTGTTAAATAATCTTTATTGATACATCAAAAAAAACTTTAAAAATAGAAATCTTTCTTATTTGAAATTAAAACATTTTTAAACAAATGTTACATATAAAATAAAAGTAAATTTGTCATGCTTTTTAAACTATATATTTAATGTGTAGTATTTATAAAATTACTAAAATTTAAGTTGTTTAATATTTATTAAAATATATTAAAAAAATGATATAAAGTAGTAATAGCAATTTTATTCCTTAAAAATCAAATTGAGATAAATAATCTTTAAACTGCTACAGTTCTACCTTGTTAATATATCTTTCCTTCTATATCATCAATATCACGATTGAGTTTAACTAATTGCATTTTTAATTCTCTGTTTATAATTAGAACCACTTTTTAATATTAATCTCACAATTATAAAATAAAAGTAAATTTCCCATTCAATTTTATTTAACAGATAATATTTAATTAATATGGAGTATTTATTAAACCATACGAGAATATTATTACTATTTAAACGATATAGAATAGTAAAAAAAATGCTTAAACTTTCAAGAAATAAATGAACCAAAAAAGCAGCAGTAGCAAATTTCTATTTCCACTGAAAAATAAAGTTGCAAAACAAATAACCTTTAAACGTCTATTCTACCCTGTTAATATATCTATTTGTCCATGCTCATCAATAACGTACTGTTAAATTTGGATTTTTTCTCTTTATTAAGAATTAAAACTACTTTTAAACGAGGGTCTCGAAACATTAAAATAAAATTAAGTTTCCAATCACATTTAATTTAAACGTTATATTTAATTACTTATTCAAAATTAACAAAAAATATAATTAGTTGTTTAAATATTAAATAGAAAAATAATTATGCTTAAATATCCAGACATAGATCAGAAAATAAAGCAGTAATAGCAATTTACTTTTTCCCCTTAAAACACAATTGTAGAACAAATAATCTTTAAACTGCTACAGTTCTACATTGTTAATATATCTTTCCTTCCACTCACATCAATAACTTACGATTGACTTTAAATAATAGGAAATCTTCTCTATGTTTTTAAACTGTTTTTAAACAAGGATGTCACATGGATAAAATAAACGTAAATTTCTCATAACTTATTTTAAAAATCTATATATATTTAATTTGTAGTATTTATAAAAATTAACCAAAAATATAACTGTTCTTTAAGCTATTTAGGGTAGTAAATAAATATACTTTCCAAAAATAGCATGAACATATAAAGTAGTAATAGCCAATTTCTATTTCGCTTGAAAAAAATCAAATTGCAGAATAAATAATCTTTAAACTGCTACATTTCTACATTGTTAATGTATCTTTTCTTCCACTCACATCAATAACTTACGATTGAGTTTAAGTAAAAGGAATTTTTCTCTATGTTTATAATTAAAAGCATTTTTAAACAACGGTGTTAATGGATAAAAAAATGTAAATTTATTATAACTTATTTTAAAACGCTATATATATTTAATGGGTAATATTTATAAAATTAACACAAAATATAATTGTTGTTTAAGATATTTAGGGTAGTAAATAATTATACTTTCCAAAAATAGCATGAACATATAAAGTAGTAATAGCCAATTTCTATTTCCGCTGAAAAAATCAAATTGCAGAATAAATAATCCTTAAACTGCTTCTGTTCTACCTCGTCAATATATATCTCTGTCCATTCACATCAATAACTTAAGATTGAGTTTTAACTAATTGCATTCTTTTCTATGTTTGTAATTAAAAGCATTTTTAAACAAGGATGTTTAATGGATAAAATAAACATAAATTTCTCATAACTTATTTTAAAACACTATATATATTTAAAGTGTAGTATTTATAAAATTAACCAAAAATATCACTGTTCTTTAAGCTATTTACGGTAGTAAATAATTATACTCTCCAAAAATAGCATGAACATATAAAGTAGTAATAGCCAATTTCTATTTCCCTTGAAAAAATCAAATTGCAGAACAAATAATCCTTAAACTGCTTCTGTTCTACCTCGTCAATATATATCTCTGTCCATTCGCATCAATAACTTAAGATTGAGTTTAAGTAATTGTATTTTTTCTCTCTGTTTAGAATTAAATTTACATTGCATTAGGAAATGCGAGAGTTTTAGAGGAAAATAAAATTGATTTCACTAACTCAGCTTGAAGAAACTAAATTTATGCAAATTGGGGAAAATAAAACCTTACAATAGCTTTAACTAATAAAAGCAAAAGAAAAGTAGCAAAACACAGACACTTTTAAAAATCCAAAAGTACTCCGGATTTTTATATAAGAAAAGGGATAGAAAAAGGAAGGTAGATCTTAATGTTTCATCACACTCGAGTTTTAAACTTGTGGAAATTTATTCAAAAGCTGTTCAGTGAGGGAAATAATAAAAATTATACTTATTTAACCATCGATCTGTTTAGAAATTGAAATTTTGCACAAACTAAATTATTTATATCGAATGAATATGGTCGAGTTTTATCAGAATTTATCCCGTTATGGAATCTTGGGAAAATTTTTCGCAGAACTTTATCGAATTTTTAGGAAAATTAAGTTATTTAAAATTAGAAAAAAGGAATGTATCTATACCTCATTCGTTTATAAGTTTAAAAAAAGTCAATGAAACTATCTCTCTTCGCCTATTAAACAAGCTATTACGTATGCGAAAGTTTTTGAAAGTAAAATTCGGTAGAGCTGGATTTTCATTCTTGTCTTCTTTCTTTATCTAACTATGAATTATTTATGCGGAATAATTTTATTTTGACCTCAGCCCTATCTTAATAATATATTTCATTTCAACATATTGTGCATTTTCTTTTCCATTTACTAAATTAATTTTAATATTCCTACATATTATGGCTACATTTAATAACTGGCTATGATTTCTGTTTAGATACACAAGTTAGAATCTATAATTCCATTAGTTAAAGAGGGGAGTTATCAATTCTATTGAATGCTAGTTGAATTACAGCTGGCGCTGCCCACGAGAGGGTGGGAATTAATATTTCGTTTAGATTAGAGATGCTTAAAAAGGGTGTTAAAAACGGTAAAAAAAAACTTTGCGAAAGTCTAAAAAATTGTATTTTTGACACAATGCTTTATGTCTATCTGGAAAATGACCACAAGGATACCTGGCGTGTCGACTCATGTGCAAAGGATATATTTATTGATGTATATCAGTTTATACACACACACACACATACATATATATATATGCATATATATGTATATATGTATATATATATATATATATATATATATATATATATATGTATATATATATATGTATATATACACACACACATATATATATATATACATACATATATATACATATATATATATATACACACACATATATATATATAATGTATATATATATACATATAATATATAAACACACACACATATATATATATGTATATATATATATACATATATATACATATATATATATATATATATATATAAATATATATACACACACACACACACACATATATATATATACACACACACACACACACACACACATAACACACACACACACACATAAATAAAATATATATATAATATATATATATATATATTTTATAAATATATAAATATATACATACAAGGTGTTTAAAAAATGACCGGTATATTTGAAAAATCAATAAAAGCTAAACGGACAGTGATAGAAATACACAGCTTATTGCAATAAGCTTGGGACAATAGTAAATTTTTATTCAGACAAACTTTCAAACTTAGTAACAATGCTCCATAACAGATGACACTGCAGTCTAGAAAAATCTAAACTGCGATATTTTCTAGATATCCACCATGCGCAGCAATAATATGGCTTATTCTCGGAACGAAATTATCATAAACCCATGTAAACGTCTCAGGCGGGATGGCTTCACATGCAGAACAGTTGTATTGTTCGAGTTATTCAATTTTTTTCTGGATAGCGGAGGTACACCTGGTCTTTTAAGAGTCTCCATAGACAAATATCGTAGTTTAGATTTTTTTCAGCAGCATCTATTGCGGAATATTGTAACTAATTTTAAAGCTTGTCTGCCTGAAAATTTACTGTTGTCCCAAGCATATTGCAATAAACCGTGAATTTCTATCACTGTCAGTTTAGTTGTTATTGATTTTTCACATATACCGGTCATTTTTGAAACACCCTACATATGTATATGTTTATATATATATATATATATATATATATATATAAAATATATATATATATATAATATATGTATATTGCAGAATCCTTAAACAAACAATTTAATAAATTAAAATAAAGTATGTTTTCAAAACTACATAAAAATGAATTGCACAAATAAATGGAAAATAAAGTAGGTATGTTAGTACAGTAATGATATTTAGTATAGTAATGGTATTTATTAAGTATCCTATGATTACTTCTATATCTACAATCTATCACTTTTTGCAACGGAAGTCAAACAACCCATATTTTCTCTAATAATCTAATAAATTGCATAACTAGATGAGTCAACATTTATGTCATTCAAATAAAACATCACAACCCATTACGAGCTTACTAACTTATTTAAAAAAAAGTATTTTTTTATTCATTTAACGCTATATTTACGGACCGAGCCAATTTGACTGATTAAAAATTTGATCACTATATATATATAAAACTTTCATATCACTTTTCAAAAACATACGATGGTTTTTAGTTAATAAAATATATGCAAACTTTCATTCCTCTTCCCCTCAGACCCCTTCATTTAGCATTATCAAATGTGGTATACCTATGTTCATGATTGTGAGTCAATTTGGCTCATAGAATGGTTTAACAGTTAATCGTAAAACATGAAATTTATTGGTCCTATCAGGCCTGGGCAACAGTCAAGTCACAATTGATTTGTTTCTCTTCTCATTCACGCAGATGGCCTCTACAAGTCTTCTACAACATTTTAGATTTAGCAGTTATCAATTCTTTGATTCTGTATAAAGAGACGACTGAAGTAAATATTTCACGAAAAGATTTTATTTTCCAATTGGCTGAAGAGCTAAGAAGTAAATATAGAGAAGAAGTCGAGAACACTTCCATTCCAATGATAGAAATTCATGCTACTGTCGCACGGAAGTTCAACAATCATGAAAAAGAAACAGATGTAGAAACCATTGTGCTAAATGTAATAGAAATGTTTGCGGAAAATGTATTTCAAAAACATATTTTATATGTAAAAAATATTTTCCATGAATTTTTTGATAATTTACATTTAATTTAAATTTGAAACAATTTTCTTTGTAAAAAAACTTTAATTTTCTTGTATGAGTCAAATTGGCTTACTTCAGTAAAAATAGGTATATGATCAACATCCGTAAATTTAGTGTTAATACACAAAATGTTTTCTGTACATCATTATTTTAACTAAATATTCAGTATATATTTGCAAGCTTCATTATTGTAATTTTTATTGTAAAGACTACATTAAAATACCTTGTATGGAACTCATACTCTGTATTAAACAAGTATAGTTTTATTCTTTACGACCGAAATGTCTTTTGTTTATACACAGTTTACCTTTGGTATGCATATGCAAGCGGCATTAATCTAATGCTTAGTGTAAAACCTATAGAACAAGTACCTAGTTGAAGCTTATAACTTATGTAAAACAAGTACATTTTTATTCTTTACACCCAAAACTTTTCCTGTTCATCCTTAATTTACTTTGAGAATCAGTATATAAATGCAAACGCCATTATTGTAATACTTAAAATAAAGACTACAGTAAATATACCTTGCTTGGACCTTATAACCTATATAAAACAAATACATTTTTATTTTTTAGACCCAAAATGTTTCTATTGATCTTAAATTTTTCTTGGGTATAAACATGCAAGGGCCATTATTGTAATGCTTAGTGTAAAGACTACAGTAAAAATACTATGATTGGAGCCTTCTAGTCTGAATTATTCTTTCTATATTATTTCAACTCTACATTCATTTTGTTTACTATATCTGTGGTACACACAATTCAAAACCTGTATTGAATGTTATACCGCTCTTTTTGTTAATAATCATCTTATCTGGTAAAATCTACGATACTCGAAGTAACAACCTAACAATTTAAAATATCCTCGCCCTTATGAAACGTTTGGAAGATTTATTAATAAATAGGTACACGTGCACCGCATACAAGTGCAGTTGTACCATTTTGCTGTAAATGGGTTTTAGTATAGATCGTATGTTCAGCAATGAAAATTACATAAACTGCACTGTAAAGAACAATGGTGCTTGAAATTTATAAAGTGACCGTACTATTATTAGATCATGCCATGAACTACTGAAAGACACCAGAACAGATCTTAAGCATTTTTCAAGCTTAACATTTGTTTTTCTTGTTACTTTGTTTTTCTTGTTCAATGTTACATATTCCAATTATACAAATATAGTATAAACTCACATTTCTAATATATAAGAAATTTATGAATCTTAATAAAATTAAATAAAAGAAAATATATGTTTAGATTGCATTATAAATACAAAAATCAAAACATCTATAGTAATAAGTTAGAAATTTAAGGATAAAAATATTTTATTATACTTATTAATTTTACGAGTAATTGATCTATATTGTTGATAAGAAACAAACAAATAATTCTAAAAGAGAAATTAGTATGTACAATTTGAATACAGTTGTTCGAATTTTTCTGTAATTATTAATTTCATAATTTATGCGTAGGATTACAGATTTTTTTTTTTTTTTTTTTGACAAACAAATATCTAACTCTAGAAAAGTAGTAAGAGTAGTAAGAGGTCTAAACGTTTATCCTGTCTGATTGTTTCTATACTTGGATATTTTATACAGAAAATAGAACGTTCCCATACATATTCAGTTTTCATTTTTACAGGAACCTGGATCAAAATTATGTATTTTTCTTTAGGAACACAAATAAAACATTTAACAGCTCAATTAAAGTAATTTTAAAGATAAACAATTCGTTCTAACCAAACTATATAGAGGAATTCAAAATATTGCTGTAAATAAGTAAATGAAAAGCTATCAGGATCAATTGTGATAATGTAATCAATCGGGAAATTTTCTGTAAACTGCTAGAAGTTTGAGACCGTCAGTTTGACGATCTAAACAATTATATTAAAATTCCTTTTCTTTTATGATCTATATAATATTATATAACGTTAATAATGCTCTGTATGGAATTTATGTGTATAAATAGAAACGATTAGATGTAGTCACGTAAATATGCATTCACATAATCTATCACAACGACATAGATGCATCAATATGTTTGTGTATATACAGGTATACTATTTATAAGTGCTAAACTATTTTTTAAATTTATTAACTGTACTATAACAGAAATTTATATTCTACTTCTCTGCTAAATATACTAAATGAGTAGCGAAACTATAAAACTCAAACTGTAACTTCTATCTTCCAGCATAAAATCAAGTGTTGATCATACTCTTGATAATGTCATCATTTTCTGCCTATAGATCATTTTAGCACAGTCGCCAGAAAAATTACAGGCTTTCAAACTGCTTTTCAGTCTATGATATTTTTTTCTTCCGGTACTTCAGAACCCACCGTGTTCAAACTTCTCGTCAAGAACGGAAAATCAAAAAAGATAGTTATGCATTACGCATTAATTATCGGCACAGCATCGAGTACCCTTTGATGACCTCCTAACTAATCACTCAAACTTCCTCCCCTTAAAACTTCAGTAAACTAATTTCTCTTTAAATGATTATCAAAATGAGTAATGACGCGGAATTTGTATCAATATTTTGACATTATCAGTGACACTGGTTCAAGAATAGATTCCATTCATTTGAGTACATAGTGTTTCGTTTCACTGCACCTCAGTATTATAGAATGTTTCCTTTATTATCATATCTGATAACCTGAATGCCTGGCAGAACACTGTCACGGAATGCTGTGATTATATGCTTATAATACTATTGATCATAGACGAAATGTATTTGCATTATCCTCTTCACGTTTTATGCTATTGTTTGATTATCAAAGTACGGTATAATTTATGCTTCGAACAAATCATAAAACATACTGTCTGGAAAAATAACAGCTAGTACTTTTATTTTTTTGGTAACTCTTTCCCAATGTGAAATGTTTATTACTATCAGCTATTATAACGTATTCCTAATCATAAATTTTCCCTGATAATTTATGGTTTGAAGGGTTGATGGAATCACTACAGTTATTCAAGCGAATTTAATATGCTTCTGGAGTCCTAGTGAAACCGATTTAGAATCTATATTTGTTTAACATTTTGCTGGATTTTACTAGATTTCCGGCAAGAAAATGTATACTGAAACTGAAATGAGATTTTTCTATGCAAAGTAAAAAAAATAAAAAGGATTCTCCTTATATACAGTTATGCATTTGATAAATATATTGATATAATTACTTAATTACTTTCTGATATAGGTTTGGTTTTGAAATATTTGCTTCTTTTCTATTATAAACAAAAAAAACATGTTTTCTATTATAACATAACACTTTTAGATATCTCAAAGCATTTGTAATTTTTCTTTTTTGTGTGTACTGTAAATAAAAAGATACATATTTTTTTGTTATCGTATTTCTTAATTTCCTTGATTCAAAATCCTCACTTCTATATGCTTGGTTTGGAGGCTATATGGTATAAACATGCCACCATATACTATAGTCACGCAGGAGGATAATAGTCCCAAAATAGCCTTGTATATATATATACACATACATACATAAACATATATATATATATATATATATATATATATATATATATATATATATATATATATATAATATTTTTATCGTAAATTTTATCCAATGTAATTATATCAATCTTGAAGTAATTTCGGGCAATTTCAGCAACCTTAGTGAATGTGTTTGTTTCTCCTGTTGATTCTATCCGGTTACTAAAACTAGATCCTGACGTTTAAACACCGTCATCGGCGTCACCCACGTGTTTGTGATGACACAAAAACCTCATCATATATATATATATATATATATATATATATATATATATATATATATATATATATATATATATATATATATATATATATGTACACGACCTTATTTGTACATCATAAAATTTATTGAGATAAGTAATAAATTTATTGCTATTTTTAATAATTGTATATATATATATATATATATATATATATAATATGTATATGTATTTATATATGTATTATATATGTATGTATATATATGTATATATATATATATATATATATATATATATATATATATATATATATACATATATATATATATATATATATATATATATATATATATATATATGTATGTATTTATATATGTATATATATATGTATATATATGTCTATATATATATATATATATATATATATATATGTATATATATATATATGTATATATATGTATGTATATATATATATATGTATATATATATATGTATATATATATGTATATATATATATATATATATATATATATATATATATATATATATATATATATATATATATATATATATATATATATATATATATATATATATAATATCAGTGCAGATTTGAATTTTATTTGTATCATGTCAAAATGTATTTTGTGTTGTTTCATTTCAGTAATTAATATTTAAAAAAAATAATATTTTATTTTCGACTTTTGAATATGCTCACGCCTCTAATTTACGGTTGACACGCCCCTATAGGGGGCGTACACCTATAATCGAGATAAAAGTAAACTTTTTATATTTCAGCGTAGTGGATAATTCGAAATTTATTTTGAAGTAAAAAATGCATTATGGAATGTATGCTTTATTTTTGAAAGATTTTCTCAAGAGGATACTGCAATACAAAAAGATTACTAGTTTAAGAAAACACTCATCGTACTTAAAAAATGTATTAAGTTCAAACATTAGTCAATCTTAAATCACAAATAACCATTTTTTTCTGCACATTATATTTTTTATGAACACTTTTTTTCATGGAATGGATATTATTTTTTTTTCGTTTTCTTTCTTTTATTTTATTTCAGCAAGTTTAAACATTGAAATTCTTAATGCAATGTAGGGAGAACACTCGAGCATGTTTCGTATCTGATTTTTTTTCTCTCTCCAAAGAACATAAAAGAGTTATTATGTATACTTGCAACGAAAAGATACATTTTCTTTATTCTTCGAAAGCATATTATTTATGATCAATTTGAGAAGTATATTTCCAGTTTGTCGGTAGAAAGAACAAAGCTTTATCTCTCATCCTCGTTCAGATATATTACGCCTTTGAAACGTATCAATTTTTCTTCGCAAGTTTCAAACTTTTCTTTCTCGCTAAACAATTCTCGGGTTGAAAGAACGAGATTTATACTTGGCAAATAGGATAGAAGGATGAAATTGGAAATATTCCTTTTTATGAAATATACATTTCTCGTACCAGGTAATGCACTTTTATTTTTAGGGCTATCCTTACTGTTTTTAGATCGTCATATGTCACAGCGTAGACGTGACACAGTATTTCTTTCACACTTAAGTATATAAAGTTAATGTATGCATTCGAAAATGTCAGAGTCATAACTGTCAAATATATAAGGCTTCAATAAGATAGGAGGAAATTTAAATTTACAACTGCGGTTGAGATATAAATAGATAGTTTGGGATAAAACCTATAATAGCGTATAACCTAACGTTGCATTTAATGTAAGGTATATGTAATACATTGCCTTAATATAACTAACCCCCAATTACAATTCAAACTACTTAAGGTGATAGTGGTCTTTGAGAATTAATCTTTTGTTTTTAATAAATTTAGTAGAGAGTGAAATATAACAAGTGCATGTTGCCATACATACTTGGCAATATGTGTATGGTAAGTCATGTTGTGGGAAATTTTAATAAAAGAATTAACTGTTTTGGTATGGTATATGTGTTCAGACTTTGTTTTTAAGGTACGGAAACGGCCTAATGTCTTCAACCAAGAGTTTCAGAAAATTCCACCCCCCCCTAACCAGAACTTCATCGTTTGCTACATCTATTGAGAATAAATTTTTACTTACCATTCCACCCTTTAATTCTTTTAATAGAATATTTTCTGATCGTGCCATATAGATGTCCCACTCGCCTTCAGATTTTGTTTTTGTACACTTATGTGAACTTGAAAGGAAATATTGATTATCTTACAAAATATGTTGGGCCGTTCACAAGTATATTAATTTTATGTCTGTATAGGTTTTACCTTCTATTCTTCCCCCAACTATTGAAGGGCACTGTGACTTACCAATAACTTATACCAGGACTGTTGAGATAACACAAAGAATAAGACACCAGGCACAAACGAGCGAAAACTTAGCCTTTTGCAGACTCTTAATTTACAATTCTATTTTTGACGAAGAACAATCTAGTGAAGCAAATAAAACAAATTAAGTATTAATATTGAGCCTCCATATACTGATGAAAATGTTGGAGTAACTCCCTGCCTCTGATAATGCTATCTGTTCAGATGAAAATGGTGGAGTAACTCCCTGCCTCTGAAGAAACTACCTGTTCGCTCCGTCTTGGCCTGCTTCTTCTCTGAAGGGGTCTTCAAATCTACCGAACAAAATCCAATGACTACTGTTGCCAGGACAAAAGACGACTGACCTGCGTTAGCAACACCCTCTTGTCGAATGGGGTTGAAAGGGGGGTTACTGACATCTCTTTCCTTCGGTCACCGAGCTGGTGTTATCCAGTAGTGTAACTCATTATAACAGTCACCTGGGTGGATACCTAAAGCAAGTGGTGTATTTATTGTGGAAGGTGCCCATACTGTGTTCTTTATGCATAATTCTTGACGACAATGTGGGGGAAATACACAAATATTTGTACTATCGTCCCCGTATTTCCCTTTAGAAGCCCTTCCGGCCGTTATCATAGCGAAGGTGTTAAAATGCAATCATATAACAGTGCACATCTAAAGCAATGAACCATATCTGTTATAAATAATGATGCTCAAGTAAAATAGTCAGGAGATAGTACAAATGACAGAAGATTTACCATTGATATCAATTTATTTTATAGTTCATCAATTAAACAAGTTTACAGATCTACTATTATATTTTGTTAATTTAGCAAAACCCTAAGCATTATCAGTTTTTGTTAAAGCAAGGGTCGTGTAACAGGGCCAGAGAAGATAGTATCCAGAGACTACTAAAAATATGATGGAAATAGTTTTTTTAATGGGATTGATTTAATTTTTCTTTAATGCATATGTGTTCAAAGTATCAAAACTTTAAGTTCATAATTTCTTAAAACACATTCCAGCGTTTGCAGTCTCTAGTAAAAATCATTTAAGTATACAATATTACATGTGAATTACTTTTCCGATTGACATGACAGCCTCCTAACAAAATAATTTACCCCCGATAAACATCACCAGGCCTGTTTCATTAAAAATGTATTCATTTTATCTTCTCATTTGAAATCTCATGGTATTTCTTTTTAAGTATTTGTGTATAATGACAGGTCTTAAATAAAATCAAATAATTCCCCAAATCTCCCTTCTGCAGAAAATATTCTTAATGAATTCTTTATGCACCCAAAGATCAGTTTACTAGAACACAACTTGTTGTAAAAACAAACACAAAGGTAATCAAATAAATAAGAGTTTTGTTCTTAAAAATATCTTTAGTGGGATAGCTTGTTTGTAGGGAAATCATTAGCACTGTTTATTAATTGATACTGAATAAACCAATAACATTTTTAAGATAAAATTTATTTTCTGTAAAAATAACGAACTGACATTTGATGATTTCTTTTTAATTTAAAAATTACTTTTTAATCTTACTTATTAAAAGAAATGACATTCGTTTAAATTAATTTTAGAAAATACCCGATTCGAATATTTGATTAATCTGAAATAATATTTAAAGCGTAATTTAGGTTCAAATATAATATTTCAATCAATTTAAACAGAAGTAAAATTCAACTGAGGAATCCATCAATTGTTTCTGTAATCTACATACATTAAGGTATTTTAATAAAGCTTTTTTTTAATAAAACTGAATTTTTATTACTATTTTTATTTAAAAAATCAAAATATTTCTCTTTAAATTTTCATCAATTTATTAAATTGCATCTCGAATAAATCTTTCGTAATATTTAAATTTGCTATTACGGGATTAGAAAAAGATATATAATTGTAAAAATATGGAATCTAAAACCCAAATGCAAAGAAGAGAAAGCATGACATTAAAAATGTATTTTTTAAAGGTATGAGGTTTATAGAATTATAAATTGCCCGATTTAAACGGTAAAACGGTACTTGTGAATTTGGAAAGCTCGCCGAAAGAAAAGCGCCAAGTCATTAATCATTCTGAGATATTATTGTGAATTTAAGTATAATCTCAAATGAAGAGAACACTGAGTACAAACTACAGTATATATGGGTCGTTTAAATGTCTAGATACGTAAATAAATTTCTTTTGTAATAGAAATAGCTGGATTCAAACATTTGTCGTACTGTAAATAAAATACAGTAAGGCAAATGTTTGAATCCAGCTATTTCTGTTACAAAAGAAATTTATTTAGGTATCTAGACATTTAAACGACCCATATATACTGTAGTTTGTACTCAGTGTTCTCTTCATTTGAGATTATACTTAAATTCACAATAATATCTCAGAATGATTAATGACTTAACGTTTTTCTTTCGGCGAGCTTTCCAAATTCACAAGTACCATTTTCTCAAACCGAAAAATGAACCATAAACAAAATGAAGTTGAAAAGCACAAAATAGAAGCACTATCAAAAGATATACTCAGTGTTCTCTTTATTTGAGATTAATACTTAAATTTCAATAATATCTCAGAATGATTAATGGAAAAGCACAAAATAGAAGCACTATCAAAAGATATACTCAGTGTTCTCTTTATTTGAGATTAATACTTAAATTTCAATAATATCTCAGAATGATTAATGACTTGGCGTTTTTATTTCGGCTAGCTTTCCAAATTCACAAGTACCATTTTCTCAAACCGGAAAATGAACCATAGACAAAATGAAATTGTAAAGCACAAAATAGAAGCATTATCAAAAGATATGTGCAAACACGTTTCGTTTTGACATAATCGTTTTTAAGTTTCAGATATATGTCATATCAGTGGTCCCACTAAAGTCATCTTTGAAAACACTTTTACCAGTGATGTAAAATGAACCTTAATGCTGCATTGGCGTCCTAGATAATTCTTCAAGACAGAGAGGAAAATCCCCTGGTAGTAAGACTGAATTTTCAACCAAAAAATGGACCATAAACAAAATAATTCGTCATAAAAATAGTTTATTTCAAAAGTTCAGCACAAAGTTACTTTTCGACTTGATTGTTGTGAAGTTTCAGACATTTGTTCTATCAGTGAATTGGAAGGCAATATTTGCTTAAAGGAACATTGCTGCCATTGATTTAACATGGAGTGTAATGCTGCTTTGAAATCAAGGTCAAGATCAAGGTCATTGGGTTTAACGGAGTACCTACTGAAGTGGAAGGTCTTCACTTTAACATCCGAACGTAAGCAGATCAAAACATAAATTTAGGCCTCTAGGCAAAAAGTGATCCAAACAAAAATTTAATATACTCCAGCTCACAAGGAAGCGAGGAGGTGAGGACGTTCTCAGAAAAAAATTATGAGTACCCAACGCGTTGTATAATTAGGGGATAATTAGACCGTAACCTGGACAATGATCATTAGGTATGGATAACAGCAATGCATGGATTCAACAACATGAAGCTCAGAAATAATAAAAAAAGTAGTACAATAATAATAATAATAAGGACAGTATAAAAGTTGCAACTTGGTACAACAATCAAAAATAAAAAAAAAGCGACAACACTAACAAAAAGATATATTTTTGTGTTTTATAAAATTTTAAAATTTTTATTAAGCACTTCTTTGAAATCTTAAATAGTTCATTATTTCAAGGAAAAGGGGGGAATCCTTTGCTGACGAATCGTTGCTACCAAATATGTCCCATGCAAACTGAGCCAGTTAACTTCTTGATTTACCACAGCTCTGTTAGAACAAGCATTGACATCCTTACAAAATTCAGCATTCTTCATCAAAATAGCTATTTGCAGTCATCGCGCTATCTTACAAATAACTGCATTTGTTGTTTTTCCAAATTATCTCGGATTTAGTCCTTAGTATATCCATCTCTTACAAAAAATGAAATATTTCCTCGGAGGGTAAATGTTTCTAACAAAAACCTTTAAACCTTTAAACAACATTCAAGGCAATCATTGATGAGAACGGATTTTGAATAGGAGATCAGAATAACGAGGCCATTGATATGCCAAATGTTAAATATTCACTGTCATTATGTTGAAACTATTTTTTGCATTTCTCTTGATAATAAACTATATTTGTCTGTACCCTTGTCTTTAGTTTACGGTTTATTAGATGTTGAAACATTAAAGACCCTCGCATGTTGATAAATTAGTCACTTGCAAAAGCATAATTCCTCTTCGAGAATTGAAAACATTTCTGCTACATCGTTGTTAATATGCAAGCTGAGTCTATGTTACAGCTAGGGTGTTTGGAGTATTCTTTTTAAAGCAAAATTTTAAACGGTCTCACTATCATTAATTAGCATCCTTCGATATGTTGTTACCTTCTATTCCAAGACTAATTAATTTATAAAATTATTATATGAAAAATTATTTTAAATAGAGGCTAAATAACAAAGATTAAATGTATTTTTTCTGAAGAATATATATATATATATATATATATATATATATATATATATATTATATGAAAAATTATTTTAAATAGAGGCTAAATAACAAAGATTAAATGTATTTTTTCTGAAGAATATATATATATATATATATATATATATATATATATATATATATCAGAAAAAATGCATGAAATCTTTGTTATTTCGGTTCTATTTGAAATAATTTTCCCTATAATAATTTTATAAATTAATTAGTCTTGGAATAGAAGGTAACAACATATCGAAGGAAATGTTTAGCAAGAAAATTCTTTAACTTATTTTCCTAAAAGCATAACAATTTTTATTCTCTCATGCTTTTGAAATATTGCATGCAATTTTTGAAATTTTTACAGCATAATGTTTTTATTTACAATTTGAAATATAATTTGGAACTCTGTAAATATAGAACATGAGATTTTGGGACACCTAGGACCGTACGCCCTTTATCTTTATTTATATGTGTATTAAGCCTTTATAAGTGTACTTACTCATTTATTACTTAGAGCACAAATAACAACCACAAATACAAAGCAAAAACATAAACCTAGATATCTTCGTTAGCCCATATATATTTTTCTTCTTTACTCTGTTTACAAGGGTACAGCATTCTTCAATAAACACAAATATGATGCAAACTATAGAACATTACAATAATATACAATAGTGAATTATTAATATTTTGGAGGGTGGGCGGGGCATGATATATAATTGACGTAGACTTAAATAGGTTTGGGGGTCATCAGAGCTAGCTGCTCTATATCTATAACAAAACCTACAAGTGTGACCACATTAAAAATTCAACTTCTGAAATAAATTGACGTAAATGTAGACGTAGTTTGGTTCGTGGCACGTGTTAATTAGAAGCTCTAAATCTAAGATTTTCAGAATGAAGTTTATATCAACATTGAAACATAACTTCTGACTCAGTGCAAGAATAGAAATGTAATTGTCTCACAGGATCTCACTGGAAGATTTTACAACAGAACTTCCTGAGACAAGCCCTCTAGTTCTGGAGTAACTCGTAATGGTATGCTTCAGACTATGAATTTTTAGTTGGCTTTAGGACCTTCAGGAAGGTAGGGCAACTGGATTACTTGGGCCCAGCCCTCTAATCCAGAGACTTCTTACAGTAAGCAGAGAAACTGACGAGCAGAGCATAAAAACAACTAAAAGATGACAGATGTGGATAGAAGGTGGATTTGTGAGTTCGTAACACAGTAACTAAAGAGTAGAGAGTTTAAGGATAGAAAACATAAAACTTTTTTGTGACCAAGGACATCAGTACTAAATACGCAGAAAAAATAAATTAATATGGTCAAAAATCGAAAAAATGGAAAAAAATTACAAAAATGAAAAATAAATGTCTTAAAAATATTTAAACTGCATTAAAAATCCGAAAATTATATAAAAAATAATAAAAATATATAAAAAAACATTTATTAATTTAATTAGTTGGCTTGTTCTTCAAGACCTTCAAGAAGGTGGTTCAACTGTGGTTTACTTGGGTCTAGCCCTCAAATCCGAGGGATTTCTTACAGTAAGCAGAGAGATTGGCAACGGGCAGAGCATAAACAAATGGAAGATGAAAGATAAGGATAGGTTGGTGGATACGTGAGTTCCTAAAACAGTAACTAAAGAGTAGAGAGTTTAGGGATAGAAAAAACACTAAAAAGTTTTTTGGCCAGCATTGAAATAAAAATTTGATGTAGAGTAAAAAATGTTTAAAAATTAATTAGATAATGAAAATAAAGGTTTAAAAAATAGAAAATGAATTAAATAACTTTGAAATAATATAAAATAGCTAATTTAAGTGAAAATAACAATTTGAATAAACAGAATATATGTCATCGGGGGGGGGGGATAGAACCAACAACCTAGCGATAACGAACAAGTAGAGGGCGAGCTTCACGCCAATCGCGCCACGCCTTCGCTGACAGTAAGGACTAAATAATGCTTTTGAGCAAATTGAAAAGGGAGTTTAAAGGCTTTAAAGGTAGTGTGGCAACTGAACCATATGGGCCAAACCCTTCCATCTAGAGGCTTCTGTCAGTAAGAACAAAAATGTCAACGAGCGAAAGAAAAGTGAGGATCACAGGATCACAGGATGGATCGGCACAGAACTGCCTGGGCCTAGCCCTCTAGTTCTGTGATACATATGAATTTGGGCAAAACACTATTGAATTGTATTGGCTATGGCTGGGAGAAGAGAATAAGAGGGAATGGCAATGGTTGGTTGAGTTTGGGCAGGAAACATAACACAAATAATAAAGTAATAATAAGTTCGGAGAAACAGATTAATTCTGACCAATAGTCAGAAAAGCGAAAAAAGCTTAATTGCATTTTAAGCTGACATATAAGTTAAAGAACATTTTTATTTTTATTCTTATTTTTATTTTTTTTATTTTTTATTTTTTTTTTCGAAGAAAAAATGAAGTTTTAGGTAAGACTTTCAAGCAGAGCAAGGAAAGTGCTGACCGGATTCAAGAAAGCAATTCTAGACCAATAGAATTTATTGGACTAACAGACCAATGGCAATCTTAGAAAATGGGACCCACCAAAGTGTGGCCTTAGCAATCGATGCTGCAGGAGAATTTGAGAGAGCGAGCAAAAGGGGGGGGAAGAAGTCAAAGCAGTGGGGCAGGATCCAGGGAGAACCAATAGAATTTCTCAGAGGGGAAAAGACGAGCGAATAGAATTTATTCGAAGTCCAAGGCTAAGATGGCCATCGGTCTCTTACGATTACTAGAGTCTGCATAGTCATATTGAGCTAGTTCTATTAAATGATCAACGTTAAGATTATTATTAAATTTTAGAGCTAATTTTTGAAGGAAATTTTGAAGAGAGGGAAGATTGATTTCATTACGAATTTCCCTATTCCTGAAATACCAGGGAGAATTGGTGATTTGCCGAATGGTAATATTTTGAGCAGCAGAGAGCGAATTAATATGAGAGTCAGCCGCGTATGACCATGCAACACTCGCGTAAGTAAGTTGAGGGCGAAGATAGGATTTGTAGATGAGCAGTTTGTTATCAGTACTCAATTTACTGTTTCGAGCAATTAAGGGGAAGAGTAATCTTTTAGCGGCTCGAAACTTGTTTTTAATATTGTTTATGTGGGGGGCCCATGAGAGATTTTTATCGAGGGTAACGCCGAGATATTTAACAGAGTTAGACCAAGCGATTCGTGTATTGTCAATATGAATGTTGTAGTTGTTGTATGTGCTAGGGCGTTTTGTGGTGAAAAGTACAGCTTCGCATTTGTCAGTGTTTAATTTAATTCTCCATTTTTTCAGCCAACTAACAATGAGGTTCATGTGCTTATTTATGGCAATTACGGCATATTTATAATTCCTATTAGAGGAGAAGATTGCAGTATCATCTGCATAAATGGCGATATTCGTGTTTGCTAGTTGGGGTATGTCGTTAATAAAGATATTAAAAAGGATAGGGCCAAGGACAGAGCCTTGAGGGACACCACTATGAATATTATAGGAGCTGGAGTAAGAATCGTTAATTTTTACTTGAAAGGTTCTGTTGTAAAGGTATGAGATTAGGATATTAATAATATAAGGGGGAACATTTAAATTAATAATTTTATGAATGAGACCATCTAACCAGATCTTGTCAAAGGCACGAGCAATATCCAGGAAGAGAGCAGCAGTGGATTGTTTGTTTAATTTGGAAGAAGTTAAATGTTCAGTAAGACGATAAACCTGGTGGGGAGCAGATAACTTTGGACGGAAGCCATATTGATAGGGAATAATTATATTATTAGTATTAAGGTGATCATTAAGTCTAGAAACTATTATTTTTTCTGTAATTTTGCTAAGGGTGCAAAGTAAGCTTATGGGTCTATAGCTGTTGGGATCAGAGTGCCTTTTACCAGGCTTAGGGATGGGAATAATAATAGAATTTTTCCATTTAACAGGAAAATATTGATATTTAATAATGGCGCTGATTAACAGATAGATTTTATACAGATATCTAAGAGGGAGGTTTTTAATCATAATATTAGTTATCCTGTCCACACCAGGAGATTTTCTAGAAGGTAAATTCCTTATGATATTTAGTAATTCGGCCGGATCAACAAAATCACTGTTGGGAGTACTTCCATTACTACTATTTTCCTGATAGCATTGAATACTTGTAGATACGATATTGCAAGTGCCGTTGTCGTGAACTGGGTTAGGGGTGAAATGAGAGCTAAAGGTATGGGCAATAAGTTCAGCTTTATCTTTATCAGTATAACTATAAGAATTATTATTAGTGTTGAGGAGGGGGGGACCTTACGAGTTTTGTTATTGAACCTGTTAGCAGCCTTCCAAATGGAGTTGTCAGTTGTGTCAAGTGTATTTAAATAATTTTCCCAACTTTTATTGGATTTATCTTTAAGGTAATATTTTAGGTCCTGTTGTGCGTTATTCATGATAGTTTTATTGTGAGGAGTTTTGTTACGTTGCCAGTTTTTACGTGTTCTATTTTTATTGTTAATTAAGATCTTAAGATGCCTGTCGTAGTGTTGAGTGTGTGTGTGCGGTATGACTGTGGTACTACTGGTAATACCGTCCAGAATATCATTATTGATGCTATCAACGAGGGTATCGATATCCGAATTATTATTAAGCACAGGGTGGTGAAAGGGGATGTTATTAAGATAATTTTTATAATTACTCCAGTTAATGAAACGTTTAGAGTGGGGGGAGAAGGGGTTATAATTTAAATAAATATTAAGTTTAATGGGGTTATGATCAGACGTTAATTCACAGAGGGTTTCAATATCTAAGTTATGGGGTACACCTTTAACAAGAGCAAAGTCAATGGTACTACCAGAATTTCTAGAATGGTGGGTAGGGGAGTCCGGGGCAAGAATATCAAATTCACTATTATTAATAAAATTAGAAATAAGTCTCCCGTAGGAGTTAACATGAAGACAATTCCAGTCCCTGTGCTGTGCATTAAAATCTCCTATTAAAATTACATTGGTGCCAAGAGTATTAAGGATGTTCAAATCATAATAAATGTCGTTGATATTTTTAAGATGGGGAATATAGATAGAACAAATAATATAGGAGGGGGAATTTGGAAGATTAATGTTGATAGCATTCGCATTAACAATTTTGAGGGGGGGGATCACCACTTCGTGGTGCGGGATAGAACGTTTAATAATGGCGGCAGTGCCCCGCATAGGTTGATTTTGACTAGGGAAGTCATACCTGTAAGTATTGTAATTCAGAATATTAAGTTTGTCACTTGGTCTAAGATGTGTTTCTTGTAGGAGAATAACATCAGGGGAGTGCTCATCTACAAATTGCCGAAACTCAAGCAATTTATTTTTAATACCATTGCAGTTCCATGCGAGAAGTAAAAGTGAGTTAAAAAATGTGCAATTAAATGTTTTTAATATTAAATTAGAAAAGTGGTAGATATTTTTCATACTATATAATTACTATTCTCGTTTAGTCCATATATGTTTCCTTTTTCTCTAAAGCATGAACAATTTTTATATTTATAAACAAACGTTCCGATGCATATTTTGTAATACCTATCAAAAAAAAATATTTAAAATTGTTACATAATATCGTTTAAAGTAGCGAAATCCCTTAAGCCTGTTTCTTTCCTTTTCCAACTTTTTCCGATATAACACCAGCAGTATTTTGTGAAATATGTATTTTTAACAGCCTGGAGGTTATTTTTAAAGTAACACTGTTATCAAGACTTTCAAGATATAATGGTTTTGAACTGTATTGAAAATAAACTTTAAAAACAAAATATTTTCTTTGCCTTACTTTATATGTAATATTCTAAAACACGTTGTCGAAAATGTCTGTCAAATAAAATTAAATTTTGCGATCAGTGTGTGGAGATATCTGTGTGACTGTATACATAGACTGTGTAGATTTGAATAGATAAAACCTCACTTTCTAGAATATCCACTGTTTCTCTTAAAACCATGGTTGATGACAGCCATGTCGATTAAGTCGATTATTTTTGTGGTAATTTATTGCAAATTAGCTTTATCTCTCTGCAAAGACCGAAAAAAGTCCACTTCATGTTAAAGTTAACTATATGTTAACTACTATGGTAATTATAAGGTAACGTGACTTTTTGGTAATTAAATGCTGATTAGTCTTACGAAACTTTGAGGAATTGCAGTTTTATTTCTGAAAAAGTTCAGAAAGGTTCTGATTACAACGAGAAATATACAGAAGTAGAGCTTTTCAGAAAATTAAAAAATCTAGGAAAATGTCTTACTCTTTTAGGATTTTTCTTCTTAAAATCTACATTCAAATTTAACGACAGAAAAAGAAAGCTTTCGATTAGCATACGAACTGAAAATGGTGGGATTTGAAAACAAAAATTTTATGAAAAAGATATTCCCAAAAGAGAAATTCTGTTCTAAATTTAAAAAAACAAACAAAACTATTTGAATAATTCAGGATAAATTACTTAAAGATAGACACATTTATTGTTTATATTTGATTGGTCTTTAAATTTTACTAAAATACTCAAATAAATAAATGAAGTAGATACTAGCTAGAAATAAAAAGAATTATTTTATAATGTCCTTTTTATAAATATAACGATTATGTATATTATAGTTTAAGTCTGGTAATTATAAGCAAACAAAAATGACAGACAGTGAAATCAATCACAATAATCGATGATAAAAATCAGTAATACACAAACATATTGTTACGAATTTGTTTAGTGAACCTTAACTTTAACATGGGACCGCTCGTTGGCTACAGTTTTGGCAACCTATTTTTTGTCGCCAAGTTCGTCGCCAAATATCACAAAGTGTCGCCAAATGTTGCCAATTGTGGCGTCACGTGACAACTTCCGATTCCGGTTTCTGGAATATTCTAGCAGTTTCTACGGGCCTATATAAGGCAGGCAGAGTCCCAAACAATGTCAGTGATTAAGTAGATTTCTCAGTAAGGAGTACGCACGGTGTGTTGTATTTTCCAACTGATTGCAAATAAAAGATTGTTTTCGTTCTGTAGTCTTACTTAAATTCCATTCAATCCCCGAACCCAGCGTTGAAGTGCGTAACAATATCATTCCATTTATGCAAGTATTCTGGATCACATTACACTTCCTTGTACTACAATTCAATCATTTTTCTAATTGAATTGAACCTAAAAATGGAAAATAAATTGAATAAGGTAGGACCTGAAAGTTATAAACAAAGAAAAATTGCAGAGCATATCACAACTCTTGTTCCATTTCTCTAAAGTTTCTCAAGATTAAGAAATTAATGTGTAAGTTGTAATTTGATTAAAAAAAATCTTTTAAAAAACTACAGTCTTTTTAATGTTTTTAAACCTACATATAATTTTCTAAATTTAATATTTCTATGCTGAAGTTTGAGTGGGTTTACCCAAAGTATTTTAGTTTATTAAAGAAGTTTCTCAAAAGTAAAGTAATATTTTACATGCTAAGATATTCGTTGTATAAAAATCAACAGAACACGAGCATTTTTTTCTGTGTATGCTTTACGATTTTCCTTATCATATTTATAAAGTTTGAATTTAAATTTATTTTTGTATTAGTTAAGAAAATAAATATGAAATTTAGTAGCTCAGTTGACAAACGTAGCAAACTCGTAACTGAAAGGTTGCAAGTCCAGAGACGGCCTAAGATCCGCCGTGTTCGTTAAAGGTGACTGGGGTACGTAAAATATGTTCGTAGTCATAAAGTCCTCAGAGTTCTCAAACGATACCTCTAGGGGTGGGAGGCCAAACCTGGGGGGTTTCTGCTTCTAAATTAAGAGGACCCAGTGGGAGTGATGTTACTCACGTCCATAGCACACTTTAAGCTACACGTGCTCCTCGGTTGGTCCTAAATGGGTAAGAGGTTCGCAGCATTGTTAAGGCTGTAGGATAATGTCTCTATCGCCTGCTGTATTGGGGAAAACTACAATATTTTTGGTAGAAATTGTGAAATAAATTGAACTTCTATGCATATACTTAATCTATGCATATACTTAGAAATGTGTTAAATATCAAAATGCATCTCACAAGAAACTTAATTTGGCATTAAAAAACCAGAGCTTCCTAATTACAAATTTTGTAAAAATTGTTAATTGAAAAGTAAGTTTTCTTCAAAAAATACCGAACTTTAAGGAACATAGTACCTTTTGACATTCAAAGTGCCAATTATAACAGAATCTTTGTACACTATAAAATATAAAGTTTTGCTTTTTTTCAAATGAATGTTTTACAAGTTTCTTTTTATAATACATTATAATAAAACATTTGTAAAAACTCTAGTTTTTAAAATAATTTAATCACAGTTATAGATGTGTTTTAAATGTAAATTTCTTAAGTAGTTTGATTGAATTCATTGACTTTTGAAGCATATTTACCAAATACAGTTAGTAAACATATGTGAAAGAGGTACGCCGGTGTAAATTTAAACAAGAAAAGTAAAATAATATAAAAATACCCCATTCAGAATTGATAAAACTAGTTTGATACAAACCAGATATAAGATTTTTTCTGAATATCCTTTTTAATAATGTAGTTATTATGCAGTTTTCAGTTTTAATACCGTACTTACAGGCAAAAATTGGCGGACTGTGAAAACAGATTACGTGAGTTATGCTGTTCAATCAAATTTAAAACACAGATCTGTTTTGAATGATAGCTAATTTAGAGAATGAAAACAATTAATTTCTTAAGCTCAGTTAACAGATATAATTTGTTAAAATATTTGAAAGGGATTAGATAGTCCTAATTTAGGCAAGAAACAAAAAATAAAATAAAAGCCAAAAATTCTCCTCAGAAGTGATAAAACGAAGTAGATACTAACCAAATATAAGATGACTATTTTTGAATAATGTCCTTTCTAAAACGTAACGATTATGCTGGTTTAGGTGAAATCTCGTACTTATTGCCAAAAATTGGTGGAGTACGAAATCAAAGACAACTTGAGTATAATTTAGTAACTTTTTTCAGTCAAATTTAAGACACAATTCTCGATGTTTTTAAAATGTGAGTTCACTTAGTAGATCGAAAGAATTACAATAATTTCCGAAGCACATTTAGAAAGTACAATAAGTTAAAATATTTAAAAAAAGTCAGTTAATAGAGCAGTAAATTAAAAAAATTATAAGATGTTTATTTTCGAAAAATGCCTCTTCTGAAATGAAACGATTATGTAGTTTTTAGATTAAATCTCATAATTATGTGAAAACTGGTGAACTGTTAAATCAATGACTGCTTAAGAGTTATTTAGTGATGCTGTTCAATCCAATATAAACAGTTCTCAGTGTGTTTTAAATGTGTATTCCTTTAAAGTATTAAATTAATTAACTTATTTATTAAGCCAAATTAACAAATACAATTACATGAAATATTTGAAAGTGGTAAGATGTCTAAATTTAAGCAAGAAATGAAAAATAAAGTAAAATAAAAACTAAAAAATAACTTTTAAAAGAACTGATAAAACGAACCAGTTCCTAAAATTATATAAGATGATTAATGAATGATGTCTTTTTTAAAACGTAACGATTATGCAATTTTTAGGTTTATAAACAAAAATGTCAGATTGTGAAATCAAAAACTGTTTGAGGATAATTTATAAATACCTTTTAATGAAATATAAATTACAGTTCTCATTGTCTTTTAAAAATGAAATAAATTTATTTCTGAAGCACATTTAAAAAATACAATTAGTTGAACTATTTGAAAGAAGTAATACGGTCCTAATTTAAGCAAGATAAGAAAAAAATAATTAAAAAACCCTAGACATTCTTGATAGAAACGAAGTAGGTAATCTTCAGATATAAGATGGCTATTGTTTAATGTCCCTTTGTTCTTAATGTCACTTCTTAGAATGTAACGATTATGAATGGATAAATTCATTTATTTCTGAAGCACATTTAATACATTTGTTTAATACACTTGTACATTTGTTAAATAATTCAAAAGGAATAAGACAGTCTAAGTTTTAAAAAATTGAAAATACTCAAAATTAGTAAAAAGAAGTAGATACTAACCAGATATAAAATTATCATTATTGAACTCCCTTTTAAAAAATATACCGATTATGAAGTTTTTTGTTTAAATCTCAACTTATGAACAAAAATATCAAACAGCGAAATCAGTGGCAGCTTGAAGATAATTTAGAAATACCGTTTAATCCAATTTAAATCACAGTTCAAAGTGTGTTTTAAATGTTAATTCCTTTTAAGTCTAAATTAATTCTAAAATTTGGAGTCTCAATAAATGAATTAATTAAACAATTAATTCATTTATTTCCGAGGCACATTTAAGAAATACAATTAATTACAATATTACAAAGAGGTAAGACAGACTTATATAAGTAATAAACTAAAAATAAATCAAAAATAATAAAATAAAGTAGATATTAACCATATACAAAAATGGTATTTTTCAAAGAACTGTCTATGTATTGATTATGCAGTTTTTAGTTTAAATCTCTCCCTTGTAAACAAAAATGAAGAACCGTGAAATCAGTGACTATATGAGGCTAGTTTTGAAATACAGTTTAATCAAATTTAAATCACAGTTTTCAGTGTTTTTGAAATGTGAATTTCTTTAGAGCATCAAATGGATCCATTTATTTCCGAGGCACATTTAAGAAATACAATCAGTTACAATATTTCAAAGAGATAAGATAGTCTTAATAAAAGAAATAAACTAAAAAAGCCCCCCCCCAAAAAAAAAAATAAAATAAAGTAGATATTAACCATATATAAAATGGAACTTTTCAAAGAATTGTCGAATTATGTTCCAATTATTCAGTTTTTAGTTTAAATCTCGTACTTGTAAACAAAAATGCAGGACCATGAAATCAATAACTGTGTACGGCTAATTTAGAAATACCGTTCAATCAAATTTAAAACAGTTCTCAGTGAATTTTAAATGTGATTTCCTTTAGAGCATCAAATGGATCCATTTATTTCCGAGGCACATTTAAGAAATACAATTAATTACAATATTTCAAAGAGGTAAGATAGTCTTAATGTAAGCAATAAACTAAAGAAGACCCCTAAAATAAAATAAGGTAGATATTAACCATATATAAAATGGTATTCTTCAAAGCATTGTCTAACTATGTACCGATTATTCAGTTTTTAGTTTAAATCTCGTACTTGTAAATTAAAATGTAGCACCTTGAAATCAATGACTGTTGGAGACTAATTTTCAAATATCGTTTAATCAAATTTAAATCACAGTTCTCAGTATGTTTTAAATGTGAGTTCCTTAAGAGAATCAAATGAATTCATTTATTTAAGAAGCACATTTAATAAATACAATCAGTTAAAATATATGAAAGAGGTAAGACAGTCCTAATCTAAGCAATAAACTAAAAAATACCCACTAAAAATAAAACAAGGTAGATATTAACCATATATAAAATGGTATTTTTAAAAGAATTGTTTAACTATGTACCGATTATGCAGTTTTTAGTTCAAATCTCGTTCTTGTAAACAAAAGTGTAGCACCTTAAAATCAATGACTGTTGGAGGCTAATTTTGAAATACCTTTTAATCAAATTTAAATCACAGTTCTCAATGAGTTTTAAATAGGACTTCCTGTAGAGCAGCAAATGAATCCATTTATTTCTGAGGCACATTTAAGAAATACAATTAATTACGATATTTCAAAGAGGTAAGATAGTCTTAATGTAAGCAATAAACTAAAAAAGATCCACCAAAATAAAATAATTTAGATATTAACCATAGATAAAATGGTATTTTTTAAAGAATTGTCTAACTATGTACCGATTATGTAGTTTTTAGTTTAAATCTAGTACTTGAAAATAAAAATGTAGCACCGTGAAATCAACGACTGTTGGAAGCTAATTTTGAAATACCTTTTAATCAAATTTAAATCACAGTTCTCAGTATGTTTTAAATGTGTGTTCCTTAACAGGATGAAATGAATTCTTTTATTTTCGAAGAGCATTTAAAAAATGCAATTAGTTACAGTATTTCAAAGAGGTAAGACTGTCTTAATCCAAGTATTAAACTAAAAAGACTTAAATAAAATAAAGTAAATATTAAACATATAAAAATGTTATTTTTCACAGATCTGTCTAAATATGTACCGATTATGCAGTTTTTAATTTAAATCTAGTACTTGCAAATAAAAATGTAGCACCGTGAAACCAATGATTATATGAGGCTAATTTTGAAATACCTTTTAATTAAATTTAAATCACAGTTCTCAGTGAGTTTTAAATATGACTTTTTTTAGTGCATCATATGAATCCATTTATTTCCGAGGCACATTTAAGAAATATAATTAATTACACTATTTCAAAGAGGCAAGATAGTCTTAAAGAAATAAGCTAAAAAAGCCCCCCTCAATATAAAATAAAGTAGATATTAACCATATACAAAATTAATATTTTTCAAACAACTGTCTAGCTATGTGCCTCTTATGCAGTTTTGAGTTCAAATCTTGTACTTGTAAACAAAAATGTAGGACCGTGAAATCAGTAACTATATAAGGCCAATTTAGAAATACCGTTCAATCAAATTTAAATCACAGTTCTTAGTGAGTTTTAAATGTGACTTCCTTTAGAACATCAAATGGATCCATTTATTTCAAAGGCACATTTAAGAAATACAATTAGTTACAATATTTCAAAGAGGTAAAATAGTCTTAATTTAAGAAATAAACTAAAAAATAACCCCCAAAAATAAAATAATTTAGATATTAACCATATATAAAATGGTATATTTCAGAGAATTGTCTAACTATGTACCGATTATGCAGTTTCGAGTTTAAATCTAGTACTTGTAAATAAAAATGTAGCACCTTGAAATCAATGACTTTTGGAGGCTAGTTTTGAAATACCGTTTAATCAAATTTAAATCACAGTTCTCAGTATGTTTTAAATGTGAGTTCCTTAAGAGGATCAAATGAATTCATTTATTTCCGAAGCACATTTAACAAATACAATCAGTTAAAATATATGAAAGAGGTAAGACAGTCCTAATCTAAGCGAGAAACTCTAGTGCCCGAGGCATCAGATGATTTACATACTTTATCATATGTGTCCGACAACGGAAAAGCTATAACAATTCTTTATTGAATATAGTTTAGAATGAGATAAGTCCTTCATTCATTGATTAAAAGTCTGGAGGATATTGCTCATGCAAAATGTCCGTAAAAATATCTGTTATGAGAAAAGCATTAACTCCGCAAGCAGTCAGAAAATCTAATAATCATGTGACTGATTGAAAATAGTTTTATTGGTGTGTATACTGAATTGCAGAGAAAGAAAGCTTAATTGTTGTTAATGGGGAGATGTCATCAATTAAAAATCTTGTTAAAAGTAACGATCGCTAAAGGACACAAATATTGTTCTTAAATCAATTAGAGGGCAGCTAAAATTTGTGTTAAAAACAACCGAGTTAAATTAATTAGTTAATTAATTAACTAGCACTACTATTGATTAACTAAAGGGGATAACTCTGCTTAAATAAACTCAATGTTTAATCTTGCAGCAGAGGGATAGTGGTTTAAAAGTCAGCTTTTGATAAAAATTCAGTAAAAATTTTAATTTTCTTTGACAAATCAGGACTTATACAAGACAAATGAAAGCTTTTTAAATTTTTCAATAACAATAACTTAGCAAATAATTTCAAATCAGTTATTCAAACATAATGTTATTACTTAAAATGACGTATATTTTTATGAACACATTCTTATGACATCAGGATTATTGCAATATTTTCTGTAATTCATTGATTGTTAAAGATAATTGCTAAAAGAATGTATTCGTGTTTTCAATTTCATTTAGTGAACAAATTGTTCACATCTATTTTAAAAAATTCGGCTAGTTGTTTGGTTACTTTGCAGCCCTAAAGACTACATGTATGCTGCAAGAGGGCTAATAATATTAAGACCTACTGCTTAAAATCTGTTTCAAAAGAGTACGAGTATCAATTCTGAGATGATAAACGAATGTGATACTACGAATATACAGTCGAATTTTTACACACGTACTCCGATACCAAAGAACAGCGTCCTACTCTATTAGCAATTATTTGACTGATTAAGAACGGAATTATCTGCAAATAGTATTAAAACAGAGTTTTTCGGTTGGTCTCAATAACGATTGATTTACAATTTGGAAAGTGACAGACTTTAGGTACGAGACATATTCGAAGTAAAAATTTTTGGCAAGATAAACTTTTTTTAGTGAAACACAGGGTGAGTATTATGCACGAATAAAAATGGTATAGTTTAAGATGCACAATAAACTGATACGATATTAACAAATGATTACATGTATATATATATATATATATATATATATATATATATATATATATATATATATATATATATATATATATATATATATATATATATATACATACATATATATACATATATACATATATTGCAACGGCTATATGACTCGGAACAAATATTTCTGAAACTGCACGATTCGTGGTTTGTTTGCGATCTACATTTGTTAGTTCTTATGCAAAGTGGATGAATGGCGGTGAAAAAGGTCGTCGGAGACTGTCTCGAATGGTGAAGCAAAACCAAAACCAAGCAGTAGCGTAGCTGACAACCCAATACAATGCAGGGCCAAGTAGAATAGTATCGGTGCATACTGTTCGCCTGAAACTGTGGAATATTGGGCTACGCAGCAGACGTCCCACACGTGTGCCTTTGCTAACCAAGCGTCATCGCCCACTGCGATAACGCTGGGCGCGGGAACATCGCGACTGGTCCATGGATCAGTGGGAGAAACTTGCCTGGTCAGATGAATCATTGTCATTCATCACGCCGATGGCCGTATGAGGATACGCCTGTTTACTACTGTTTACTAATACCACTATTTTTCCAGCTGGAAATGGAATGTTCCAACGAGGCAACGTCCATGTCACAAGGCTAAACTTGTGTTGAAGGGGTTCCAGGAACATGATACTGAATTCCAGCTAATGTCCTGACTGCCTAACTCACCGGATCTCAATCCGATAAAACACATTTGGAATGTGTATGTTTATGTATATGGGACGGTAGCTCAGAGTTCAAAGACCACTAATTCGCAATATCTCGGATTTACGTAATCCTTGCTTAAACATCTGGTACAATCTGTCTTCGGCCATCTACCAAGGGTTTGTGGCATCCATGCCAAGGTGGGTTGAAGCTGTGTTAACCTCCGAAGTTTGGCCAACTCATTATTGACAGGTGTGTCATAATGTTTTGGCTCTTGAGTGTATATATGTATATATACTCAGTGTTATCAGTTTTACAATTTTAAAGTTGGAAATTAAAGTATTGATTAGTAAAAAAAGATCGAAGATCCGCTGACACACACACACACCACACACACACACATATATATATATATATATATATATATATCATATATAAAATATATAATATAATATATATATATATATATATATATATATAGTATATATATATATATATATATATATATATATATATATATATATATATATAATATATATATATATATAATATATATATATATATATATATAATATATATATATATATAATATATATATATATATATATATATATATATATATATATATATATATATATATATATATATATATATATATATATATATATATATATATATATATATATATATATATATATATATATATATATATATATATATATATATATATATATATATATATATATATATATATATATATATATATATATATATATATATATATATATATATATATATATATATATATATATATATATATATATATATATATATATATATATATATATATATATATATATATATATATATATATATATATGTATATATATATGTATATATATATATATATATATATGTATATATATATATATGTATGTATATGTATATATATATATGTATGTATTATATATATATATATATATATATATATATATTATATATATATATATATATATATATATATATATATATATATATATATATATATATATATATATATATATATATAAATCATTTTCAAGTAACACCTGATGTATTCAGGTGCTTTGTCTGGCTTATGTGTATGTACTTGATGCTGCTCACCTCGGAGGGTAGCGAGCTCCCCTACAAAACTCAAATCTTTTTATTCCATACATTGCATTGATAAGCAGATTTTAATCATTTATTTCATTTTAAAAATTATTAAATAAATCAAAACATACATACATAAATATATTAAAAACTTGTATTATTCATTTTCCTTTACATCACTTTCATTTTTATGTAAGTGGATAGGCGATAATTTGAAATTTGAACCAATCTTGGAAACAATTTACACATATTCCAGATCACAATTTACTGCTTTCCACTGTACATTTTTAATTCAATCATTTTCCTAATTAAAGTGATTTTAAAAATGACAAACAAACTGAAAAATGCAGGATTTAAAAATTAAAAAGGAAGAAAAATTTTCCTGAACATCTGAACTTTTGTTCCATTTCTCTGAAGTTTCTTAGGATTAAGAAATACTTATGTAACTTGTACTTCGGTAGAAAAATTATTTTAAAACAATTCATTCTTTTTAATGTTTTTAAACTTTCATATGGATTTCTAAATTTAATATCCTGAAGTTGAAGTTTCTTCTTAGATTTACCCAAAATATTTAACTTTATTTGAAAAGTTTCTGAAAAGTGTAGTTATATTTTGCATGCTGAGATATAGGCTGTATAAATATCAAGAGAACACTGACATTTCCTTTTATTTATACTTTAAATTTTTCTTTCACATAAAGTTTGACTTTAAATTTATGCATTAGTTAAGGAAAATACAATTTTTTTCGATAGAAATAGGAAAATAAGATTAATTTTGCAAATTCTTGAGTATGATATGCTTAAAAATGTGTTAAATATTAAAATACGAGGAGCATCCAGAAAGTAAGTTCATATGTTTTCCCCTTTAAAATAAACGTAATTAGCCGTGTCAATTGCGCGTGCATAACAGATCTATGATGTATCAATGATATGTTAGCTGGACAGCTCCCGACTCGTGCCACAAGCAGTGGTAGCAGTGGTTCGAAATGGAAACTCTTATTCCTTCTCCCGCCTCCTGCAAGTTTCGGTCGGTGAGTTGGAATGCAAAAATCATTGCGCCAATTGAAATGCATTGTCAGCTCTGTCAGGTTTATGAGCCAAAACTGTCATCCGAACACAAAATTCAACGTTTAGGAGCAGCACTAGCATTTTTGCTACGGTATCAAGATGACGGCGACGAGTTCCTCGACAGGATCGTCACGTGTAACGAAACTTAGATTTTGCACTTTATCCTGGAACCCAAGCAGCAGTCAATGCATTAGCGTCATAGTGGATCTTCGATTAGGACCAAATTCAAACAGACGCAGATGCATGATGCTATGGGACAGGAAGGCTGGTCCCCTTCACATACTGCAGAGTTCTACGACAGAGGGATACAAAAGTGGATCCCACAATATGACAGGTGTCTCAATACTGGAGATGGCTATGTTGTAAAATAGCTGAAATAGTGATGTATTTGTTGCCAATAAATATGTCCCTGAAAGTGTGAGTTCTTTTTTTATTTTAAATAGGGAAGTTTACTTTATGGATGTGCCTCGTACATCTCACAAGAAATTGCAGTTTGTATTAAAATACAGGAAGCATATTTATCTAACGGAGCTTCACAATTACGTATTTGGTAACAACTTTTATTTGAAAAGTAGGCTTTTTAAAAAGATACCATGATTTAAGGGAGCATAGTAATTTTTGATACACTAAATACCAATTATAATAGCAATTTTGTAGATCATAAAAATATTTTTTCCTTTTTTTTGGAAGAACTTTATATGTTTCTTTTTAGAATACTATAGAATAAAACTTTTATAAAACTCTAACTAAAACATTTGGTTTGATTATTTTAATTAAAAAAAATAACTTATGCATAAATCAATTGTAAAAGTCAAAATGCATTTACTTGAAAAATGAAATATGCGTTATAGAAATAATATATTTATGTAAGATTCAAGAAAAATATCTGATTTATTGTGTAAATTAGATGTAAGTTATTATGAAATTAGATGTAAATTATTATTATTTGTGTAAAGTATAAGGTGTAAGACACTTATAACATTTTAAAATAATAATCTCATAGAAAATTGAATATTTGAAAAAAATCCCCATAGAAAATTGAATATTTGAAAAAATTTTATTGTGGCATAAAATTAAATATATAACTCGAGTTATCATTATTAATGTTACATAACAAAAGAAAGATAACTACTTTCTATTTCATATAGAAATTAGTTTCTAATTTCAAAATGAATATTTACAAATGTTTTTTAGCTGGTAAGTGATTTTTTAGGAGTACTTATGTTTTATTAAAATGAGGGGCTTCATAGCACATTTTTTTGTTAATTTTGACACTTATCTGGGAAAAGTAAGGTATAAATTTTATTTGTATATATTAAGTAAAAAATACGCCATTGAAGACTTTTTATTTCAAAAGTTAATATGTTCCATTAAAAAGCCCAAGAGACTTTAAAAATAACAAAATTTTTCAACATATGGAACTTTTGTCTTCATCGAAATTCTCAAACTAATCGAAAACTTCATTATTGATTTTATTTTTTGCATTATTGAATTTTGTGCTTTGCATTTATTCATCATATTTTAATAATTTATTTATCAAAACCTGATTTTAGTCCTATATCATTATATTAATATCTAAAATTGATAGTTTATTATTTGATGTTTTATGAATTTATTCCCTGTTTCCACATGTTTTAGGTACTTTGTTGTGTTATGAATCTCTACTAAATATCTAAACACTGCTTATATTTGACGCAAATCTGGATAAGGTTTTGGTTTGGAGAGCTACGGTCTACTGTTTCGCACACGAGGGCTAAAGCCGCTTAAATCCGATTTCGAACCGCTACAATCATCCATGCCCTTAGCGGGGATTAGAACCCATGAACTCCGGTTCCGAAGAGCAGCGCTCTACCATTCGGTAACGTTCGGCCAAATCTGGATAAGCAATTTTAAAAATAATTTGGTGAGGTAAAATGCACTTCATACTTTTAAACGACTAAAATACAATATAAAAAACGCAGTGTATTAATAAATACTTTATTATAAAAATTGCATTAAGCAAAAATCGATATCAATTTTTATTATTATTTAAATGATAAAATATTATATGAAAATCAAAATAATTGGCCCATATGTAGTGCAGTAGGAACGTTTCTAAAGAATATTCATGGGTTATTTAATTTTTGAGAAAGTTCTTCATATTCTAATAAAAGATACTTATCCTGAAGAATATTTTGTTTAACATGCTTTACGTAATTGAAAATTTTTGTATATATTAAGGGGAAAAGGTGCTTTCGGAAAGATTTAGAAGTCGAAACAATGTATGGCATAATTATTATGAAACAAAATCAAGTTCGATATACACTTCATTATCAAAAGATGTTTTTGAAAACAACATAACTATTATACTGCAATGAAACCTGTTTTCTACTAACCCTTATTTTAAACATAAAAAAAGAGTTGTAAAAAATTAGAGTTTAAAAATTTTATATTGAATTATAAATTAAAAAAATGTTTTATGTGCAATACATTTATTTATTACTAATTTAAAAATTTACTAATTTAAAATTTTAATTATTTATTGATGTGTTTTTCTTAAATCTAGGTACACTTTTTAACATATATTTTTTTCCAGTTAGAAGTGATTTAATTCCATGAAACGGCAAAACACGTTTCTAAAGCAATGTATAAATTGCTTATGTATGTTTATGCATGTAGAAAATACAAGCCTATTTCATATTGAACTCCTTACATAACGACGACATTCCTTGTATTAAGAAATGAGGTCTTTGCAGTAACAGTACATATGCTAGACTGTACATATAATACTTGGAAAAACAATACATGATTGAACACCCAAGGCGTGTACTAAATTAAATGTGAGTAGAGCTGAACCTTAAATTAAATTTGCAAATTATAAAGCTAATTTTTCACCATTAAATTAATATAAAACTATGTGTACAATTTAATAGTGGTATCAAGAAATCACTTGGTTCATCATCAGATTTTTCCCTTATTACATTTGAATAACTAATAACATATTTAACTTTATCGCAAGGAGAAAACTTAAGATTTCCAGACTGATCAGTTCCTTTATAGCACAATTCCAGACACCTCTATTCAGCTAAAATTCTACCACTTAGAGAGATTGGAATGCTCCTTAGAATGAGGTAACTCTGCATCATCTCGTTAAGTACGGGGAGAGTTTGATTTGCGACTCATTTCCCACTTATGTATTTGGGTTTAAACACTGTCTCATTTATCTAGCTAACTAGTATCATCTATTTCCCTTACTCAGAACAGTGGGATAGCAGAATCAGCAATTTAGTTACTACATCAGCTTCCAACACAAAATAACTGATTCAGTTAAATAGTTTTAGTTTCTTTAACTTCAATTGTTTGAAAATCAGTGTAACATTAAAGATCTATTTTTTTTCGTTTAAAGCCACTTGGCATTCTATATTACAATATTTTAAATGGTCAACTTTTTTTTAGCTTTCTTAAGGATAAAAGGGACGTTGGATCCCAATATATATACATATATATATATATATATATATATATATATATATATATATATATATATATAATTTCAAAGAGACATGTTTGTGTTATTATTTCTCTTATTATATATATTTCTCTTATATTTTACCTTTATCTATATCTCTTTTTATATCTATTATCTCCAACGCTATCTTTTCTCTTATTTCTCTTCTCAATTTTTTCTTTTATTTATAATATATGTTAAAATATATAATGTAGTTATTTCAAACCTATCAAATTCGAACACAAAATAAGTTATTCAGTTACATGATCCTCGTTTTTTAAATTTCAATTGTTCGAAAATCAATATATACACACACACACACACACACACACACACACACACACACACACACACACACACATATATATATATAATATGTATATAAATGTATATATATATATATATATATATATATTAATTATATATATATATATTTTTATATATGTATATATATATATATATATATAATTAATTATTTACATGTATTCAAACACACACATATATGTATATATATTAACTTCGTACAAGTTTATGAAATAATGGCTTGCAATTAAATTGAGACAGAGTAATATTTGTTAATTTAAATTCTTTGGTTATTTTTGCTTTCTAAGACCCTCTTCATCTATTAAATGGTATATTGTTGGTTAAATTGTGAAACTATTTCATTACTATTATTTTATTTCAATAACAGTGTGTAGAAGTGTTTAGAAAAGTAATCGTTAATTATTTTTTAATATAAGCTTCGTTCGAAAGATAACTAAATGGTCAAGACTCTGCTTTCTACATAATATGTTGGTTTGAATCCCACTGTTTGCACGATTGTTTCTGTACGTCAGGTTATAAAATATGCCACCGATCACATTAATCCTTACACAGGAAACAGCACACTGTGGTACTTGAAACTAAAACAAACGAAAGTAATCCCAATACGTAAAACAGACAAGATTATACAGAAATTTTTAATAATGCCAAAGCTTTTTTTATTTTGCAGCAGAAATGATAGTAATTGTCTAGAAAATAATGATGATATTTTGAGTAATTCTGATTCCCTTATTACCACCTGTCCTACTTTAGAAATACTTTCATGAAGAACTCTATTGTATAACATCCTTTAGCAAAACATGTACAAACAGTTATAAATTACATGGACGAAGTGATTTTCCTTTCAGTATCTTTTCAAGGCAAGATCGAAATCTGTATCTTTTCAGCAAAACAAGTTTAACCCTTTAAACGTCACCTATATAAGCTCTTTGGAATTTAATGAAATTAATTTATAAATATTACGTATGAACCTTATAAATGCAAAATGTATTAAAATATTTCTTTACAATCCTTAGGTTTGATTATATCGTAGGAGGGATTGAAGGGGGTTCACTGACAAACCTACCCCCTTGTAAAGCGTGAACATAATACTTTTTAAAATGTTAATTATATTGGAAGAACAATAAATAAGTGTTCTTAAAAAGTATAATAAATAACTAGTTTAACGATTTATAAGTGTTGTTTGAATAGATATCTTTGTTTGGGGTCATACGAGAAAAAAATAGAATTACTAAATTTTCAGGTACATCAAGTTTAAATACATATATTTCAAAAGAAAAAAATAAATTAAGTGTAGTACTATCACGTATCGTAATTTTTAATTGTCAAAAACATAAAAAGCCATTCATATTTCTCAAAAAATAGAGAGAAAAAAATGTTTAACAGGAGGTTTCCCTGAGAAACCACTGTCTGAGAAAGGGTTAAAATGTAGCAGAACGTTTTATTGAGAATCTCTTAAAAACTGGTTAAAATATCAGTAAGAAAGATTTCTTTATTGATTGGAACTTCGAAAATGCTTAAGAATCGGGGAAATAATCCATATTGAAATGAAAGATCATTTAGAAATAGAAGTTCATTTTTGCTTGGAAAGTACGTGAAATGAAATTGCCCGAGTTGTGATGAAGCACGATCAAAGTAAAAGAAATGAAAATGTAATTTTATTGAGAGCTCTCAATTCATCAATTGAATTTATCTCAAGCGAAAAAGAAACGACAAATGCAATTCAGTTTTACAACCCGGCAGAAATTTGAGGAAGATCAAATGACATGAAAATACTTCACCATAATACTATTAACAAGAACATGTCTTTTTTCGTACTTTAGTTGGAATATTCACATGTACATTCTTATTAATTTAATGTAGTGAAACATTAGTATAAGCTATCATTGCAGCATTTGATAGAATAAACTACAGTTGAACCATCTATTTAATAACATCTCTAAGATAATTAATCGTTTCTTATTTTTTTCTTTAGTTATTCTGTCATTTTTCTATTATACCTATTGTTTACTATTGTTCTTTCGTTTTTTTCAAATGTTTTAATTATTTTATACGGAGGCTCCAAATTCATGATCTTAAAGTACAATAAAATTTATTTTTCCACCAAATTTTTAAATTTTATTTTTAAAAAACTTTAGTGGTTGTGAAATTAGTATTTTGTCTCTAATTTCATAATCAAATGTTGGAATTCAATAAAATTGTTTTAATTCTTTTATACTGAACCTCCAAATTCATGATGTTAAGGCACAATGAAATTTATTTTTCCACCAAATTCTTTAATTTTTATTTTTAAAAACTTTAGTGGTTGTGAAATTAGTATTTTGTCTCTAATTTCATAATCAAATGTTGGAATTCAATAAAATTGTTTTAATTCTTTTATACTGAACCTCCAAATTAATGATCTTAAAGTACATTGAAATTTATTTTTCCACCAAATTTTTAAATTTTATTTTTAAAAAACTTTAGTGGTTGTGAAATTAGTATTTTGTCTCTAATTTCATAATTAAATGTTGGAATTCAATAAAATTGTTTTAATTCTTTTATACTGAACCTCCAAATTAATGATCTTAAAGTACAATGAAATTTATTTTTCCACCAAATTTTTAAATTTTTATTTTTAAAAAAAACTTTAGTGGTTGTGAAATCAGTATTTTGTCTCTAATTTCATAATTAAATGTAGGAATTCAATAAAGTTTTTCCATCCAAACCGTGGAAGAAAATTGTTTCAAGTGTTAGGTTGCATTAGTCAGAGAAATTCCAAAAATCTTCTTGAAATCGTATTAAACCAGACGAAGGTTTTAGAAATTTTTCTTATTTTCAACTGGTGAACATTAATTTTTTAGGTTACTTAAAAAATATTTAAGCTATTAGAAAATTAAAAAATAAGTATTTTTTTTTTTAATTTAATGTTATTAAGACCTTTAATGTTATGTAAGTTTTAGTTAGCGTTTTAAGGAGTTAGCTTTCTTTTATTTATAAAATAACTTTTTTTTTTAGATTATGGTTTACAGCTTTTCAATAGTTACTATTTTTTTATATGCTCATAGATTAATGAGTTTCTATCAATTACTTATATACAATAAATTTAATATTCAATTGTTATAAGTCATAAAGTTGTATCTGTACAAAATGGAGTAATAACGTGTTAAAGGAATGTGTTTTAATATATATTTGGTTTACGATTTCAGGACCATTAATTATATAATAAAAATTGTATATCAGTATATTAAATTTTTAATCCATTTTTACCATTGTATGTGTCTAGTTACTAAGCAACGTTTTAATATTCTACAGCTATATATCATAACAAACGCAGTGGCTTTGGGGTAGTGTTTCACGTTCCCAAGACAAAGGCGAAAGGTTCGATCCCAAAATTGGGAAAGGTTGAATCAGCCTTTCATTCCTTCAGTGGGTGGAGAAACTGAGGACCAAGCATGTTTGGGAACTAAACAATGGGGGTTCCTCGTAAGTAAATAAGAATATATATATCCCGTAGATGGCTCCGAAGAACAGACGACGGGCACTCCATACCGAACGGGGTCGAAGGACAGAAACCTTAAAGCCCCTCTACACTATGGCCCACTGCATGCCATTACCACCGTTTGGAGGGAGTATGGCTTATCGTGGTCGATGGTGGCAGACGATTAAATAGCCTTGGTGAACAATGGCTTCGGAGGCGTTTTTTCTCGAAATATCAAAGGCAGCCAGAAGCTAAAGTGCGCAGTAGATCCTATGGAGGAATCCACGCGCTCTCCTCATTTAGTGGCCCAGCGTGTAGATGCAACCCGTGAATCATCTTTGAAGGTCACCATCAGGAAGTGGTGAACAATTGGCCATAGTGTGGAGGCTACATTAAAGAAACAGCGAACATCGAAATTGGAGTTCACATGACTACCACCACCAGAGAGGAAAGAGCCGACGAGAACAACGTGGTGCAACACCCGCAAGAGTCGGTCAGTGTCCCAGCTGACTCCGACTGCTGGCACAGAAAGTTCCCGTAAGGTTGATCACCTAATCGTAACATATGCTTCGCAACCCAGCGCCCTTATGTCTCGAAGAAGGACATTGGCACTGTAGGTCATAGTCCCAATATGATCTGTAGCGTCATAAAGTAGTATTTATAAAGAAGGGAGTAGAAACGTGCTATAGCAATACTTTTTTTACATATTTAGTTTAAAATTTCATCCTCGAAATTCTGTTATCACAAATTATAATCAATAAAGTTTCAATCTGTTTTTACCTCTCAATGTATTTAGATTATAAGGAACATTTTAATATTTAGCAGCTCTATGTCATAAAGTTTCTATTTACAAATGCATAAAAACATACCATAGCAATACTTTTTATCAATGCTTTTTATTAGATCAGTAAAGATCTCTATGTCATTTTTCCTAGATGATACCTCTAAACTAATTTGCTAGACAGGGTATTTCTGTGAAATAAATAGATTTATAAACACTATTTATCTATAAACATTTACCATATATTTTCTTTCAATTTTCCTCGAATACAAATTGAAATGACTGCCTAAGAATTTCCTACTTTAATTTGACCAAATGCATTGACATTTACGAGATATTACTCCCCAAACAAAATTTCCACGCCCTAATAAATATTCGAATTTATTTCCACCGAAAGGCATGAGATTTGCTTTATTTAAAAGCCCCCCTTAAAAAGCATAAAAAAAAATTCTCCCGGTGATAAAAATTTTCAGAACCTTCTGCTATCAAGAGTTCTAACTATAAATAGCTTTTCAGCTCGTCGATTGCCGAAGAAGAAATATAAAATAGATCACACAAAATGCAATGCATCAGCAGAAAAGTGAGAGATGAGACTTCCTAGAACTTTCTTTTTTCCCTTTGTCAACAAACTTGAAATATATTTCTCAAAACTGATCGCATTTACAATTGAAAGTGCTCTTCTGGAGAAAAATAAAAAATAAGTTGGCGAAAAAAAATATCACAGCGTAGTTGTGTTCTCCCTGAACAATAAATCCTTGAGCTGTAAAATAATAAAAAAAATATAAGTAATTTCAAAGCCAAACATGATATAGACAGCGAGAAATGTGCTTTTGTGCCTCTTTCTTTGGAAAGTAGGAGGAGAAGAAAGATATCTGTGCTGTAAAATTTGTACATTCCAGAGGCGAATTACGGTTAATTTTTTTATAGTTGTCAACCTTGATATGTAGTATTTATTTATTACGAATTCTTTTGGAGGAATGAAACATGTATTCAGTAAGTGTTCAAAAATAAAATTTATGAAGATAAACCTACGGTATTTTTTTCTGTCAGTTTTGAGATGGTATATTGATCATTGGCGACATTTAATTGAAAATTAATAGTATAAACTGAAGTTAAGCAAAAAGAAAAAATAGCTTAAATATATTTGCCTATCCTTAATAGTACAAGATAAATTGATTTATAAATTAAGTAAAAAATGAATCCTTTAAATCAATATTTTTTATATTCGGAAAACATATAAAGTCACAGCCATTCAGCCTTATTTCTGTGTAATAAAGCTGAAACGTTTTTGAGATATCATTACGAAACTTGGACAGCTATACTCAACTGAAATTGTCGAATGTAAGAAATATTATCATTACAATTCAGCATATAACATATATATTTTAAGGGTTAGGATAGCTTAGAAAAAGGAATTTTTAACCAATTCAATGATGGATCAATGATTTAACCTATTCCCGATAAATTCAAAGCCTCGTGATTGAAAAACGTGATTTCTTCACATAAATGAATTACTGCTACACATTCAACAACACCAAGAATGTTTGAAAAACCCATGTAATTATGTATAATCGTTACTAAACTTTTACATTTCTTTGCAAATAAATAATATGATATGATACGTGTAATTTATTTTTTGTTTGCTTGACACATTTCTGCTAATTGGGAAAAGTCGATAATTTTTAAATGCCTGGTCCAATTGTTACGATTCGGAGTGAAGAAATATAGTCGATTTCAGTACTACCTACCTAAGTGTTATATATATATATATATATATATATATATATATGTATGTATATATATGTATATATATGTATATATATATACATATATATATATATATATATATATATATATATATATATATATATAAAATATATATATATATATATATATATATGTATATATATATATATATATATATATATATATATATATATATATATATATATACATATATATATATATATATATATATATATATATATATATATATATATATATATATATATATATATATATATATATATATATATATATATATATATATATATATATATATATATATATATAATATATATATATATATATATATGTATATGTGTATATATATATATGTATATGTGTATATATATATATATATATGTATATGTGTATGTATATATATACAGGTGGTGGACAAAATAATGGAAACACCTTAAAAAATCAACAAATTATAATTTAATATGGTGTAGGTCCACCTTTTGAGGCAATTACAGCTTCAATTCTCCTAGGTATTGATTCATACAACTTGTGAATTGTTTCCAAAGGAATTGCAAGCCATTCTTCAGTTAGAATACCCTCCAATTCTTTAAGAGATGATGGGGGTGGAAATCGATGTCTTACTTGAATCTCTAAAACTGACCATAAATGCTCAATGATGTTGAGGTCTGGAGATTGTGCTGGCCATGCAAGATGGTCAACTTCATTACAATGTTCCTCATGCCATTCTTTAACAATTCTAGCTGTATGGATTGGGGCATTATCATCTTGAAAAATGGCGTTTCCATCTGGAAACAGTGCTTGAACCATATGGTGAACTTGATCTCTCAAAATTTGTAAATAGTCTCTGCTGTTCATTTTTCCATGAAGGGAAATCATTGTCCCTATGGATTTCCAAGAAATAGCCCCCCAGATTATAACAGAACCCCCGCCATGTTTCACGGTTGGTTGAAGGCAGTCTGAATCAAACGCTTCTTTCGGTTGTCTCCAAACGTACACTCGGCCAGTTGTCGGAAATAAGGAAAATCACGATTCGTCAGAGAAAATCACACTTTTTCACTGTTCAAGGGACCAATTCCGGTGGACCATATACCACTCTAAATGCTTTGAATCATTTCGCTGTGAAAGCAGAGGTTTTTGAATTGCAACTCTTTCATGGAATACGCCCATGTGCAGCTCTCGACGGACAATTTTTGTGAACACTGGGTTCTGAAGGTGTTCATTGAGCTCAGTATTAAGAGCTGTGGTCCTACGGTCCTTTCTAACAATTAGATATAAAGTCCGACGATCTCTCTCAGACAACTTCGACTTTCAGCCAGACTTGTGCTTTGCTGTGGACGTTTTCCCTTCTTTTTGGAAGGCAGTCATTATTTTGAGACAGTACCTCTTGAAACACCAAATATTTGGGCAATCTTAGTTACACTATCGCCTACCACACGAGCACCAATAATTTGGCCTCTTTTAAAATCTGAGAGGTTTGCCATTATAGGGTATAATTAATATTTTAAATATCTGAAAACAGAAAAATAACATACATTTTACATCAATATACCAAATAACAAAACTATTATACAGAAAATATGAACATATGCCAAGTTTTGATTGTTTAAATTATTTTCTAAGATTATGATGGTAAAATATTAGGTTTTTCCATTATTTTGTCCACCACCTGTATATTATATATATATATATATATATATATATATATATATATATATACATATATATATATATATATATATATATATATATATATATATATATATATATATATATATATATATATATATATATATATATATATATATATATATATATATATATATATATATATACATATGTCAGGTCTAAAAAGGGGGTGGTGGAAAAATTAAGCTAGTTGTGAACAATTTAAAATCGAACTCTTTCGTAATAACAAAATAAATGAAAAAATCCCGCTCGCATAAGCTTTTAGAATAATCCGGTCAAAAGGAAGCATATTGGAAGTATGATGAGTATTTGATGAGTATGAAAATAGATAGTTAACAGTTGGCGATTAGACATCGAGCTGTCAACATACTCCACTCTTAACTCATCCACGAATAAATGAAAGTGGCTCAAGTGACGCTTTGAAAAGGAAACTGTACTTTAAAATAAAGAGAGGATTTACCAAGAAAGACTGATGCCAATTTATATGTATGTGCTTTTGTCGAGTGCATAACTATTTTTATAAATAACACTCTTGATATCCCATTTAAATTAAAACACCATTAGTTATTCATCCTAAATGTTCTATTATAAAGGCTGTTCATTATAGTATAACATATTTCAAATTTAACTTCTTTGTCTATTAAGTTAGCTGATCACTTCTTTTCATGCCCAGAGGCGTATAAGGCCTTCAATCAATTTATCCATCACCCCTGTCTTATGCTTTGCCTCAGCCTTGCTTGAATATTCATCACGATTCTATATTTCTCTTTCTTTTTCATTCGTCGAAAATTAAACGATATTGAGAAAATAGTTTTTTAATGTAATTTAATTTAAAATATAATACCACTAATTATTTATACAAGATGTTTTTCTATAAATATTGATCACTATGATAAAACATCATGCCCGAATAACTTCTTTGGAGAAAAAAAAGATAATGATATTAAGGAAAAAAAACCTTTTTTAATTTAACTTTTAATTAAAATAAAACTCTATTAGTTATTCACAAAAGATGTTCTGTTATAAATTTAGCTCATTATGACTGAACATATTGGATGAATAACTTCTTTGTAAATAAATAAAAATAAATAATATGAAGGGACAATTGCTTTTAGTTTTAAAAGAAAATAATATTTGAGAAATTCGTCTTTAAAAAAAATTTTTTTTATATTTCATAGTAGTAATAATTAAGTAAAATCCAAAATAGTATACACAAGAAATTTGAATACGGAATTATATTTTGAATTAAACATATGTTTATTCGTATCTAAAGAAGAAACACAACATACTTGTTCTTAAGTTTTAATATTCTATACATATACATGTTCTCCCATGCAATATATGAGAAAAAATAACATAATTTTCTGTCAGAATTTAAGTATTCATCCAGAATATATATCATTTAACTATGTCCGTAAGCATGAATTTTAAAATAGTCTTTTATCAGTCTACCAACAATATTTAAATAAGTTATGAAATTTTATGAATGCTGAATAATTAATTGGTTTTGCAGTAGAGGCCATAAAGTGATTTAACTGTACTGGTAGTCCTGCAATTTTAGATGTGATTTATCACAGCAAATATTACTTGTAAACAAATATTTACATTTTGCAGATTTAACGTACATTTATTTGTCCTGCAGTAGACAGTGTAAAACCGTTTAATTGTAGTAGATTCTAACAATTCAATCCCCTTTTAATCTCAGAGGATTTCGAGTATTAACGTGTAGAAATACATTAATGTTTCTGTATAGATTCTATACAAAGTGAAAATTTTTTTTATTTAACATATTAGTGTTTTATTTAAATTGTTTTCAATCGATGGAAAATTGATTATATGAATAATGTTATGAAATATTCTAATCATCACTTTAATTCAATTTATGCTAAAAACTTTTTAAAAATTTTTTAGCGTTAAATTTATGAAGTATATTTTTCTGATTGCATAATATTTAGAATTTCTCCCTGTAACGTGAGTTACACTGTTGACCGAGGAACGAAGGCGATGCCAGTGACACTCCCCCCCCTTCGACCCCTTTGGACAGGAGGGGTGGCTGACGCGGTCAGTCGTTTTTCGTTTTGGCAACAAGAGTTTTTGGATTTTCACTCAGCAGATTTGGAAGCCCCTTCTTCGATTTCAGCAGAGGCAAAAAAAATCTCAGTTCTTTTGTTCATCTGAGGAAAGCGGCATCAGCGGGAGTTTCTTCCACAGTCCAAGTAGTCCATATTGAGATTGGATATATTGGCATCTACACTCCAACAGCTCCATATTGACACTGAATCTTATTATGTGCGTCACCAGATTGTAGAAAAAAAAAGAATAAAAATATAAATAAAAATATAGTCTGCAAAACTGTAAGTCTTCGCTCATTTTGTATCTGGTGTCTTAATTCTTTGCATTATATCAACATGGCCTGGTATAAGTCATTGGTACGTAATACTCCCATTTTTTCAGTAGCCTTCAAATGGATTCGGAAGTAATGATTGTATATATGTAAAGATGAATGCATATTTTAGAAGAGTAATCCTTAGATTTTCCAACCACGTACTATCAACCCATTAAGAGTAAATCCCCTTTAAACTTTCAAAATATAGATTTTTTCATTTTTAGATTTTATTTTAAATATCTGGACATTTCTTAATGGTATATGACAAATCCAGTTGAAATATTCGAATTAGAATTTGTAAAACTATGCACTATTTGTATTCAATGTCATGTAAGCTTTAAGGAAACTATAAAAATTTTACATGCATTTTATTGAAAATGGTGTCTCTTCAAACTGGGTGGAATGTAAATAAAACTATTTCAGATATTGATTTCTAATTTTCATAGAAATTTTATCATAGACTGAAACGCTACCTTCATTTTCGTTGATGTTTATCTCATTTAGTATTTATAGTGTTTGAAATGCAATTTTTAAACACTATTTTAGCTTTTTTGGAAATTTCATTCCCTGATGCAATATATCTGATACTTTTTAAAAATTAAAAATGGGAATAAATATAACTAATAGTTATTGCTTTTAAAAATTCCAAAAAAATAATCCACAAACGAACTTTGTGTTGGTATATGTCTGCTAACAGTGTGTCAGAAATATCATAAAAATTTTAAAACAAGCTCTCCCTTTGAACTTTTTATGATAATTTATTATTTTTTAGAAACCAAGTAAAGTTATCGAAACTTATTAAATCCAAATAGAGAGAAAAGGCTGAGACCCCATGTATTTATATGATATTAATTGAAAAAAGATATAAAGAAAAAATTATGAAAATGAATTTGCCTTTAAATTTGGCTAAAGCTAATGCATCCTCCAAAGGGTGTAAGAAACATTAAATCTCTATGCTTAATTTTTTAAATTATAATAATATTCCTATAATGGTGATATAGAATTTTGTTACATGAAACATAGAAGGTACTAAATCTGTTAAAAATAATTTTTGAATAAAAGGAGAAAAGATGTTATAGAAATTAAGTTGTTCGTCACTATTTCATAAAAATTCTTCTGTGGTTGTTATCTGATGCCACTTGGTCAAACAGAGCAAGATTGAGATATAAGATACTGGCATTAAGGCAAAGGGGTGGGCCTTTCGTTTTAACGAGTACCTCAAGGTGAAAGTATGACTTTCGCTCAAGTGGGTGCTCGTTATTTTGAGGCAGGAAACAAGCAGAAGACCAGTAGGCTCGGTATTAAATTTTGACCTTAAGGGAAGAGCATTTATTGAAAAAATAAATATCCAAAGGCTCTTACCCTTTCAACTTCGGGTTCCGTGGGACGCACTGGAAAGATGTATTCTTCAATCACGATTTAAAGATGAAGCCTTTCGTAACGAATAATACATTTATTTAACACAACGAAACACTAAAACACTCACATTATATATAGATTATCAAAGAACAACTCAAAAATGAAATAAAATCAAAAAATCGTTCTTCTCTTTTCCGTTGCCATTCGGCAAGGGAAAACCTTTCAAAAAATACAAAAGGAAAAAAACCATGGATCATAGTTCGTATTTCCCTTTTCCACACTTGGTCTGCCACTCCCAGAGGTATTGATTGAGAAGTTGGAGGACTTTGTGATTACGAACCTGTTTTAAGTGCACCAGTCACCTTTAACGATCACGGAATATCTTAGGCCTGCTAGGGCTCCAAACCCCCAACCCTCCATTTACGAGATTTGCCTTTGCCGACTGATATGCTGCAGATCTGGACAAAAACTCCTTCTAGTGCACACCTTATAAACCAATAGGTTTTATTTTTTCGCTTTATCTTTAGATTTTTTTTATTAAGGCCATGGTGAACTTTCAAATTGGATAAAATCGACTGAAAATTCGAATTTTCGATTTTAGTGAATAGTGAAAGAATATATCATTAGGAATACGGAGCAAAAAGAACTTTTTCATTCCCATCATTTTATTATTACTTATGGGTATAGTAAGCTTATCATTACTTATGGGTATAGCAATAATAACTTCAAATGCTGTTTACTCAGAAGTAAAATTTCCATGTATTACAAATGTTTAAAGTACTCCAGTTGCATTGAAAATAGATCATTGTCTCTGAAATTCCAGTATTATTTACGTTAGAGTTTATAAAATAAAGTCTAGTTGAAACGGGTATATTTTAAAGTATATAATATGTTAGTTATGCATTTTAATTAACCGCTATAGCTGTTTATTCTGCAAAATATGGGTATCATCATCATCATAATTATTTTTTTCTCTTTATATTTTCTATGCATGTTTATGAAAACAACGAAATTTTTTTGTAAAGTCTATAAGGTTTACTTAATTTTTTTTTATAATATTTTATGCAAAATTGATGAGCCTGGAGCATTTTCAAGTAAGATAATTATAAAACAATTAATAAATAATAAATCCAAAACTAATTAGTATTGTTCCTTCAAATTTTTAAAATATTTATACATTAAAAGTACTAATAACATAGTCAATCTTCATGGAAATTCATTTAAAAGAAAAAAAGTTTGCTCTAAAGGTCAACTGTCGCCTTAAAGGAAAATTGAGTATTAACTTAAATGAAATATTTTTTTTCAAACACAATAATCTTAAGCTCTGCACTGTCATTCCAACTGATTTTGCTGATTCATGGTACTAATTTCTCTATACATTGATAAAAACATTGCGATTAAAAAACCACATACTAAGTCTTGACAAATACATTAATAGACAAACTCAAAATATTTATTAAGATATGCATAAAAGTAATGCATCTGAAACAATTTCAAATTATTTATTCAACAGAAAATTATCCAGCTCAAAATATTTTCCTAAAGTTTACAATAAGCGTGCTTGGCAAAAATAACTTTTAGTGGAGCAAAATCCACAGACAAGAGTACAAAATAATAAATCCTTATTGTTTAGGTATTGCCAGTTTACTAAAACGAGATCCACTTTGCAGTAGACCAAAATATACTGCTTAAATTAGTGTCTGAATTTGTATAGATGTCCCTGTCAACAATGAGATTGAAACTTACAGTGGTATTTAGTCTTAGTATTTTTACATCATTTATCTTTAGTCGTTTTAAATTAAATTGTTAATAATTAAAACAGTTTCGCAAGTGTCAAGCAATCGTGTATTAGTTATTAAAAATTAACAATTTAACTTTCTAGAAGAGTTCCATATTTCTAATTATATTCATTTCTCTATTTCGTATTATAGTTGTTGTAGTTTCATATCATTTACAAATATGATATATGGTTAAAGAATGAACGGTTTAAGATGTTCTATTACCATTCAAAACTACGTACTAACTTAAAAAAAACATGCAATGTTACGTTTTAAATATTTCTATTAGTTTTATACATTTTTAATTTCGAACTTCAATTTTTATTTTGCTTATTGAAGTTAAGGTGAAACCCAAAGCTCACATTTTCTCTTGAAATGACCTGTTAAAAGATTGTCAAAAGTAATTAAAGTATGGTTAAAAAAGGTACCTTAAATTCAGAACACCAAATATTTTTGTGAATTACAATTCTTCCCTTAAGTTTGTAAAAGAAAATTAAAAAAATAATTCTCTCTTATTTAACTACTGTGAAACATGAAGTTTGCCTTATTTCTTAAAAAAATTATATTTTTGACACTAAAAGAAATAAAATTGAGGAAGCTTTAGATAATTATGAGTGCCTAAAAATAAATGTGGCGTGATTACTCAAAACTTAGACAAAATTTTAAGTTGCTTACAATAAGCCTTCTTCTTGTTTTTCCTTTTCTGTAGTACCAAATTTTGCAATGTCTACATAACTTTATTGTATGAAAAATAGGTCTCGACATTTTTTAACTTTCAAACTGTCAACATGATCATCATATCTTACGACAGTTTTGCTACCTCTACAACTAGATCTGTCATAATAATTTAAAATGTTTTTCTAATTTTTAGACACAACCTGTCATCACACCTTTCTAAAGAGAATTTATAATGTGGAAAGTCTTACTCATTGTAAAAATATAGAATATTTAATGAACCTATTAAAATATAATGTCTTGATAACTTTTCTCTGCAGTTAAAAACAGTCATAGTCTGAAATTATTTTCATTGCGCTCTATTTTCTATAGAGCAAACCATTTACGTTATTTATTTCTGCAGTATAGGGATGGAAAATATTTTCCACTGAATAAAGAAAAATACATTAAGTGCCATATAATATAACGTCCTATTCCTTTCAAAGGCCGTGGTATAATAAATTAGGTATCGAGATTAAATGCTTTATTGTTAGTAACCATTGTTTTAAAGGAACAAATAACTTTTAATCAGTCAGAAAGGGAAGAAATTTTCTTAATTTTCGACTTATCATATCTTATTCAATTATCCTAAACACATGGAATTTTCAACATTTGTTCTCTGCATTTGTTTAATTAGTGTAAGTGAATTTACTTTATATTTTTTAAAAAAATAAGATCTATTTGTATAAAGTAAAATTGAGAACTTCTATAAAAAAAAGATTTTTCTGACACACAGTACGCAGTCTTACAAAAAAAGTAAGTTTAATAAATAGTTTTTGCTTTTTATAATTAATAATTGTTAGGTTTAGTTCTACATCCATTTAAAATATTATAAATATTACACTAGCAAATTACTTAAAAAAACTAAAAAAATGCTTTAATATTACATTTTAATTAAATTAAATACTAAATTAAGTAAAGAACAAAGAAAAAGTTGGTAGCTTTCCCTCGTACTTCTATAATATATTTACTGTGAAAATTTGAAATCAATATAGGCAATATATGTGTATTTACAGTGATTTCAAGTTGAAAAATTTCCATTTTCAGTAGGATGCACTTAAAGGGTTATAAGTTTGTAAACTAAAATGGTATCAAGGTTAACGCGCATGACAACTAAAAATATAATAAAGTTAAAAATAAAAATTTTATTTTAAAACATACTATAATACCTCAAACTAAGTTTACACTTAAATTTGCATTCATCATAAAATCAATATACGCAATATATGTGTATTTACAGTGCTCTCAAGTTGAAAAATTTCCATTTTCAGTAGAATGCACTTAAGGGGTCATAAGTTTGTAAACTAAAATGGTATCAAGGTTACTGCGCATCGTATCTAAAAATATAATTAAGTTAAAAACAAAAATTTTATTTTAAAACATACTACAATACCTCAAACTAAGTTTGAACTTAAATTTGCATTCATCATAAAATCAATATATGCAACATATGTATATTTACAGTGTTCTCAAGTCGAAAAATTTCTGTTTTCAGTAGAATGCACTTTGGGGGTCATAAGTTTGTAAACTAAAATGGTATGAAGGTTAACCAGCATGTTAACTAAAAATATAATTAAATTAAAAACAAAAATTTTATTTTAAAACATACTACAATACATCAAACTAAGTTTGAACTTAAATTTGCATTCATCATAAAATCAATATATGCAATATATGTATATTTACAGTGGTCTTAAGCTGAAAAATTTCCATTTTCAGTAGACTGCATTTAAGGAGTCATGGGTTTGTAAACTAAAATGGTATCAAGGTTAACGCGCATGATAACTAAAAATATAATTAAGTTAAAAACAAAAATTTTATTTTAAAACATACAATACCCCAAACTAACTTGAACTTAAATTTGCATTCATTTATATACATATATATTTAAAAAAATATTTTTAAAAATGAATTTTTTTCTTAAAAATTAAAAATTTATCATTGCAGAAGAAAAACAATATATTTTAGGAAATGTACAAAAAATTTAGGTTCAATCGTATGAAAGTTATATTGTACACAACCAGCAAAACTTCATGAAAAAATAAAGATTTTGAGATAACATGACCGTTAAGTGAAAAAACATAATTTGAAAAAATCCAGTCAAAGATTTGTAATTTAAATTTCTTTGCAGTAAACAGCTGATAGATTTTTATTCATAATTCTTGTCAATATTGGAAATTTTAAAATATTATTTTAAAGTATTCGGAATATATATTCGGAATGCTTTAAAATATTTAGAATTAAATTTCTTTTTACATATATTTTTTTCTGAAAAATCTAATTTTTTGTCAATTTAACAGTCATATGACTCCTTAAATTTTTTACAGTTTCTCACAACAGCTATGACATTAAATGGAATGATGTTATAATTATACAAGTAATTATTTCAACTGTGTTTGTCTTAAACGATTTATAATTTTCGAGAAAATTTAAAAATGTAAATACGAGGTGCATCCAAAAAGTAAGCTTCCCTATTTAAAGAAAAAAAGTACTTACACATTTAAAGAGATATTTATTGGCAAAAAATACAGCAATGTTTCAGATATTTTTCAACATAGTCACCACCAGAATGGAGACACTTGTCTTATTGTGGGATCAACTTTTGTATACCTCTCTTGTAGAACTCTACCGGCTGTGAATGGAACCAGCCTTCCTGTCCCAAAACACCCTGCACATCCCTTTTCGTACCGACAGCGTCTGTTTGAATTTGGTCCTGACCGAAGATCCAGTATGATGCCAATGCATTGTTTTCTGCTTGTTTTCCGGGGTAAAGTGCGAAATCTCATTCCCCGAGATGACCCGTCATCGTGATACCGAAGAAGAAATGTTATTGCTGCGCCTAAGAGTTGAATTTTTTGTTCGGGTATCAGTTTCGGCTCATAGACCTGACTGAGATGACGATAAATTTTAACTGGCAAAATGCTTTGTGTATTCTAGATCACCGATCGAACCTTGCAGGTGGCGGGAGAAGGAATTACAGTTTCCTTTTCGGACCACTGCTATTCCGCTACTGGCACAAATAGGGATTTATGCCAGTAGCGGCATATGATTAATACGTCATAGATCTGTTACGCATGCTCAATTGACAAGGCTAATTAAGTTTACTTTAAAGGGGAAAACATCGGGAAACTTACTTTCTGGATGCGCCTCGTATATCAAATTGAAAGTTTAAAGCTGATATGTCCCCTTAAATGGTTAAGAAACTTTATACAATCGAAATTAATAAGAGCAAAATAATTAGACTTTTTATATAAAACTATTACTAAATACGTCGTTTTATGTTCTTCAGAAATCTGCGCAATGTCAATATGACACGATCTCACATGATCTCACAGGATGGATTAACAACTGAACTCTCTGGGCCAAGCCCTCTAGTTCAGGTATACGATAATTCGCAAACACTAGTGACATTGAGTTGGCATGACATAATATAAATACGAAGATGGACTGGCTATGTTTGATAGAAATGATTTATGAAAGTTTTTGGTGGAAGTGAGCATTAAAGGTGTATGGAGGCATCAGTACAATAATGAATTGTAGAAACTGCATATAGAATCCGACATTATGAACTACTGTAAAACAAGCGGCATTAAAATTTCTGGACAAATTTGTAGAATAGATTCCTTTTGTTTAATTTCCAGAGTTTTGAATTACAGAAGAACAGACCCAGAATAAGGTGTATTGACTCTATAAATGGAGAATTTAAAACAATAAGAGTAACAAACCGGAATACCCTGCCAAAAAGAATAACTGTATGAAATAAGATTTGAAGAAAAAACTTGATCTCTTTTCTTACTACCAAAGTCACTATTTTTTAATGTCTATGGAAAGTTATTTTATTACTTCTCATTAGATTTTTCCCTTATTTAAAAGTTCAGAATTAACGAAGACTACTATATTATGTCTTGATATTATAATATGGTTTTAATAATTAAGGATTGTTAAAGCGCAAGCATTATTAAAAACCCAACTATTTCCGCACATAACACTGTGATCACTTGATTTATTTTCATTCATTCGATACAAGATGTATTTTAGATAGAAATATATGAAAAATATGCTTTATGAATAATATATTGTTCAACATAGAACAATGTAAAGATATCATGCCTTAAGTTTTCTATTTATCCCAGTGTAATTAGTATACATACATCTCATTAAAAGAGAAATTAAAATCATGTTCTAATAATATAAAGAAATTTATTTTATTTGATCAGTCTGAATTAAAAATAATAATATATCATTTCAAGAGAAAGAAATGGTTTTATAAAGGGTTAAATCTCTATATAAATATACCATAATCGTAGTACTTTTACAAAAAAACTGTTACTAAATTTTTTTCCTTTCTTCTACATTAACCTTTCTGTTAGTAAAAAAGTAAAAAATGCAGTTGAGAAATCTGAAGTTGTAAAACATACTGATTCCTTAATCCGTTGCCGGTGGCATAGATTTAAGACGGTTGGTTGGCTGGGAGCACTACGGTCTACTTTTTGCTACACGAGGGCTAATGTGACCGGGACCTATTGTTTAAAGCCGATTCCGAACGGCTACGAACATCCATGCCTCAGTGGGACTCGAACCCACGAACTCCGGTTCCGAAGGTCAGTGCCCTAACCACTCGGCCAACGTTCGGCAATAGATTTCAGAAAAACGTGCCAAAAAGGAAAATGTTTTTATTTAATTTTGTTAATTATTAAAATCAAAATGTTATTGCGTTGTTATTTAGGTTGAATAAATCCAAAATTGGCACTTTTGCGTTGCCCGAACTGATTTTTTTGACGTCACAGGTAAGGAATTAAGATACTTTCCTTACCATTCACATAGTGTACCAGTTTAAAATTAAATTATACCTGTAATGCTATCGTTAGTTCTCAGAAACCTTTTGTATTAATGCACTTAAATACTGAAAGTAACTTTAATATGCAATAAACCGCTTTTTAAAATTAAAAGGTGTATAATTATTGCATTTCTTTGGATTTGAATATAATTTTTAAAAATAAACTTTGCAGGTGTTTGATTATGAACAATATCCAACAAAAACTGGATAGTATCGCAGAGTGAATAAATTTATACAGTGAAGCTAAACTTCCTCAATGATCTTTATAGGTCATGGACAGATACTTCATGCCTTTTGTTTATTTTGAAAAGTTCTGATTAATCGCTACTCTGATATGACTATTTTTTTTATAATTAGAAAGAAAATTTTCCTGCATTGTCAAATATTAGATGAGTGATATCTCTTTGTATTCACCTTGTTCAATAAAATGAAGTATTTGTGCTTAGTTGTTAAGAATCATTAATCAACACTCTTCATTAATAAATGATATCTAGCGTAATATACCCCTCAATAACCTCCAAAGATCAACGAAGAAGATAAGTAAATTTATAGATTCTGAGAGATAAATTTGATTTAGAATAATATCTAGACGTACACTATGAGTAAGTGTAGGCCAGTGTTCTCAAACTTTTTATCCCAAGAAAGCCTTTTACTACCAGATACTTAGAAGCAAAACCCCTGCAAAAAGTATTACTTCAGGAAAAATAAAAATCCTATTATTTATCACTAATTAAACTTAAATAGAGATACTAAACAAAATAAAGCAGTATAAAAATGTTTATAATGCTTGTAAAAGGTGAAGTGGATACAAGAATGTTTAATTACTAATGTTAATAATTTGTCACAGTTTTTATTGTTTCCACTTTGACATGCCAATCATGTGGGACAGATACCACATAAATTAAGGCTGAGGGGTTTTTGCTTTTCTTTATAACGAGTACTATTAGAGTGAAAGAACGCTTTTGCTCTAGAGATTCCTTGTATATGAGAAACAGGGACCAAGGAGAAAACCCCCAGCTTAGGCTGCCACTTCAAGAGGTATCGTTTGGGATCAAGGAAGACACTATGAACTCGTTAGTTGCTGACAATGCTACATGGAAGATCGAAACACATTAGCCAGAAACCCCACAAATGAAGGTTAAGGATAAGGCATTTTGTTATGAGGAGCACTGTTATAGGGAAAAAACATCTTAAATCAAGTAGGTCCTCATAATTTAGAAGCAGGTACCAAGCAGAAGATCCCCGGGCTTGGAATGCCATCCTCAGAGGTATTGGTTAAGAACATGGAAGGCCCTGTGACCACGAGCATATTTCAGGTTCCCCAGCAATCTATAACAAACATGGTGTACTTTAGAGTGGTTCAATCCCTGATCCCATAGCCCTCCAAACACGAGACTCATAACTGATTGTGCTGTTGTTGTTGTTTCTCATACCACTTGGACAAGACAAGCACGATTGAGCCTGTAGGATCTCGTATTAAGGCCAAGGGGTGAGCCTTTCATTTTAATGCGCACCATTAAGGGGACAGAACGACATCGTTCAAGTAGCTCCTCGTAATTTTGAAGCAGAGACGAAGCAGAAGACCCATAGACCTGGTTTGCCACCCCCAGAGGTATTGATTGAGAATTTGGAGGACATCGTGCTAACGAACATATTTTGCATGCCCCAGTCACCTTTAACACGACGGATCTTAGGCCGGCTCGGGTTCCGACCTCGAAACCTCTCAGTTACGAGATCTTTGCCTTTGCCGACTGAGTTACCGCGGCTCCCCATGACTAAACTACCGCTGAATGAGATATTAGAAGTAAAATGTTAAATTGATCAATATTTCACCTCTTATTGTTCTGTAATGTCGCGTTTGATTTGATTAAATCATTGTCACATCACTTCGCTGCTCTGTAATATTACGTTTCTGGGGTATTAGCTAGTATTTTTAATCCTATGTAAGGGATTAACGAAAAATAAGAGAAAAAATTACGGAATTTTTAAAAAATTTTGATAGGGTTTAAAAATTTTTAAAGGAACTATAGTAAGATCCTACTGTTTCACGGAAAACACTTTGATAATCTCTATTTTAGGTTATTGTCAGATGCATAGAGGATTGCATTTAATTTGCTTTAACTTTGTGAGTTCCAAACCCTGGTTTTCAGGTGAAGTGTGGCATCTGAATATGGAGGGAATTTCATTTCAATTTCAAGCTCTCTTCGATGCTCAAATAGCTATAAATAAGTTTTCCTGTTCAAAAAAGCAACTTAACCGATTAAGGATAAGGTTCGATGGGTTTGGAGGTCTATGGTCTACTGTTTTGCTCACGAGGGATAATGGGACCGGGACCTACTGCCTAAAGCAGATTCAGAACGTTTACGAAAATCCATGACAGCCTAAAGATTCTAAACCCATGACCTCCGGTATCGAACAGCAGCACTTTACCATTCGGACCATCATACGGTATTTAGCCATGTGGGGAGTAGCTAAGAACTTATTTACCTGTTAATGTAACTCAATAGATTAAATATTTGTCACAGTGATTAAGCAATAAACAGTGAATGAACAAGATTAACATTCGAAAGTCATCTTGTTGTTACCGAGAAATATTTGAACACACACACGCACACAAACACACACACACACACACACACACACACACACACACACACACATATATATATATATATATATATATATATATATATATATATATGTGTGTGTATGTGTGTGTGTGTGTGTGTACTGAGCAAATATATACATATATATTTACTCAGTCAAGTATTTCACTATCAATAAACCTTTATAAATTACTATGGCTAAGAAAAACATCAAATAAAAATGTAAGAAGTCCATTAAGTAAGAAATGAAAGAGAATATCGCGAAACAAATTAAATAGGAAGTTGAATTTTGTTGAAATTTCTATGAAAACAATTAAGTCCGCTTCAAGCAATAAAATGGAAATGCAGTTTATCTAGAATTGAAAACACGTAAATTTAGTGTTGGGAATACATTTTTCTTTGATTACTTCAAGGAATTCGTTTCACGTAGAGTTGAAAATGAAAAAAAAAAAATTTTTTTCAAAAGAGCTTTATTTTTATTTATTTAAAAGTGCTCGGAATATTTAATTCCGAAAGCAATTTTTTTCCTTAAATATTAATGCATCCCATGTGTATTGCTTTCGCTTTAAATTAAACATTTTTAAATCTCATCTGAGTTCAGTTATAATTGAATTAAACTTTTTATTTTTATTTTTTCAATATATTTTTTTTATTTGCATGTGCTGATGTGGAGACGTCTGTAAGAAGATTTTCTTTAATTACACTTATACCATTAGGCACTACATTTTAAAATTTCAAAGCTCTTTAAAATATGTTAGAAATTAAGAAAGGAGTAGTAGTTAGAAGAAAATATCTGTCCTAATGAATACCTTTCTTTGTGTTCTAGGATGATTCAGCTAGGATTTTAGGATATACCAATTTGTACTAAGTTAATAGTCTTTCAGCATTTAGGATTTTCTAATTTTTATGTGAGTGAAAATAATTGCATAGCTTTCAGCAGCATAATAACGTCTCTTGAATCAAATGTCCCTTCAATTATGATAAAAGTCTTATTTAAGAATTAATACCATTACCATAGCTAGATTGAAATAATTATATAAGATGACTTTCAGCATTGTAAATGAAATGGAATGTTTCTATTGTTACTTAATTGAAAAAGATCCTGACATCATTTGGAATTAATCTATTATAATAAAACAAATTTTCAAAAGATAATTAGAGTGAGTTAATTATGATATATCTTTTTGGATTTTAACGAAATATGGAAGATAAGCGATTAAAATCGGATGTTTAAAATTTTCCTACTGCACATTTGTATTTTTTATGTATTATGTCTTTTTTTTTGGCTACGGGAAAAATTATGAAACTTTATGAAACTGCATAAAATGTCATACCTAATGGTTTTAAGGAACCTAAGTTATCACTGATATTCGACCTCTTGAAAAGTGGTAAAAATAGTACCCCATTTTTAAAAATTCTTTTAGAATAATGCAGCTATGTATCATTTGTAAAAGATGAGTTTAACCTAAGGATTATGCTTATATTTATTAGGTATCTGATTAAGAGACCAAAGTAAAGTTTGTAATTTCATTAATATAACAGGTATGTCACTTGAGTCCTGTAACGTTGAACTCGGCTTCAGTGAATTTATAATACACCGTCTACCAGAAAGTGATATTTCTAAGAAGAACAGATGGATATTTTATTAAACGATCCAGGAGGTGGAAAATAGTTATCCATTGAGAGTATCGACTACCAAAGAAGGAAATTATTCTTAAAATTTTCCGCCTTATTTGATTTTGTAGTTTTAGGATTTTGAATTATTTTGATATGTCTTTTGAATCTAAAGTGTTTGTTGTAAAGTGTACCTTGCAGAACAATTGCATCTTCAATAGCATAAAAAACAAAAAGATGAGAATATTTATAATTGGATAATGATATAAATGGATTTTTCTTCTTAACTTTAAAATTTTGAATCAAAATTTCAATGCTTAGGCAAATATTCCTTACCGTTTGAGATTTAGGCACAATCTAATCATTCTTTTTTCACCCTAATTCATTATTTTGGTACAAGAACTTCATTCTTCGCAGTCTAAGCTGTAATTCTTGGACATGTCACTCGGTTGACACTTTTATAGAAGGGAAAAAAGACCTAGCCAATCTCTGTTCCCTTTTGTCTTTCTGAACTATACAAATTCCGATAATATATAGTCTTGTTCAGTTTAGATAGTAATTTGAAAGTTCTATTTATTTGTTTACTTAATTGTTCAATTAAATCGTTGAGCTTCATTGTTTGTTCCTGTTTCTTATGTTAAATACTCGTTAAGATTTAGATCTTTGTAGCACCTTGTATTAGTTCTTAGTAAGACTTATTGCCAAAATATCTCAAATATTAAATTGTTGTTAATAGTTATATTATTTCTTGACAAATACAGTGATTGAATTAAAAAATATTCAACAAGCCATATTTTATACTAATAGTGTAACATTTAATAGGACAAGGGAGCTTGAATCTCAGCTTGAATCTCAGCTTAAATATTAAACTTTTAAATATATTTTTATAACGAGAAAAAATAATGTTGTTACATATAACATGCAACTATGTTAAAAATGAGTTATTGATTAAAATATAAGTATTTTCATAAAATTGAGTTTCCGAACAGCAATTTCTAAGCACTGCTGTGCTGGAAGTTTTTATGATTCAAGTGTTGAAGGATTCAAATGATGAACCAAATTATGAATCTGCTGTTAAACATTGGCAGATTAAAAAACACATCTCACAGTTTTCTGTAATTTATTGTAAAATATCAATTAACCCTCTGTCTGCTTAATTTGTAAACCCAGATCTCTTTAAAAATTGGGTATTTTTTGTTGCATAGTTTAAGTGTATATATAAATTGGAGAATTGAAATACTAATTTTTTTTTTCTAGAAAAGATTTTTTATGTTGACTTTTATCATGGGAAACTAAGCTTTCATAAAAACTAATTTCAGATGTTATCACATAAAATTTTTTTCAATAAATTTCAATTGAAATACAGTTAATTTCTATGTATAACATACTATCTATAATTCTATTATCTAATATAACTATAGTTCTAGTTATATAATTCTATTTATTACCTAATTAAATGTCTAATACTGTATATAATTTATTGCACTGGTTAAAATCGCGGGATGAGCAAATTTGAATTAACCGTGGAGATCGAGGGATGAGGAGTCAGAAGGTAAATTGTAATTTTTAATCCTTTTTGTTTAATCCTTTTGCTTCAATGAAATGATAATTTCTCCCAATGATCATCGAAGCTACAGGAGCTGTCTTCACTTCATAGACACTGAACTCTGGTCATATGTTTGATTGCCCTAACATATTGGCGAAGCTCATCATGATCCCATCTAGACCCCAGACACATCTCCTCTATTCCTCGGAAGTAACAGATGTGGCCAGAACAGTCGTGTACACTTTTGGATCAATTTGATTTCATTCCACTACTTTACCCGACAAGACAACAACAACAACAATCCTATTTGTATTTGATTTATTAATTAAATTACTTGCATTTTTTTAGAAGATATAATTTTTATGAAAACCATTTTATTAAAGTAGATTTTAGTACCGTGTGTTAATAATTGGAATAAGATTATTTGTTCCTATAAAAAATACAGTTAAGAGTTTAAAATAGAAATTTTTGATCACTTACCTGCTTACTTTATGAGTTTATTGAACTAGCAATAGCTCAAGTAGCAGCACAAGTTAAAAGAATGCAGCAGTGGAACGTGTTGCTTATAACATAAAATGCAAAACAAACGAAAGAATTGCAGAAATATAGAAAAAGTATCACGTTACAAGCGAAAAAGAGAAAAACATATATGAGAGGAAATTTAATGAAGCTTACTTATTTTTATTTTATTTACTAAGTAATTTTTATTTTTTATTTATTTTTCATTTTGTTTGTGTTTGGTTTATCTTTGTTTGTTGAATATCATAAAAATATTTATATCAATGCAAAATCTAACTTATAGAAACATTTATGCATATACTGTCGGCATCTTTTAATTTTAAAGCACTTCCAGACATACAAGCCTTTTATAAAAGTCTTTCATACTCACTTGATAGGGTCCGGTGAATTATTGGTCTGTACACATATAAAACTATTTTAATAAAGATGAAGAATTCGTTCTTAATATTGATTTTCTTTAATTTCCATATAATGAGAGAGATGTTTAAAGAAAACTAAACAATCTCTTTTATTACTTTACTAAAGAAGGTATCTTTTTTAACCATATTTAAACATAAATGCTCCCAGACTATTAAATGTATGTGAGCAAAAGCAATTTCAACACCATAATGCTCTTTAGAATAAATAGCCCGTTTTATTTCACTTGGAATTACCTCGTTCGTGGAAATATTTTATTGCTTCACGTTATGTTCAATAGATCGCGTAATGAAATGAATCTACAAAACGGGAAAAGATATACTTCAAAGGAAAATAATATAGAACTGGTGTATAAAACAAATATCGATATTTAAAATGAAATAATATTTTGTATAAAGCATAAAATTGCATAGATTTTCAAAAGTTTGTACTTAGATTTGAACGGTAATAGAAACCATGAAACTGTTTATTCTTTAACGTGTGATATTTGCAAACGTGATGAAACTACAGTAACTAGAGTAATAAAATAAAGAATATATAATAAGATCCATGCAATTTTTCTTGAAAGAAAGATTGTTACTTTTCTTAATATTTAAAACTCAAAGGTTTGACATTTAAAAAGCTATTAGTGTTAGAAAATAAATAATTTAAAACAACAGATAAATGATATATATGTTTTAATCTCATAGTTCGAACGTATTTATAAACTATTTAGAATAGTAATTAAGCAGTAGTTTTGATCGAGTGTGAAGTAGAATTTGTTGTATTAACACTGAGATGGCTGAACAATTAGGAACCTATATATTTGTATTGAAGTATATGGATTGATATTATTGAAGTATATGGAATTCTAGTGTTTGTAAGAAGTGAATTTTCATAAGAGGTCAGTTAAAATAGTTTCAAACTGTTAACCGATTAAAAAAGATATAAAAAAATGAATATTCACTGTTTATAAGACTGTATATTTCTTTCCAAATCTTCAACTATCATTTGTGTTTAAAGTACTGGTTAAATGAGTCAGTTTTACTTTACTTAATATATTGGAGACAAAATTATTTCACAAAACAGTATTATTAAAGTAAATAATGGAGCATTTATAAAAGGACAGTGTGCTATATCTTCTTCGTGTGAAGCAAGACTTCAAAAATACCGACCCTCTATAAAAAAGCATGTTTTAGTCATTTTTCTGCATACTGGCGTACCTCTTTGCTGCATGAATATTGGAGTATAGTTCCATTAGCACTATAGCTCTATATGCCTGAGCACTATAGTTCCATTATATCTGAACTATTAAACTGGAATAGATCATAATATTCTTTTTTGTTGTAAAGTATTAAAGAAAGCTTTCGCAACTAAACTAAAAGTGATTATATGTTTTAACCTTATAGTTTTCTATATAATATTAATTAAACAGTTGTTTTGGTCAAAGGTTAATTAGAATTTGTTGTATTAATGGACTGTCTCACCAAAGTCGTTTAACGACTAACCACGATTAATCTCTGTTTAAACGGATAATTGCGTCCTACCATTGGTTGATGGCATAGGTTAATAGCTGTTAGCCGTTAAAAGGCTTTGGTGAGACCGGCCCTAAAATAATGATGGCTGAACAATTAGGGTACCCATCTTTCTTTGTTGAACTATGCAGATAGATATCGTTATGCTAATGTAAGAGAAAATTTAGTTTTCACAAGAGATCAGTTAAAATAGTCTTAAAATGTTAACCGATTAGAAACGTGTAAAAATAAATGAATATTCACTGTTTATACGACTGTATATTTCTGTCAAAATCTTCAAATATCTCTTTAGCTTTCTGTGCGATTAAAGTACTGGTTAAATAATTCAATTTTACTTTTCTTATTATATTGGAGATAAAATGATGTCACAAAACAGTATTATTAAAGTAAATAATGAAACATTTATAAAAGGGCTGTGTGTTATATTTTCTTCATGTGAAGCAAGGCTTCGAAAATACCGACCAAGTGTAGAACAGCGTTTTTTTGGTCATTTTTCTGCATACTGGCGTATTTCTCCGCTTCATGCATATTGGAGTATTAATCAAAGTTAAATGTAAGTATTGTTAAAAACATTTATTGGGGTATTAGACTGTAAAACAGTATTTTCAGTTTCTGACATATCTGAGGTATCCAAACCTTTCAAGTTGCTATTGTTCTCATAAAGAAGAAGAAAAATTAAGATATCCTTCAACTCTTCTCCTTTTAATTGGCATTAAACATTGGAAATCAACCCTTCCTAGCAAAGTGTTACCCAGTGTGAGCACTATTTTTCCATTATATCTGAACTATTAAACTGGAATATATCATAATATTCTTTTTTGTTGTAAAGCATTAAAGAAATCTTTCGCAAAAAACTAAAAGCGATTATATATCTTAATGTCATAGTTTTCTTTATATTATTAATTAAACAGTAGTTTGGATCGAGGGTAAGTTAGAATTTGTTGTATTAAGGGACGGTCTCACCAAAGTCGTTTAACGGCTAGCCGCTATTAATCTCTGTTTAAACGGAGAATTGCATACTACCATTGGTTGATGACATGGGTTAATAGCGATTAGCCGTTAAACGACTTTGGTGAGACCGGCCCTAAAATAATGATGGCTGAACAATTAGGGTACCCATCTTTCTTTGTTGAACTATGCAGATAGATATCGTTATGCTAATGTAAGAGAAAATTTAGTTTTCACAAGAGATCAGTTAAAATAGTCTTAAAATGTTAACCGATTAGAAACGTGTAAAAATAAATGAATATTCACTGTTTAAAACAACTGTATATTTCTTTATAAATCTTCAAATATCTCTAGTAATTTTATGTGCGTTTAAAGTACCGGTCAAATAATCGAGTTTTACTTTTCTTAATATATTGGAGGCAAAATGATATCACAAAACAGAATTATTAAAGTAAATAATGGAGCATTTATAAAAGGACAGCGTGTTATATCTTCTTCGTTTGAAGCAAGACTTCGAAAATACAGAAACTCTGTAAAGCAGCGTTTTTCGGCCATTTTTCTGCATACTGGCGTATTTCTTCGCTGCATGAATATTGGACTATTAATCAAAGTTAAATGTAAGTATTGTTAAAAACATTTATTGGGGTATTAGATTGTAATACAGTATTTTTAGTTTCTCGCGTATCTGAGTATCCAAACCTTACAAGTCGCTGTTGTGATCGTAAAGAAGAATAATTAAGATATCCTCCAACTCTTCTCCCTATAATTGAAATTGAACGACGGAAATTAACCCTTCCTAGTAAAGTGTTACCCAGTGTGAGCACTATATTTCCATTATATCTGAACTATTAAATTGGAATAGATCCTAATACTCTTTTTTGTTGTAAAGCGTTAAAGAAAGCTTTCGGAACAAAACTAAAAGAGATTATATGTCTTAATCTTATAGTTTTCTTTAGAGTATTAATTAAACAGTAGTTTTGGTCGAGGGTAAATTATAATTTGTTGTATTACAGTACAGTCTCACCAAAGTCGTTTAACGGCTAGCCTATATTAATCTCTGTTTAAACGGAGAATTGCATACTACCATTGGTTGATGACATGGGTTAATAGCGATTAGCCGTTAAACGACTTTGGTAAGACCAGCCCAAAATAAAGATGGCTGAACAATTAGGGTACCTATCTTTCTGTATTGAAGTATGTGGATAGCTATCGTTATGTTAATGTAAGATAAATTTTAGTTTTCCCAAGAATCCAGTTAAAATAGTTTTAAAATTTTAACGTGTAAAAATAATAAAAACGTGTAAAAATAAATGAATATTCACTGTTTAAACAACTGTATATTTTTTTCAAAATCTTCGAATATCTCTAGTAACTTTCTGGGCTTTTAAAATACTGATTAAATGATCCACTTTTACTTTTCTTAATATATTGGAGACAAAAAGATGTCTCAAAGCAGTATTATTAAAGTAAATAATGGATCATTTATAAAAGGGCTATATCTTCTTCGTGTGAAGCAAGACCCTCTGTAGAATAGCGTTTTTCGGCCATTTTCTGCATACTGGCGTACTTCTTCGCTGTATGAATATTGAAGTATTAAACAAAGTTGAATGTAAGTATTGTTAAGAACATTTATTGGGGTATTAGACTGTAAAACTGTATTTTCAGTTTCTCCCATATCTGAGGTATTCAAACCCTGAAAGTTGCTGTTGTGCTCGTAAAGAAGAAAAATTAAGATTTCCTCCAACTCTTCTCCCTTTAATTGGAATTGAACAATGGAAATTAACCCTTTCTAGCAAAGTGTCACCCAGTGTGAGCACTATATTTGCAATATATCTGAATTTTAAACTGGAATAGATCATAGTATTCTTAGTTATTGTAAAGCAGTAAAGAAAGCTTTCGCAACAAAACTAATTTGCTTAACTATATTTAGAAAGTAGATTTGAAAACAGCATTTCAGTTGCTCGCATATCTGAGCTATCCAAACCCTGGAAGTTGCTATTGTGCTCGTAAAGAAGAAGAATTAAGATTTCCTCCGACTCTTCTCCCTTTAATTGGAATTGAACAATGGAAATTTACCCTTCCTAGCAAAGTGTCACCCAGTGTGAGCACTATATTTGCATTATATCTGAATTTTAAACTGGAATAGATCGTAGTATTCTTAGTTGTTGTAAAGCATTAAAGAAAGATTTCGCAACAAAAAAAAAAGTTTGCGTAACTATATTTAGAAAGTAGATTTGAAAACAAACCTGAAAAATAAACAGAATTTGGAGTATTTAACTACCTCCCAAATAATTTAAAGCCTAACAGTAAAAAAAAAACATTCTTGTATCACAGTGTAGGAAAATTATATTATAGTTGAAATATTTAAACGATATGTACAAACCAAGAAATTCACATGCAGATTTTAATGTTTTTAAGGAAGAATGTAAGGCCTTTTAAATTTCTTCAAGTGATACTCAGTTCTTGAAAAATTCCAGTATAACACACATAAGACTCCATACATTAATGAGAATATTGATTAAGATTTCTGTATAAAATGTCATGCATACTACAACAGTCCTCTGAAGCATATATAATACTTACATCCTCAAAAGGTAAATAAGAAGCATTGTGGATTCTACGAAATCTACCAGTATTCTATTCCTGGCTACATTTGAATTTCAGGTACTAAGAACACATAAAATTAGATTTCAGAATACCTGGGGAATATATGGGATTAAACTAAACCATTATTTAATGAGACAAAGCGAAATTTTCTAAAGCGAAATAAGTTTAGACTACCATATTACATTAGAATGTTGTACAATTCAAAGCCGATTCATTAACATGCAGTGTGTTTAAATAATATGTATCCACAAACAAGTATAATGTATTCCTATAGGACTACACCTATAAATTCCATGTACTATATATGCTATACATTCTTCGTGTCGTTTATATATAAAAAGTCATTCATGTCATTTATATATATATATATATATATATATATATGTATATATATATATATATATATATATATATGTATATATATATATATATATATATATATAATATTTTTGTTACCAAGGCTTATTCAGCAATGAGAAGCCTAAGCAACTAAACCTAAGGAAAAATATATCTTGATATCATGAAAAGAAGCAACGAGTCCGTAGTAGAACTATGTTTTTTTGTAGATCTAAAAAAAGGGCACGTTACCCTAACCAGAGCAGAGAAGGGAATGATGCTCGAAAACATTTGCGAGAAGAACAACAGTGAGATAACGCAGAGTATATTTCCAAAGAGCTGAAAACTTAACCAGTGTTCTTAACAGTAAAAAGTAATTTAGATGAGTGAATAATATATATATATATACACATATATAAGTATATATATGTATATATATATATATAAGTATATATATGTATATATATATATATATATATATATATATATAAAGTATATATATATATATATATATATATATATATATATATATATATATATATATATATATATATATATATATATATATATATATATATATATTTCAAGGCATATTTCACCTGCATAGAATCAAAAAAGAACTTTATATAAATTTCAAAGGTATTTTGGCAAAATTTTCGAAAGGAGAAATATTTAATTCATATGTATCATTTCAGATACCTACAGTGTACTTGTAGACAACTTATTTGTTCATATATATTCCAGGAAAATGGCAAATTCATCTATTTCTTGCTTCCCAGTAGTATGATATAACCGATATAATTTTACAAAGCAGTTAGCTTGATTATTGTAGGGATTCTTGTGTAGTACACGTAGTTATTTTCTTAATTTTAACATCAAGGCATCTAGAATATGTTAGAGGAGTAATATTGTCTATTGCAAATTCTTTATATTCTACCAGGATTTTATTCTGGGTTATATTTGATTTTCAGTCTTTAAAGAGTACATCGAAAAAAATCGATGTACAAAATTCTGGGTATGTTAGATTGGATTAAACTAAACCAATATTCAAGAAGACAAACCTAAATTTTCTAAGGTAAAATAAATGCAGACTTTTACTTGATTTTAGGAGTTAAAAATATCATACAGCATGCAATGAGGGGTTGTTTGACATACATTTTCGGAGTAATGAAATATGTATTTTCCTGAATTGTTTCTAATTTAAAATGTCCAGTAATATATATTATTTTATGTTTCTTGTTGTTTACTTAGAAACTATAATATATACAAATATTTTTCACCAGGAATATTTCTGAAAAATTCTTTTGAAATATTTAATCTTAAGTTTTCGGTAAAACTTTCCTACGCAAAAAAATCCTGAAATGAAAATTTTTAAATGTGTTTTTTTTATGAGAGAATATAAAAGTTATTTATTTATTTATTAATACACCAGCCATTAGAAACAATTTTTTGCTCTCGATGTTTTAACACAGCAAAACAATGTTTTACAGTAATGTACAAGTCTTTTTTTAAAAATTATGTTCATTGTAGAAAATCAGTTGTAGTAGAGAAACATAATTAATTTATTTAAACAATTGATGAGCTAGAACATCAGGCATCACGGGAAGTTCTATTATAGTACATCCCTTTTAATAAACAATTTATAATCACAAAAATTTATTGGCAGTACTTTGCTCTCTTTCTTAAACGATATCCCAGTTCGAGTCCAATATTTTATTCATATAAAATTATATTATATATAAAATCTCTTTTCTTCTTACTACTATAACCCCTACAGTTTACATCAAGCCAGGGCTTTCTCAACAATTTTTTCGATTGCTATCTCTTATATTCGTTTCTAGGTAGAGTCTTTTAGTGTTCTTAAGCCTTCCTCAACATCGTAAAGCCATCTGAGTAGAGATTTTCCTCGTTTGCTTTGCCTCTAGATTTGTTGAGAGTTAATAGCTCAGTAGCTTGTTATCCTCTGATCTAAATAGGGGTCCAAGCTAATTATTAGTCTTGATTTGGTAACTTTAACAATGTTGTTTTGATAGATTATAAATTTCATGATTGTATAGAATTTGTCTGCCAGCATCGGAGAATCTGCGTAGTTTTTTTAAATTCCGTACTTATGTATATAATATTAAACGATGTCAAAGTCAAGAAAACATTTAAAACTTTTTGAAGACAAAAAATAAAAAAAGATGAAGAAAGAAAATAAGATTCATTTGTGTGGAAAAAAAAAGAAAAAAAAATACTAGAACAAATCTGTAGGAAACGAATTGAGGGTGTTGTCAGGTTTTGATATCGGTTACTTATCAGCATATATGTTATTCTCTGATCTAAATAGGGGTCCAAGCTAATTATTAGTCTTGATTTGGTAACTTTAACAATGCTGTTTTAATAGATTATAAATTTCATAATTGTAAAGAATTTGCTAAACAATAACGTCTGCCAGCATTGGAGAATCTGCTTAGTTTTTTAAATTTCGTACTTATGTATATAATATTAAGAGATGTCAAACTCAATAAAATATTTAAAAAAATATTTTAAGACAAATAATAAAAAAAAGATGAGGATTGCAAACTACAGAGAGAAAATAAGATTAAAAAGAAGATAAGATAAGAGGAAAAGATACTAGAAAAAATTTGTAGTTGTCAGGTTTTGATATCGGTTACTAATCAGCATATAAATTTAAAAGGAGCTGCTGCATCTATTAACCCTTTAGTGGGCCTTGAGAAGATTACGTCCCACCTACACGATCTTACAAAATACATCCGTGGGAAGCGCAAAACCCATTCTAATATATTGATCTTGATATTGAAACGACGGGAAGACTGATTCCCGCTTCGGTTTTCAGCTGTCACCAATTGTTCGATCAATTGAATAAAATTAGCAGCTCTGTTTTCAAAGTTTCGAAACGTGAAGTGAGAAATAAATGGTCCACTCAAGGGTTAATGGTTGTTGAAGATAGGCCACAGAAATGCTCTCATTTTAAGAAACGATCCTCGTGATTAACCCATTAGCGCCCAGTGATCTATTTTTAGACCGCTAAACATAGCTTGGTAAACTCGCTTTTAGATGACCTTAAACCCACCCCACACATTCTATACTGCACAGGGGGCAAGAAAAGGCATGCACCTGTTTACCAACAAGTGGTTTTCTTGTTTTGTTTATATCATTGATCTAAAGCGATAAGAGAAAGTTTGTATCGCCCTTTCGTTCCGCCGTTTTTCTACGTTTCTTAGCATAAACACTGAAAACAGTTAAGTAATAAGCGAAAATTAAAATGTTTTTTGGCGATTTAATATCTTCATAGATGTAGCTATCAGAATATAAACCGATGTTATCTTAAAACAAATATAAATAGTAAAAATTAGTGTCAAAATACTGCTGATCTAGAAATAGATCACTGGGCGTTCGGGCGTTTTTTTTTCCTGACCCTGGTAATATAACGTTTTTTCACCTTTAGATGAAAATATGAGTTGAAAAGTATTTAATAGCTTTCAGGATGCAGTTGATTATCTGTTTTCTGAACAAATTAAAGAGGATATTATTGCCATATCCACTGATGTAGATGAACTGACAGATGAAGAGAAAATAGATGATAAGTTACATGCTCCATTTGTAAATGATATTGTTGGTAAAATAGAAGTAATATCAAAATATGAGTGTGATTAAATAGATTTACCTTCAACGTTTGAGAGGAAGCCTAAAATATTAAAAACAGAAAACCCAAAAATTGTTTGGAAAAAAAACCCGAATTATACCAAATGGTCGGAATTAGGGGAAAAGTATAAGAATAATATTTTGGCAATGGAAAATGATCTTGCAAATGCATCTTGCATCATTGCTTTGAAAAACTTTTTTCTGATGAAGTATATAACGTAATTGTGGATGAGACTATTTTCTATGCTAAAAATGTCAAAAACGACCATGATTTAATTATCACTAAAGAAGATATAAAGATATTTATAGGGTTTTTGATATATTTTGGCTATATTACTCTTTCAAGTGAAAGATATTATTGGAGTGATGTAGAAGATTTAGTGATAGGTCTTGTACAGGACTCTTTTAATAAAAATGCTTACCTAAAAATAAAGTCATATATTCATTTCCAAGACATTTTAAAAGCAGATGAACGTAAGAATGACAAATCAAGATAAAACTCCTTTTGGAGAGAATAAGAGGTAAAATATGGTACTGGTGTCTATTCACTCGAATAATTGATATGGCTGTAGTTAATGCAAGTATTCTGCACAGAAATATTCATAAAGGTGATTCTATGCCCATGTAAGATTTTCGAAGAGCTGTTGCTGTAAAATATCTAAAATTGGGAATCGGAAAAAAAAGTTTTGAAAGGTCGACCTTACAGTTTTCCTTCATCCTCAAAAGCTAATCTCAGTCATGATGTTCGCTTTTATAAAAGTTATCACAATATGGGACAAAGAAAGGGCAAAAGACGCTGTCGACTTGTAGGGTGCCAAGGAAGTCCCATAACATATTGTGTGAAGTGCGATGAAACTTTATGCAAGAAGTGTTTCTTCAAATTCCACACTAAATTGTAGACACATTGAAATTTTATTATTTTAAAATAATTAAACTTTACTAAGTACACTCTGTAATATTGTGAAATTCTGCATAAATAAACGTTTTTTAAAAAAAAATTCATTAGTTTTTATCTATTTGGTTCGATTTTACCACGTTTATGAAGTACTAATGATTGTTGTGTATTTGCTAAATTATATCCTCCGAACGCCCAGTGATCTATTTTTAGATCAGCATTTAAAAAAAAAACTAAGGTACGTATTGATAAAATTCGATAATAATATTCATGTTGATGGTAAAAGACACCCAATTTATGAATTATATGTCAGTGCTTCAAAATAAAATAATTTGGGCGTTAATGGGTTAACAATAATTTTGAAATTTAAAATAACGAAGCTTAAGCTATATCATTTCACATTTATCTAATTAATAATTTAGAAATATCCATTTAATTTGAAGATTTTATTGGTCAATTATGAACTTACCATAAAATGTAATTAGTGTTAACTTCATTTTAATATAGTTTATTTTATATTATTCTAAGACTTTTACTTTATCGATTATATAAATTTAACTATAGACGTCATCATTATGCCTAATTATACTTTAAGAACTCATTTTTAAATCATTTCTTATGCAATTTATTTAGATTTAAATCCCAATTTTCTTCCAGCTTCGGATTAATTCTACAGATATAAAGATTCCTCGTATGTAATATACTTGCAGTTTTTCATAAAATAACTTCATTTAAGTTAAAATATAAGCCGAGAGAAAATACCCTTAATTGAAGTCTTTGATCAATAAATTTTTAATAAACCCGAAGAGTGATTAAATGAGGAAATTAAATTATTAATTATTGCTTTGAGAAAACTTTTCAAGAGAGTTCCTTTGCTTTTATTAAAATTAACTACAAAAAGGATTAATACTAATAGTGACTTTTAAAAATTTGTGTATTTCATAAAACGATTAATCTGTCGAAATTTTATTCTACATCAATGGATAAAATATAAATTTAATGCAATGTAATTTGCAATATAACCTTAACTGTTTTAGAATAAAATTTCTTTTCTAACCTTAATTTATAATTTTACTGTTATAATATTTACAGAGGAAATAATTAAAAAATCTACTTATAAGAAATATCTATCATAATTTTCACTGCCTTATATTTATTATATAAAATAGCAATTTAAACTAGTATATTTTCATTGTTATGGAAAAATTTTAGTCATTATAAATTTACTCCCAATTGTCAATTATTTCTCATAAAAGTCAATTAATATATTCAGTAACACTAAAATTTTGTTAAATAATTAATTATCCCTTTGCAAAGTAGAAATATATTAAAACATTATAAATGAAATAATTTCATGCAATCAATCTTTCATAAACTTATTGATTGTAACAATAAGTTTTATTTTACCTCTTCCCATGAGTCATCGTCAAAGACATACCAGGACCGGTTTGAACTAGAAAAAAACTTCGGACTTTTCCCAACCAATAGTTGGTTTGACTTTTTGGTTTGACGTTCGGGAGTGGACCCCTGCTTTTTTTCTCCACTAGGCAGTCGGATTTTTTTTTTTTTAAGAGGACAAGGTTGTGACCAGAGGAGAGTGGAAGGTGAACGCTGCTGGCATCCGTGGCTTGATGAATAGACCTTTTGAGAAAAATCGTCGCCATATTGTGTTTTATGGGTGACGCCGTCTCGAGAGCAGTCTTCGATATCTACAAATGATAAGTTGATTGCAGTTGTATTCCTTAGGCATTTATTTAGTTGTATAAAATCATTTAAGCGAGACATATTTGTCCATGTGTTTATTAATGAATATTAATTTCTTCTTTCTCAAACAATACTCCAACGTAACATTATTTTTACATTGATGCCTTAAAATCCATCCAATTTTCAGAACTTTTGGTAAAAACATGTGAATTCGTGTAAAAGCTTTATTATAATCATATAAACTGCAATATCGTTCAGTGGCAGAGACATAGAACAGTGCAATTGGGAAGAAAAAGATTTCTAAAGATACCAGACATGGTGGCTTGGTTTAACATGCTGTTCTCCATCAGGGGTAACTTTGTCTTGGATACGTTCAAGTACTTAACATTTTGTTATTAAGAGGAGGCGAAACGTCTTAAAACGAATTGTTCGTTTTGATTTTTTTATTGTAAAGGATCATGGAAGTATATTGAGAGGTATATTACCGCTCAATCCCGTGGCATTCTATTATCACAATAGACCTTTTACATAAAAAAGATAAATTGTACTTTCCCCATAAATTTAGTTGAGAAGACCAAAAGCGGTTGATTTAGTGTTTCAAACGTGCTTTTAGTATTTTAATTTCTCATCACACCTACGTTACATTTATTATTTACCAGTCTAATGTGATAAAAATCCATACGGATCGATAGATAATTCTCCACATGTGAATTAAATAACTTTTCTACCACCTACTACCAAGACCTCCGGGAGAGACAAAAAAATTTATCTTTGGTCACTCTAAGCTCTTTTTTGACAGAGGGCAAATATTATCAAACTTTATTGACCTTCACTGAGAACTTTATTGGTATTAAACAATATAACCAACGTGAAAATCATTATAGAAAAAAGGGAAATAAATTGTCTTTATTTTTGTTACAATAATGAATTATTTAGTATATTGCGAGAGTAATATTATCTCAAATCTTATTTGAATTAATTACCTGAAATAAATATAACACTTATTTCGTAAGCTTAAGCTTTTGAGTCCCAAGCAGTGCAGTCGCGGTGTTTAGTATTTATGCCGATTGGTTTGGAGCGCTACGGTCTACTTTTCGCAACAAGAGGTCTAATGTGACCGGGACCTACTGTTTAAAGACGATTCCAAACGGCTACGAACATACATGCCACAGTGGGATTCGAACCTACGAACTCCGGATCCAAAGGCCAGCACCTTAACCCTTCGGCCATCGTTCGGCAGTATTTATGTAAAAAAAAAACCCAGCATATTCTGAGTGTTATGGACCACTGACGGTGCACCATGGACTGTCAAATTCCTGAGATTTATTAACGCAAGTACATGACAGAGCTACTCTATTTATATAAATAATACATTTTATAGTAGGCAAATTACTATAATAATAATGCAATATTGAAGCATATATGTTTAGAGTATAATAAAGAAGAAGTGCTATACCGCCGCTTGGGATTTTTCGACATAAAATAAAAGAAGCGCTATTGCGCTACTTGGGTCTTTTTATACCCATGTACGTAAAGCACGGTGGCGATGGTCGGGATTCTTAAACAATAAGTTTTAAAAACTTTATGGGACTCAAATGATTAATTATCCAAATCTTAAGGCTGGGCACGATATCAATAATAATATCAATAATATCAATAATATTATCAATAGTAATATCAATAATAAATAATCAGTAATATAAATTTAATTATTAAAATTATCCATATATCTATTTTTTTATTCTTTACCTTTACAGTAAGTTTATTCATCGACAGAAAACCAGAACTGCTGTCTAAATATTTCTTCCAAAATTAATGGCTTGGCAACATTATTGGCGACATTACTTGCCTTTTTTCAGATCATGTGACACCCACGTCTGTTATAAGATTTCTTAAAAGAAGTAGCTTAAAATGAGCCACCAAACCATACACAAAGAATCACACATATTTGCATAAATATATACAGATATTGTGTGTTTGTATATATTTACTTTAACACCAATGTGTTACATTTTGTTGTTAAAGAATGACTTTTTTCATAGCACATTAATTATTTACACTACACTGCTTTATGTCACAATAGTACCCCTCAAAAAATAATATTCTTTTTTCCAAATATTATAAATTAGATTTCGTAAGAAATCTTGAAACTTCAAAGGATTAGAATTAGTGTGGAAAACAAGAAATAAGATATAAAAAAAGGACACACAAACAAATAAAAATAAACAATTGCATTAAAGTAAAAACTAAACAAAAAAATTAAGGTATGTTGTCTCTCATCAGACACAAATATCTACAGATTTATTTTTGTATTTTATTTCTTATTTGTTTCTTTCCTCTTGATGATTCTTTATTTTATTATTTTTCTATACTTCTCCTTTTTATTAGAGCTACAAAGCAATATCTTCCTATGGCTTTTGTTATTAATAAATTTTGAACTTCTTTATCTAACAACAATATAGTATTTCCTTTATTAAATACAGAATTTTATATATTATTTAACATGAAAATATTTGAGTATTTCTTGAAGAAATAAAGTTAAACATGGTTTTCTCATATAGTAACCAAAAATATGCATACATATCCATAACTAAGTGATAAGACTTAGTTATGTGTAATTATACATTTAAATTAGTTGTAAAAATTGTTTGAAATATTGAATTGGAATTTGTTAATTTTATATAACTGTCTGAAGGAATTGCAATTTTATTCCAAATTGAAATATTTTTTAACCAAATAACCAATTATATTATTAAGTTGTATAGTATTTATTAGTGAAATTTTTGCTTTTGTACTACGTATAATATTAAATATGACTACATATTAAAGTATCAAACAAATAATAAGATAAATATTTTTTATTTCGATTAACCTTTTGGTTATCCTGTACACATGTAATTTACATATCTATGGCTGTGTACATGTATATACGGGGAGACACAAAAACGGGAATTTTAAAATACGTTGTAGCATCCCTGAACAGGTGGCAACACTGTGATCTTGAGCAAGTATACACTTCGCCATTTTAGTAACCAAGGAATAGTGGAAGGGAAACAGAGTGAGTTCACCTTAAAATTGTTTATAAGAAATAGTAATAGTTTGGAAGCTGCACAGAGGAAATTACAACGTTTTTACAATTTAGGCCATCATGGTGCTGTCCCATCAACACATGCAATAAAAAGTTGGAGTAACTTTGAAGAGACTGGATCTGTTCTAAAGAAAAAATCATCAGAATGACCAAAAACTGCTTGTTCTCCACAGAACATTGAAGTTTATGCGTCTTACGCAACCCACGGCGTTCAATTCGCAAGGAAGCAACTACTGTTGAAATGTCTCGGGAGAGTGTTAACGGAATTCTCAATTTAAATTTGAAGATTCATCTATGCAAGCTGCAGATAACGTAACAACTGAAGAAAAAAGATTGACAGTTGCGATTAAAACTTTAACAACAATTGATAACAAAGATAAACAATGACGATGAATTTCTCAGCAAATTGTGTATGTCAGATGAGATCAATTTTTGACTCACTGGTTATGTGAATAATCAGAACTACCGTTACTGGACTGATTCAAATGATAATGAAGATACTGAGTGCCCTTCAAATGCTTGTAAGGGAATAGCATAGTATGCTCTTTCATTACATGGAATTATTGGGCCTTATATATTTGAAAACGAACAAGGGATCTGTGACGTAGTAAGCGAGCGGAGACCAGCTTCTTGGATTTTCTAGGTTTTATTCCAACACTCACAGCTATATACATTACACCATTATTTACACATTTATATACAAGGAGCATTATAAGAATTTAACAATCTCCGATTAGCTAGGGGCGAACATACTTAGAAAAAATCATGCATCGTTCTCCGCGAAAGCCGGGTCACGAACTTCGAACCGTCCTAGGATAACCTCCACGGACAAAGCCTTGTTAGCCAATCCCAGGTCCCCTAGTCTCTCTTCAGTTAGGCGCTTAACATCGTCTCCACTTCGAGGGGGGAGAGAGTAAGGATTTTCCCGCATTTCAGAGAGAAGTATGTGTTCCAAAAGACGCACCCAACATTCCTGGAGAGGGGGCTAGCTTTTGGCGAGAAAATATAGAATATTTTACAGATCACAATAAATCTTAATTCTGGTCATTTCTTAGAGATGTTTCAATCTTTCGTTACATCTGAATTGAACAGTTTTCCCCACGTTCAAGAAATCTAATGTTAACAGTATGGAGCAACATCACATACTGAACAACAATCAATAGGAGCAGTGCGAAAATTGTTCGGTACCCGTGTGTTCTCAAGATTCGAGAACGTCCTGGATCCCTATATTACTGGATTTGTGATTTTTTTCTGTGGGGCCATCTCAAGAGTGAAGTGTACATGACTCGACCAAGAAATCTGGATGAGTTAAAACAGAGAGTTTAGGATGAAATTCACAGTATCCCTACTGAGATATTGCAGCTGACAGTGATGAATCTCAACAGCATATTTAAAGAATGCATTCGTACCGAAGGACGTCATCTAAAGGGCGTAATTTAAAAAAATAAATTCCATTAATGTTTCTTCAATGGAAATTTTAATATTTCAATTCCATAATTAAAATACTTTAATGATTTTATCGGATCGTTAAAAAGCTCCCGGTTTTTGTGTTATCTTTGTGGTGTGGCCAGTGAAAATGATTGCACTTAAACTGCACCAAGCTTTGGAGAGTTGTGATTGGTTTCCAGGAGGCGATTCAGGACAATCCTTGAAGTCCCGGTCCTTCTGGACAGAGCCGGGAAAGGATGCATTGTGAAAAGGACAATGGAACAAAGAACGCATCAGCACAGGATAATGAAAAAAGTATAGGGTTGCCTGAGTAGAAAGAAGGAATTAAAAGAATGCAACGTTCTCTGGAACATTGGCAATTTTTTTTCAGGGGTAGCACGTGGAGTGCTTCTTTTAATTTTTAATTTTTTAAAAATATTTTTTTAGCATATTTCCTTGTCTTTTGTTCTATATTTGAATGTTGTAATATAGATCTGTGACATTTTACTATAATTAAAAACGATATAAAATAAACTTGGGTTATTAATGGCTTTGAAATAACAACAGCAATGTACTACACACAGTAATCTTTATTATTTGTACTACACAATCAAAAATATTTTATACAAAAGCTTTTATATATTTTATATTTTATATCTTGGTATATCATTTGATATCATATGATATAAAAACGCATAAAGCATTAAATGTTTATATGATAGCTGAGGCACAGGAAAGGCAGTGGTTAAAAAGGATACCAATAAAACATAATATACAAGTCTGAGTGTAAATTTTTTTGAAATCCTGTTTTTGTTAAATTACCTATAGATACGTTAGAAACACTGTCAACAAAAAAAGAAAAAAAATGGGAGAACTAAAATAGATATTTGATGAAAACTTTTCAACCAAATATATTGAAATTGCTATCACATTCATATGTTAAAAACCATTCACACTAAGAAAAGGAAGTAAGTGTATTGCAGTAACCCTTTGTTAGAAACGCTTCAGACCAAACTACTGAATGGACTAGCACAAGCATCACTGCCTGCTGAAAAGAAGGTTGAATGGAAAAGGCATAACCATAAGTTAGAAATATCAGAAATCAGTAGTTTTGTAAAATATAAGAGGCTGGCTAAAAGGAACATGAACAAACAAAGAGATGCTCTAACAGAACATTAATAGAAACGTATTTGATGTATCACAAATGGCCACATCTAAGCACGATAATTATAAAACAGGAGAAATATATTTTAAACCGAGATATTCATAGATTCAGCATATCAAGCCGTGTGAATATACTTAGAATGAGCTACAAACCTAGCACTCTTTATGAAATGTCACACCATTCTTAGTCAAGCTTTATGTTATAAATTACAAAGCAGGACAGTAGAACTTAACATATGCCTCGGGAAGCAATATCTTTAAAAATGCACTACCTGCATTTACATTCTTGATTTTCGAATGGAGTGAGATGTTTTCAGTTATAAAAAAAGAAAAATTCCATCAAACGAATATTGAAATAGAAAAGTATTATAAAAAAATAATTATTTTCAACGCTAATAGGTTTCTACTATAATTCGGAGATATTATTAAATCGTACTCTACAAGGGAAATCAACTACACGACTGAAATTTCTCAAAAAAAAAAAAAGAGAATTTAACATTTACCTGTACTATTTTGTTCACACAGATTATATAGGAAATATAATTGGAAAATTCTCATAAACCTTAACAAGTAAGTATTATTAAAAAAGCAGGTTTAGTGAGAAAACAAAGACAGTCTAGTATGAAACCGTAATAATATGCATTAAATAACTTTAAACTGGCATAAAGATTGGTGACACTGCTAGTAACAACAATATTTATTTTAACATATCGATAAAAAATAAAAGAAATGCATTAACGATTAAAATAGAGATTGAACACAAGATACCAAAAGGGATTAATGAGGGAAAAACAACCTATAATGAGACAGTGTATTTTGATGATGAATTTAGAAGTGTATAGATATAAGGCTTAATAAAGCATACAAGTTAGAGTTATACAATAAGTGGAATTTTCCTAAATGTTTGATTAGTTTATCGTAAATAATTAACCATAATTTACATAGTATATTTATTTTTAATTGTAGGTTATTTGCTGTAATTTGAACTTTACTATATATATATATATATATATATATATATATATATATATATATATATATATATATATATATATAATATATATATATATATATATATATGTATATATATATATGTATATATATATATATATATATATATATATATATATATATATATATATATATATATATATATATATATATATATATATACATAATATATACATATATATATATATATATACATATATACATATATATATATATACATATATATATAATATATATATATATATATATATATATATATATATATATATATATATATATATATATATATACATATACACACACACCGGATGGCCATAATTAAATTGACAGTGCTCACAGTGTTCTGTAGCGCGATTTATTTGCGAGATCGCTGCCACATTTTGTAGGAAGATTAAAGAAGACAGGGGACGAAGAATTCCGCGAAAAAACAAATTAGTTCCAAAAGTTACCACTAGGGGAATATTTGGCCCTGTGTAATAGAAAATGGAGTGTTAATAAATGCAAATCAATACGGAAATTAATTTCTTAACTGTGCCAATGGATGTAACCTGAAATTTGAATAAAGAACTTCTTCTTCTGCTTAGCGTACGTAATATTGCAGATCACGAGACTTTATCGGTGTTTATGTAGATTTTACGCTTTTTTTAAAGTGCTGCCATATTGCACTTGAACTAAATCAGAAAAATGTGCATATTGAAAGGTAATTTTATTCCGTATTAATTTGCATTTGTTAACACTCTATTTTATATAACACAGCACCAAATATTCGCCTAGCGGTGACTTTTTGAACTGTTTGATTTGTTTATTCGCGGAATCCTTCTTCACCGTCTTGTTTAATCTTCCTACAAAATGTGGCGTCATTCCCGCAAATAGATCGCGCTACAGAACGCTGTGAGCACTGTCAGTTTAATTATGGCTACTAATTATGGCTATATATATATATATATATATATATATATATATATATATATATATATATATATATATATATATATATATATATATATATATATATATATATATATATATATATATATATATATATATATATATATATATATATATATATATATATATATATATATATATATATATATATATATATATATATATATATATATATATATATATATATATGTATATATATACATATATATATATATATATATATATATATATATATATATATATATATATATATATATATATATATATATATATATATATATATATATATATATATATATATATATATATATATATATATATATATATATATATATATATATATATATATATATATATATATATATATATAAATGTGATTTAATGTACTGTTACGAAAGTAGCCTTTCTTAATGGGCTTTAAGCTGTAGGTGTCATTATTCCTTGAGTAGCAAAAATTACACTGCAGTGCTACAAAAATAATTATAGATGATAGCAACTCTATTTAGAGTGTATAAATTAGAAGGCCAAATTTGATAAGGTTATCTACAAAAGTTTTGTTTATAAAATGTAAAATTGTCAATTATAAACTATAAAATACCACGTGATATCGAACTATTACTGTAGAAATCATGAATAGATGAAGAATTTTCTATATTTATACTTCATAAGTTTATATAGTATTTACATTTTTACAGCAAAAATAAAAAAAGACTGAGATAGCAAAGTTTGTCAAAAAGTAATATAATTCTACGCTAGCATAACTTTTACACATTTAACATATAAATACCCTGTAATGAAAAATATATCATACTCCAGCTAATCAGCAGAGAAAATTCCACTTTTTTGCTGAAACGACTGTCAAAACTTCAGCTATCTCCCTAAAACATGCATCTCAAGGCTATGGAAGTTCAAGTTGAGATATTGAATTATTCATCGCGAACGTGTTTGGTATCCGAATTTCAACGTTTCATATTTAACAATAACTTTTTCCGTAATGCGAAACTCTGGTTAGAGATGGGACATCAAATATTGTTGTTTAAAGAGTTTCGGTTTGAGCTAGGAAAGATTGCTTTGGGTAAATCTTAAAAGTTTTCTGTATGCATTGTTTTTGTTATTTTTAGCGATATTTCTGAAATGCATGGCTATGAAAATACTTTCTATATGAGATTGGTTTACGCCTGGAATTTTACGCAGTCAATAAAGAAATGGATAGGCGTTACCATTGATATTGTAGGAAAGTAAACGATATGTTTATATAAGTATGCATGCATGTAAAAATAAATATTTTTATAAACATACATACAAACTCGTTTTATTTATTTTGAAATTATTAAATTGAGATTTAAAATGATATTGAAAATACATAAATGAATTACTGTGTTACGGAAATATAGCTTGCATAGACACCCACACATAAAAATCTAATATATGAATTATAAAGTCTGGGAGTGAATTTGTATACTATTTATGTTTCTTTTTATATGGATACATGCAATGTAAACACTTAATATATATCCTTTTAACCACATTTATTGATCTGAAGACACATATATAAGTACAAAATATGTATGTTTCTAATAATGATAAACCATTAAATAATTTAAAGATAATGTTAAATGGAATCGAAAAAAAAAAACAGTCTGCAAAATTATCAGAAGCGTTTAGACTTAAGAAAATGCTACAAATATATATCATATTGTTTTTTAATGTTGGATTTTCGATTATTTAACTCTTTTAATTCGTCATAGACATTCAATGTTTAAACATGTCTTGAAATGTTTGATTTTTTTAAGTAGACATTTAATAAGTAATCACTATTTTTAGAATGTAGTGATGTACTTTTTTCTTTATATAACAAGGTTAAAACCGTTCTTATCCGTTAAAAATATCTTTCTTATCCAAAAAATGTATGTTACTAATAATGATAAACCATTAAATAATTTAAAGATAAAGTTTAATGGAATCGAACAAAGACAGTCTGCAAAATTATCAGAAGCGTTTCGACTTTTGAAAAAGAATACTACAAATACATCATATTGATTTTTAATGTTGGATTTTCGATTATTTAACTCTTTTAATTCTTCATAGACATTCATCATTTAAAGATGTCTTGAATATATATATATATATATATATATATATATATATATATATATATATATATATATATATATTTTAAGTAGACATTTAATAAGTAATCATTATTTTTAAAATGTAGTGATGTTCTTATTTCTTTATGTATACATTATATTAGTGTTTATTTGTTTTGTATTGAATTTCACTGGCCGCAAAAATATTTTATGTTCTTCTATCCCTAAACTCTCTACTATCTATGAACTCACGAATCCACCCTTCTATCTCTTTGCTATTTTATGTGTTTAATTTTCGCTCGTTGTCATTTTTGTGCTTACTGACAGAAGCCTCTGGATTGAAGGGCTTGGCCCATATGGTCCAGTTGCCCCATCACCTTTAAAGCCTTTATAGTAGTGTTAAACTAATTAATTTTTCCAGTATTATCTACACCTGACAGTGTAGATAATAGTGGTCAATACAGACAGGTGCATAACAGAAAATGCAGGAGAAACAAAAGCTTGACTCTGTAAATGGATACTTTGGTATGTCTGCCTACATAGATACGTCGTTGATAAAACCGCAGCTAGGTACGATAGATTGTTTGGTTATATTCTAAATAGTTAGCTGATATAATTGTATAACAGTATTATGATCGTTCTTATCCATTAAAAAGCTCTTTCTTATCCAAAAATTGTATGTTACTAATAATGATAAACCATTAAATAGTTTAAAGATAAAGAATACTGCAAATCGAACAAATACAGTTTGCAAAATTATCAGAAGTGTTTCGACTTTAGAAAATGAATGCTACAAATATACTATATTGACTTTTAATGTTGTTTTTGATTATTTAACTCTTTTAATTCTTCATAGACATTCATCGTTTAAAGATGTCTTGAAATGATTGATTTTAATTTTGAGTAGACATTTAAAACGCAATCTCTCTTTTTAGAATGTAGATATGTACTTATGTCTTCATGTATATATTATATTAGTGTAAAACTAATTAATTCTTTCCTTCCCAGTATTATTTACTAATAGTGGCCAATGCAGACTTGTGCATAACAGAAAATAAGGAGAAATAAAGACATGGTGGTGTAAATTAACACTTTGATATGTCTTTCCAAGTAGATACTTCGTTGATAAAATCATCAGCAACGTACGATATATTGCTTGGCCATCTTCTATGCAGTTAGCCGATGTAAATGTACAACAGTGTTAAAATCTTTCTTATCCCTTCTAACTTAATAGCATGTGCAGTTAAAATTAATTGATGACTAATTTAAACTTCAAGTTATAACAAAACAGAAAACTTTGTTTTTAAAATTGGAAAATTTACTTTTTCAGAGTGAAATTATATTATTCCATACAAACATAGCTATTCGATTAATTTGAGATCTGTAAGCGACAAGATTATGTATAGTAGATAATTAATTTTTGATTTTATAAGATTTTATTGATATATAGCACAGAATTAAGCACGATTCAAAAAATAATTTTGATTCATTTTTCTAAAATATCCATGATAGCACTGAGTTTAAAAACAACTTTTGCAGCCCGATGGCCTTACTCAAGTACCAAAAAGACAACGTCTACCATTGAGAAATCTTCCAGAGAGCCATACAGAGAAAAAAAATTACCCGCATAAGTTCACCATATCTCAGCATAAGAGTTGTGGCAACTGAGTAGGCAAATAGAGAGATCTTGTAACCGAAGGGTCACGTGATCGATGTTCCAGCTGGATAAAAATCTGAATCATTCATTAATGGAGGAGGAGACATGTGAAACAGGTACCTGGTCGTAAGTTCCTAACCGATACGTCTGGAGGTAACACACCAAGCGTGGGGGGGGGGATCTTAGTCCCTGCATCTAAATTACAAAAACTTACCCTTTCTTAGAAGCCCAACCATTTGAGGGAATGGAAACTTTATTTTGGAAGACATACTTCTAAATAGACGTTACACCAACCAACCAAACAACCCAACATAAACATTAGTGAACTAATTGGAGTTTTCTCCGCTACTCAAAGATGTATGTAATCAGGAATTTAATTCAAATTTACTTTGAATCACAAACAGATACATTATTTTCATTACACATACAATCAAACCATGCCTTTCTGAGATCCAACCACATACTTACCCCATTTATCATTTTTCTCTTTCGAAAAAGTAATTTACAGTGAGTGTGTTATAATTTAAAATAAATTATTTATAATACTTTTTATTGTATCAGGTATCATGGCTTCAAAACTAGTCTTAGTCCACGAATAATTTTCAAATATAACCTCTTATTATATTTTATAAAATTTTTATACTGTTGGGTAGGAAATTATATATTTAAAATAAAAAAAAAAAAACTTAGAAGTAAAATTTAAATTCTTCAAAGATGACTTAATCTTTTCGTAAATAATTAATGTACGTCAATATAATGTTTTGTAGTTTAAACCATTTTGAACATGTTTTTAAAAGAAACTTTAAAGACCATCAATGGTAGAGACATACTAGAAGAGGCAGTAAAGGGACATCTGAAGATATATTTTAATATTTTATTTGAATTAATCACATTTATATTCGAAGAGTTAACGATTAAAGATATGCACAATAAGATAATTGAAACAATTACAATCGTTGATATTTTCATATTTCATTTCAATCTAGAAATCTTTCAAAACACATAAAGATGAAAATTGAATATTTTAACATTAAACATTTCACATCTATAAATCTTTTTGTAATAACATTTTATGCATTAAAACCGTGGATGTTTTGTCAACTACTAAGTTTAAATTTACAAGACTGTTACAAGATTTACAAGAATCATATACGAAGTAATGTATAATTAAAAAAAATAGCTCTTAAAAACTAAATGCTATTAATATCAAACGATACACCTACAAAATATAGTCAAGATTTTAGGAAATTTTAATTACGATAAGGGAATTTAATTACTCACAAATTCTTATGAAAAATCAGTCATCAGTGCATTTAGGAGACCAATGAAAATTTTAAAAAAAATATGGTTCATACTTTTCCAGAAGCTGGTGCGCTGAATTTTTACCGGTATGCTACACGTTGTATTCGCATCAGTAATAAACAGAGAACTAAATAATTTTAGTTTTGTATTTTATTTGGAGTTCCCTGTTATTGATACGGGAGAAATTCGAAGTTAAAATCTATGCTTTTTTAGCTCCACATTTTGTGTAAATATTAAAATCATTTCATTAACTTATGACCTATGTATTTTCATTGTTTTTTTCGGCAATATGTTTTTTTTAATTACAAAGCTCATGGTTTTAAAATTAATGAGCAATTACGGAAGGAAAGAAATTGTAATAAAATTATATATTTTATAAATAATATATATTATATATATAATATTATACATAATATATACAAAGTAGATAATAATAAGGTATTCTTTGTGGTACAAAGATTGCTTTACAATACGAAATTGTTGTATTTATAGAAAGATATTTTTTCAGTTTTACATATATATATATGTAAAGTAAGAAGTGAAACCAAAATTTATTCCCAGCTAGCAACGTTATGTTGGGCCAACGTTGTACCGCATACGTTGGGCCAACATTGATATGACACGTTGGCCAACCGTTGGCCAACGGTTGGTTAATGGTTGGCTAATGGTGGTTTGTTTACATATTGCCAACGCAATACTACGGTGGGCCAACGTAATACCAACGTTTATATTTCTGTTTATTATTTTCTATAGTCTATAATATAGAATGGGCATGTGCTATTACTTTGAAATAAGCTGATGTTTTTATAACATAAGTCATTTTTAAATTTTGCAATAGTTGAAAAATAGAAAATAGATATAAAAAGAATGACATAGTTTATTTTAGTCCACACCACACATTTCATATAATACTTACTCTGCGGCAATCCATTTATTCCTTTGAAATCTGTATTAATTTTTTTAATGAAACAAACTGTTTCGTAAATAAGAAAAACGAAAATTTCCCCTTCTGAGAGCTAAAAATAGATAATTGAAGAAAAGCGCAACACAACAGAGGTTAAACAAAAAAAAATATACATATTTTAGCTATTTTTCTTTTATTTACAATTTTTTTTTAATTTAAATTTGGCCACCATATCCATCTACCAAAGTTCTCTACATTTTCTCTGGATTCACAATTTCATGGCATCTGAAACGCAAATAAATAACTAAAAAAGTATATATTATAAAATGTTTTAATGTTACCACAAACATTTCCTTTTATCCTTTTACCTTTTTAAAATGATTCAAAGATGATTTGAATATGTAAAAAAGTAAAGGCAAACATAATTACATCTAATAAATAAAATTAAGTTATAAAGTAAACAAGTTTCAAAACTATGATAAAGTGAAATCCATAATATTTACATATCATTATACAACTTTATTATTAAGAAAAAACACAAAAAAGTAACCTAACGATAATTTAAATCAGCATGTTTTAAAAAAATTATGTCACCTATCTTAAATTGACTTAAAATTTGCTATTTTCTTAAATCTGTACTAAAGGAATGTATTAAAAGGTATTAAAGACTAAAGTGTACCAAAACACCGTGTATATACTTTTGTAAATGGTATGTTACTATTAAAAACACAAAAGAGAAACTACAGTTCAGATAGCCAAACATCGTTTTCTTCAGGAATAAATTAATAATAATGAGGGCATATCATATATATATGATAGAACACAAAAATATCAAGAGAACTTACCTTGCAAATTTGAAATTCTGCAGCGATGGCGCGTTAACCCTAAAGATGGCGGTTGATACACAACTTTCTCTTTTGGCGGAGCTTCCGCACATGCTCGTAGATATAGGCGGTTACTTTTATATTTCTTAGCCAATGGTATGCCGATATTTGTGCAAGAGGCGTAAACAGAAAATCTCTTACGTTGGCCCAACGTTTGGCCAACGTTTCAGAATTACCGATGGCCAACCAAACATTTTGCCAACTAATTACCATCACTTCATTTCCCTTTTTCAACTTTTACCCAACCAAAGACCAACAGCCAACTTATAACCAACGAAAATCCAACGTTTCCGTGCTAGCTGGGTTGCATTAACTATACTTGCCTTAAGACTGTCCAAAATAAAATCCAAAATAACACTCATATTTTATATCTCGAAATTTTAGTTACATTTAAAATATTTCTTACTATGCACTCTGAGTGTGATATAGATTTTAAAATAATTCTTTTATAAATGACATACCAGTATATGGGACTTTAAAGGAATGTTACTACTGCCTGATTATACCACTATTTAGTCGTCACTTAAAATGTTGGCATCGTTTTTCTTTTCCTACAGTACAAAATTTGTTATTTCCTTGGGTGCTTAGTGAGAAACATACATGTTAACATGCTTTATAGAAATTTTAATTTATATTAAAAAATTAATAAAATATTTTAATTTATATTAAGATTTTATACTGTACCTACGTATTTTTATTTAAAAAAGCACCCAGAAAAATTTTAAAATTTTAAGGGCAAATAACAAATATTTATTTGTATGTTGAAATAAAGAATTTCCCATTTTAAGTATTTAAATTATATTTCAAATTATTCAGAGAAATAAGATAATTGAAAATTTATCGATCTAATGAAATTTTTTAACTTACAGAAAAAGGAAGTATTAGATAATCAGAATTAAAATTTAAAAAATATAATTAAGATTTAATATTTGAATAAGACAACATCAAATTCTTTAAATCAAATTTTATCTTAAAAAGATTTCCAATTTTTAATAGAGATTTTATTAAAATTTGAAAAGTCAATTGTTATAATATACTGCTAAATTTACTGCTCTTAAACTATGATACTATAGTCATTACTCTTATTGGAGACATCATGAACATATATTGTAAAAATGATTATATTTTTATAAATCACTATTGACTTTTAAGGTTTGTTAAAAAGTTAAAATGGTAAATCTGCTGTGGAGTAGAGAACGCATAAATTCGTTGTAATTGCTGTGCTGCCATCTATATGTCGTCGGCAAAACAAACACCCTCGTAATATTTTGTTTAAATATTTATATTTTATGGTAACTCATTCTACTGGAACCAGTAATTTTCTTTTGTGAAAGATTTTGTAGTTATCAATGAAAAATATCTAAAAATTACTTCTAACACTATATGGATAATCCTAATCCTTTTTAAAAGACAATCGATTTTACTACGTTAAGTAATAGATCAAAAATTTAACTTTTCAAAGTTCCATTATTGTTTTTTTAGATATCATATGCCCTGATATATGTCCTTTCGTTTAAAAAAAATTTGGTAACATTCACAGAGTAAATGCGAATTGTTTAAATAGGAATACTTTCTTCATATATCTAAACAAAAATTTTTATAAATGCAAACACTTAATAATGATCTAGAAAAAAATATTTAAAATAGAGAAAAACATTTTATATTTATTCCGAAATAGATTCTTATAACTGTTATATATATATATATATATATATATATATATATATATATATATATATATATATATATATATATATATATATATATATATATATATATATATATATATATATATATATATATATATATATCACGTTGTTCCGATTTGTAAACTATTTAAGTGTTCAAACAACTTTAAAACTGGGAATACTTTTGTGAAGATAAATAAAAAATCATAAGTATCTTAGTATAACTTCAATAACTTTTATATCACCTAAATGCATTGAAAAAAAATTTATGCTTTTTCAAGATTTAGAAATGTGCCTCTTGTTTTCATTGAAATATACATATTTTAAGATGAAAATGTAAGTATTTCTTAATAAACTAAAGATATCTTTAAATGTTTGAATTACAGCGGATTACTGAATTGTCAAAATATACAATTGCCAATTTTGTCAAAGAATTCCAATGATCTCAGATTTGATCTTATACTAGAATAATTATGACGTTTTGTTTGTTTTTACGTATTAAGTTGTGTTTCTCATTTAGAAATTTTCTGCAAATTGGAACAAAATAAATTAAAAAATTATGAAGGAGTGCCCAAATTTTTCAATAAAAAATGTGTTTAAGCAGAAGAAAAAATTTCTAAATAATCATTGGAGTCTAACCTTATAAAAATATGTGGGTTTGTTCTATGAATAAATACGTTTTAATAAATAAATAAATAATATATATATATATATATATATATATATATATATATATATTTATTTATAAGTATATTTATAAGTATATGTATACATATGTATATATATGCTTATATATATATATATATATATATATATATACATACATAAATATATGCATATATGTATACATACATATATATATATATATATATATATATACACATACATAAATATATGCATATATATATATATATATATATATATATATATATATATATATATATATATATATATATATATATATATATATATATATATATGTAAGTATGTATTTATATATGTTTGTGTGTATGTAAATTCCAAGTTATAAAATATTTTTTTATTTTTTAATTTGCAATCCTTAATTACATTAATACAAACGGTATATCTTATTTCGGTACAATAAAACATAGTATTATACTATCTATAACACTTAATTATACTATCATACTAAGTAATAATAGAAACTAAACAATTCTATCGAACTAAATTATACTATTATACGATAACTATTACTTTGAGAATAATATTTTAATTTGAAATTTTAAAACATTACATTGTACCGTTTTAATAATTGTGACCTTTCAACAGTCATTCGGTCTGTACATATAACTTATACATTATAATATGAATGAGAAAAGGCCAAGAAATCGATTTTAAAAGTAGGAAAGTAAATTTTCTATTCATTTAGTAAAAATTAATATGATGAATGTTTAATGACACTAGTGACAAGCTATCTCCTTTGAAGCACATGGATAAAAACAAAGTGCTAGAATCGATTTTCAATTATAGTTATGGAAGATCTACTCAAACTAGAATATACTCAAACTCTGTTTTTATTACACGTTTCTCTGTGTTTTAAGGAGGCATATCATCTATAAACATTCAAAGGTTCGATTTTTACATTTTAAAAATCTTTAAACATTTCCGAACACTTTGAATCTAAAGCCATCGGAATGTTTGATTTAGAATCTGTGCAGTTATACAATATTGTGATGAATATCATAACTTTTAAGTAAACTGTAATACCTTTAAACGCATTTAAAATTCAGTGTGGACAAGTTAAAATGGAGCCTTTTTAACTTGCCCACACTCTAAATAAAAAATATTGCATATATTAAATTTGAAATTTCACATTAAATATATTACAGATATACAGTGAATTTCTACATATTTTTTCTGTTCTTCTTTATTTCATCTATTAATTACTGTATTTGAGATAGAATTCTTTTAAGCAGTACTTTAATTTTTTTTCAAAATTAAATCCCTATGTGTCATTATTTGATACTTTAAAAAATTAAGTCGGTGAAGAATGATACCTAATCCTTGGGGATACAATAAAAGCAAAAACTATAAATGAATGAACTTTGTGTTGTGGTAAGTATGTACGTAGCATGCTAGAAAAAGAATCAAAAGTTTTTTAACAAACTCTCGCTATTCCGTTCAGATTTTTAGAAAGAATGTAATTTCAGCAAAAGTGATTATATATTCATACAGAATCAATGCTGAAAATTCAAACAGAATCAAACAGAAATAAAACGTCCATTTAACCTTTTTGTAGGCCTTGGGAAGATTACTTCCCAACTTCACGTTCTTCCAAAATGCAGTTGCGGGACGTGCCAAACCTACTAAAGACTAGCTATCATTGCGTATCATATTATATCGTTAGCTAATAGACGAAAATTCTGCAAGAAAAAGTAAAGGGCGTCCTGCTAGCTTTTAAACAAATGTGTTCGATTCCGTAAGATATAAGCACAGACAGTAAAGAAAATTGTCAAATTCAGCCTCCAACTGCAGATGCAGGAAATGTAGCACAGGGACCCAAGTAAAGAGTACTTGCTATACATGATTTACCTTTAGGCAGTGCAATACGCTTTTTATTTTTCCATGGCAAATAATTACCATTATATTGAATATTGTGTATGACTGTTAAAGGTTCCAGGGGAAGTATAGTTCTCATCCCTAAAATTTAAATTTAAGCATAAAATATAAAAAAAAAATAAAATGCATATCCTTAAATACTTTTATTTTGTTGATAATAAAACACAAAAAACTGGGGGGGGGGTTGAAAAACGAAATAAGTAGCCCACGAAACAGTTAAAGTTGTTTAATGGTAATGTGCCTCCTTACGTGCTTGCAAAATCACACGTACATATATGTATGTGTAAGTTGTCTCGTTTGAAGCAACAAAAGTAAGATACAATTTTCTGTCTAAAAGGTATTTATACCTCTATAGAAACAGTTTGTTAAATTATGATAAATATGAAGAAGGGATGTCTAGAAAAGTTTGTGATATAAATATCACTTTTATTTAAAGGTATTAAACATCATTTGTCAATACCAATGGGGAAAAGCAATCTGAAGCACAAGTATAAGTGATGTGTATGAGTGTATGGTGTAATTTTAACTTCAGATGGCACAACTACTTTTTGTCAAGAAAATATAAAATAATATAAAATATGACATAATATATACATATTAATACATAATATGACATAATATAAAAAAATAGAATTGGTGTTAAAATAATTTACTCTCGATACAATATTACATTAAATTATAGGTATTAAAAAATGCTGGCATTACACCAAAAAAGGAGTGACAACAGCTAAACAAACCGAATTCACGTTCCTGTATTGATAGTGCATATAAGAACAGAACAACAGCAGGCTTGACAGAAGACGTAAGTCACAGACACAAAAACAACTAGTAAAATACAATTTTCTATTCACATAAAAGTACGTCATTCGATATACAGGAACACAGGAACATACTTAAGCTGACATATATAACCTAAACAAAGACGAAAAGGAAGGAAGATACAGTAGTCTTATATTAAATGTCAGAAACCTACAGAAAATACAGAGACGTAAGTAAAAGTGAATACATATATATATATATATATATATATATATATATATATATATATATATATATATATATATATATATATATATATATATATAAAGTCCGCACTTAAAGAGAAAAAGGTTTTAAAATGGCATTTATCGCTGATATCTGCAAATATCATTTCCCGTATGAAATTCGATTGCTTGATACTTTTCGTTTCTCATCGATTTTTGCATAAAAATTCTGATGATAAAGTAGGGGATTTCAAGTATCTATTTCTTATTATCATATATTCTACGGGAATTTTTCTCCAAAGTAAAAGGCAGAATTTTGTAATGTATCCGTACCAGGGAAAACGTGCATTTCATTCTGAAATATACCGTCTTCCATCAATATCAAAAATACACTTTCCGTGTGTCCAGAGGAGAGAAAAAATACGCTTCTTTCAAAAATTTTTTTTTACTGTATCTCTTCTAGTAAGTATGTTACAGACTCTTTTATGTTTTTATTTTTTACCTTTCAGTATATTGAGAAAAATATATTCATATTTTAGTCATAAAAGTAAGAATATTCTTTCTGGAAATTGAATTTTAAGGTAAGACTGTATATTCTATATTGGATTTCATGGTTTAGCTTTGAGAAAACATAACAACGTGGGAAGAAATTGCTTTTGATTGAAAATTATATTTAAAGAAGGGTTTCAAAAACCATATTTTCATCCTATCTATTTGCTTTAGATACATACATGCACACCATCTTGCATATACTGTACATAAATTAAGGTTTCTCTATGGTACGGTATGTGTTTAAAGTGAGACATTTTATTAGTTTCGTGCATATATATGTGAAAAAATATCTAAAATAAAAAATCGAAAAAGTTAAATGAAATTTATATTAACTATTCTTTCTTTAAGGCTGTTTGTTAAAATGCATGCATGTAAATTTAAATGTGTTTGATAAAATCCATAGTTTTGCTGTAATGCTTTCTTTCAATAAATACTTTGTATACACACTCCTTAATATTTTAGTCTTCAAAATAGTGGAAATACCATTATACGTTAAGAGGTCTTTTGAAGATTTTAAGTTCAGAGAAGTAATTTTGTTTTTCCGCATTTTATTCCATATGCTTAGCAATTCATGCATTTCTAAATTGTTCTATAAGGTCCCTGTTTGAGGATTTGAAGCTAAAATACGATGCATTAGCATGAGTATTCTCTCAAATTATTGCCTGATGTTGAAGGAAAATTTGTGTGTTCATTAGTGCAGAGTTCCCTAATAAATTACCCCACTGAATCTTGGAGTACCGGAATGAATTTCCTTAAGGTATATACCTCCTTTTATGATTAAAAATATTTTATTAGCTATCAAGGTAGAGTAATAAAATTCCCAAGATATTTTGTTTTGTGTATAAGATTTAGATTGTCTGACACTGACAAAAGTCACAAAACTTTTGAATAACTGGAAAACTGCCACTGGATTAAATGTAAGAGATAAATATAAAATTATTCTTACACATTACATTTGAATTTCTAAGTTTATTTTAATAAAACTCATACGACACAGTTACACGTCAATACGTACTTCATAAAAACGCAAATAATTCAGTGTGTGATTTCTTTTCAGCTTGAAAAATATACGGATTTCTTGTGTGCAAAAATTTTGTATGGGTGAAAATTAAAAAAAAAGTAGATCGGGGATATATTTAAGAAAGGAACACTATCAATAAACATAGGGGTCTTAAATAGACAATATTACTTGAAATGTATCAGAGTTTAAAATCATTATTAATTTGACGATGACTCACGCGAAGAGATAAAAAAAGATGAACCGAATGTAACTTATTTTTACAATAATAAAAGTCTTTCTTGTGTTACAGCAAACATTTTGTATGGGTGAAAATTGAAAAATAAGTAGACCGGGGCTTTAGTTAAGAAAGAAAGACTATCAATCAACCTAGGGGTCTTAAATAGACAATAGTATTTGAAATGTATCAGAGTTTAAAATCATTGTGTAAAGGCTTTATACGTCACCATGTACGTATTCAAAAATCTAAGGATTCAGTTTATGAGTCCTTTTCAATATGAATAATATACGGATTTCTTGTGTTACAGCAAAAATTTTGTATGAATGGAAATTGGAAAAAAATAGATTGGGGCTTTACTTAAGAAAGGAAGACTATCAATCAACCTAGGTGTCTAAATTAGACAATAGTACTTGAAATGTATTGGAGTTTAAGATCGTTGTGTAAAGGCTTTATACGTCCCCATGTACGTGTTCAAAAATCAAGATTTAGTTTATGAGCCCTTTTCAATGTGAATAATATACGTATTTTTTGTGTTACAGCAAAACATTTTTATGGGTGAAAATTATAAAATAATTAAATCGGGGATATAGTAAAGAAAGTAACACTATCAATCAACCTAGGGGGTCTAAAATAGACAATAGTACTTGAAATGTATCAGATTTTAAAATCTTTGTGTAAAGGCTTTATAAGTCACCATGTACATGTTCAAAAATCAAAGGATTTAGTTTATGAGTCCTTTTCAATGTGAATAATATACGTATTTTTTGTGTTACAGCAAAACATTTTTATGGGTGAAAATTATAAAATAATTAAATCGGGGATATAGTAAAGAAAGTAACACTATCAATCAACCTAGGGGGTCTAAAATAGACAATAGTACTTGAAATGTATCAGATTTTAAAATCTTTGTGTAAAGGCTTTATAAGTCACCATGTACATGTTCAAAAATCAAAGGATTTAGTTTATGAGTCCTTTTTAGAGCGAATAATATACCTATTTCTTGTGTTACAGCTAAAATTTTGCATGGCTGAAAATTGAAAAAAAAATTAGATCGAGGTTTTAGTTAAAAAAGGAAGATTATCAATCAACCTAGGGGTCTAAAACAGAAAAAAAAAGTATTAGAGTTTAAAATCATTGTGTAAAGGCACTGTGTAAAGGCACTGTGTAAAGGCATTGTGTATAATCATTGTAACCGATTGAAACATTTTTGATGTCACATAAAAAAACAGCTTATTCTTCACTAAGAAAATACATTCTAAACTGACTATGTAGCTTTTTCAACAAGTATATGTTTACATAGGATAATATATTTTGAATAGGGTTGTATCATCTACTTATACATGAGGATATAATATATTTCGGGATTGAAAATCTACCTTATAACATCGTTTATTAAAAAATTCAACATAAAATAAAAGATTCTTCTTTTAGACTAGCATATAACCCTTCATGTGACTGGATCACTAAAATTTTTCATTTTCCAGTATTGTAAAGTGCCTTATAAGGCAGATAATAAAATGGTTTGTTTTTTCGCTGAGAATTATCTGGTACACTCTCAATAATTTGGTTTCTTCATACTCCTCTAAAGTCTCCCGATATTGTGAATGCAGTTTAGAATCACGTTGAATTCATTTAGGGCCGGTCTCCCCAAAGTCATTTAACGGCTAAATGCGATTAACCCATGGTGTCAACCAATGGTCAGATGCCATTTAAAACGAGATTAATCGACTTTGTTGAAACCGGTCCTTAGAAAGAGAATTCAAAGTTTTCTTAGATACATCGAAATTATTGTTACGTTCTTCCAATTCTTTTTTGAAACAGTAATTAATGGAAGTAAAGGAATGAAACTATCATTTACATTTCACCCTAGAGGTATATAGTATTTGTTGTTAATACCGGTAGTAAAATATTCATTGCAACAAAAATTAATCGTTGATTAAATTTAAAATTATCACATATATATCTAATCTGTTATTTAAGCCAAATACAAAAGAAAATTATTTACGTTGTATGTAATTTCAGTGCAAAAAAAAAGTATGAAAATAATGCAGACGATATTTAAATAATTTAAAATAAGAAATGATTAAATGAGATGGTTAAAAGAATGACGTGATAATGCTAGAAAAAAGTATTTTTACCTTTTAATTATGTGACAAATTGATTTTGACAAATTGATGAATTTAATCAACTGCTCTTAAAAAGTGAAAATAGGGCTCGAAATAATGGCATTAAATGGCAGAAATGGGGGAAGAGGTGGCTTTCTAACGTTGCTAACCCTAACTCATTAAGAACACTATATGGATGCTTCAATCCATTCCAGGTCCAATCCATTTATAAATTCGAGGTCAGACGGGCAGATAACTTAGGCTATTATTATATAGGGGATATTTTTAGTTAGTTGTACAGTTAGTTGTGTTGTTAGTTGTTAGTGTGAAGTAGTATGATATTTTTAATTTATAGCAGTATGACATTTTTAGTATTTTTTAAGAACGTTGTACCTTTAAAATATTATTTTGTTTTTTCTTCACAAGAGGTATCTTATTAAAAAAGAACATACAGATTATGCGTAAATAAAAACAATTAAATTCACATACCTGCAAGATAAGTTTTGAAATACATCTAGAAAAAACTAAATGTTTGTATCAAGTTGAATATAAATATATTTTGCATTTTGAACCTAAAAATTTTAGAGGGACCTGGTATATTAAAATATAAAATTATTAAAATAAATTAAAAATTAAAAAAAAAATAGTCTGCATCATGTTAGCAAAAAAAAAAACCGTAATTTGGTTCACAGATTAAAAAATTTCTTAGCTTTTATATGAAATTAATATTATATTAATTATTTTATGAAAATTGTAACAAAACTAAATAACGTTTGTAAAACTAGGCAGCTATTTATATTGTAGAAAAATATATTTTAAATAGAGAATAATATTTTTTATATTGAAGAAAAAAAGGAGTTGTTTCAAATGACACGTTTTCAGATAGAAATACACTATGTCTTATTAAGGAAATTCAATGCAAATTTAAATGCCTATATTTTAAAATATCATAATATCTATAGTTCTTAATGGTGTTGCAGAATAATACCTATTTATTTATCTCATAAAATTACGCAGAGAGTCCATAGTGGCACTGAAATTTAATTACTATCGAAGTAAAGGAGATGGTAATCTGTCAAAAGAAGAGAAGGGAATTGTACATAAAAAACACTGTTGGACCCCATATCGAGATGACGCAGAGAACATTCCCAAAGAACTCACAGCTTAGTCAGAGAATTTAATAGTCAGAAATGAATTTAGATCAGTGGAAAAGTGAACCATTCGCTGGGGTCAGCTTTAAAATGTGGCGACTGGACAGAAATATAGATATAAAAGAATAAGAAGGAGAAAAAGGAGAATTGTTAAGAGATTCTTTAAGTGTGATATTATATATATATATATATATATATATATATATATATATATATATATATATATATATATATATATATATATATATATATATATATATATATATATATATATATGTATATACATGAATATATATAGCGGGTGGCCATAATTAAACTGACATAGCTCACAGTTCTTCTGTAGCGCCATCTATTTGCGAGAATGACGCCACATTTTATAGGAAGATTAAACAAGACGGGGGGGACGAAGGATTCTTCCAAAAGGGTCCTGAACCACTCCTTGATAGACCTTGGACTTAAGGAAACCCCATAGCCAAAAGTCGCATGGGGTTAGATCAGGTGACCGAGGTATAGCACGTATGGAGGGGCTATATATTGCAAGAAAATGATTTCCCCCAAGCATTGTCTTTTCTGAAGTGCCGGAATGACAAAGCTGTTCAACACGTGGCGATATTTCTCTTCGGTAACAGAACAGGTTTCCGGTCCTTTCGGGGTAATGTTCTCATAGAAGAATGCACCTACGATATATTCCGCTGTGAACCCACACTTAACAGTTACCTTTGGTGAATGTAAGGGAACTACTGTGACTGCATGTGGTGATTTGTCATCCCAAATTCGGCAGTTCTGGGTATTAACAGTTCTTTTCAGGTAAAAGTGAGCCTCGTCTCCACATAAGATTTTCCACGGCCGAGCATCATCCACCTCCATTCTGTCAAGAAAGGTGAAAGCAAAAATCAATCGCTTATCATGGTCAGGGTATAGTAACTCCTGTATACGGCTGATTTTGTAAGGATAAAAGTTGATAATCTTTCGTAAGATTTTCCATTCCGTACTGTAAGGCATATCTATATTTCGAGCTACTACACGAGTGCTAGAGGTGGCAGCAATATTGTCTGGTCCTCTGTCGACAATCGCCGTGGCAACTGCTTCGATTGTATCCTGTGGTACACGTTTTCGTCCTCTGCCTGACTGAACCTTCAGAGAACCTGTTTTCTCAAACGTCGCAACCATTGCTTTTAGCCCATTAACTGACACAGGACCGTTACCTTTACGAATTTTTTTTGTGCATTCTAAAAGCTCGAAAAGCGACTGACGTATTGAACTGGCTGAGGTAAAAGAATTTGACCAGTAACGCTCGTTCCACTAAAGAAGGAGACATTGCACATAAACTTTCAATCCGATTGATTCGAAACGTAACACATTGCCTTTTAAAACCCAAGGAGCTGGCACTGTGAGCCAATGGATGTAACTTGAAATCTGAATAAAGAATTTCTTCTTCTACTCAGCGTACGTGATATTGCAGATCAGGAGACTTTATAAGTGTTTATGTAGATTTTAAGCTTTTTTTAAATGTGTTGCCATATTGCACTTGAACTAAATCAGAAAATGTGCATAAAAAAAGGTAATTTTATTCCGTATTAATTTGCATTTCTTAACACTTTATTTTCTATAACACAGCAACAAATATTCTCCTAGCGGGGACTTTTGGAACTAATTTGTTTTGAATCCTTCGTCCCCTGTCTTGTTTAATCTTCCTACAAAATGCGGCGTCATTCTCGCAAATAGATCGCGCTACAGAACACTGTGAGCACTGTCAGTTTAATTATGGCCACCCGGTATACATATATATACATATATATATATATATATATATATATATATATATATATATATATATATATATATATATATATATATATATATATATATATATATATATATATATATATATATAAATAACTAATCATTTATTTCTTCCTTTGAGACTTTATGACGTGTACAGTATTATAGTTCATTTATCTTCCAGTTCAATTATAAGCTTTCTGCCATAATTATTGCTTTTTTTATATACCACGCAAATAGATTTTATAACAAATGAAAATGAAAAGGAAACTAAACAATACGATCCTTTACATAAAAAAAATGATTGGTGCACTTTTCTGATAACTTACTACAAAAAGCTGTGTTTTTAGTGATATCAAACCTTAACGAACCATTAAATGATATTCTTATTTTTTATTGGTTAATTGCTGTTAAATGGGTATTTTTTACACAAATGAGATCAAATACAAATGAGTTAATTTATGAACTTTCTCTTACTCTATACAATCTCTTGGGGCTTTGTTTTAATATTGCCTGTACAGATCAATATTATAACACTTGGAAGTGTAGCTGATACTCTAACAGCTTTCATTTAAATAATTTTTTTACACTTTTCGTTTTGATTGCTTAAAACTATGGTACTGATAATTTCCGAGGCATGGTAGCTCTAGTGAGCAAAGGTAGTCATCTCGTAACTGAAAGTTCGTGGGTTCGGGGCTCGATGAGGTCTAAAATTCGTAGTGTTTGTTACTGGTGGCTGGGGCACGTAAAATGTTTGTTGTCATATTGTTCTCCAAGTTCTCACATGATATCTCTGACGATGACAGGCCAAACCTGAAGGTGTTTTGGTTGGTACCTTCTTCTAAATTACGATAACCCATTTTAAGCAAATTCACTCTTCATAAAAAACGAAAGGCTTTCTAACTGCCTTACTTTGAGTGACTTATGACTTACGGCCTTCGCTTGTCCAAGTGGTATAAGTAAGAAGAACAACAACTGACAGTGTCTTGTGTAAGATCCAGTAATCAATTTGCTTTTCGTAATCCCATATGAACTGCACCAACTACAAATTTCCAATGGGGACAATAACTTAATCCAGTGCATACTAAAAGCTTTTCATGTAGTTGGTATTGGTTCTAAAGGATAATGGAAAACGAGAAGTCAAATGAGGTAACCAGTAGAAAAATATTTTTGTAACTGTACGTGGTATCTGTGCAAGTGGTATAATACTTCTTCGACTGATTATATTTGTTTTTATACAAATATAATCAGTCGAAGAAGTATTATAATTACCATAATAAGTATGATATTTTCTTAACTATAAACTTCTTGACTTCCAACATGGTCCACCGTTTGACCACCTACTAGAGTACAGAAATTTCAATGGCATATCCTTCATCGCTGTAATTGAACATAGACTTAATGCACTATCTAATTAATTAAGTTAATGAATATCATTGGAAGTTAAAATTTCTGAATCAGCTTAACGAAACAGGAAAACGACGTTAACTAATTGTTAAAATTCAGTCAACGTCAACCATCTCGTAATTTTTTTTAAATTTCTTATTTTATGCTTATCTTTCTGTTTTCAAGATATAATTATTTTACAAGTCACGGACGTTTTTAACTAATTTCCCATTTTGTGATTCTTGATAGGTTGATATATCACATGTAGATAACACACAACAATATTTTAATATTTAGTATATTTAGCAATGACGGATGAGGGGGTGGTGGAATATGTTTTTCTTATAACAGAATCGATGATCTAAAAACCTTGAGAGCCTGTGGATTAGAGTGAGAACAAAATATTTATGTTTTAAATTGGAATCCTATTATATAGATACTGCTGTTCTTAAATAATATCAGGCAAAATACTATATGAACAGAGTTAAACATTTTTTTCTATCTGCTTTGATTGATTAAGAATTATTTAGTCTTATAA
>CM063508.1:3662077-3667077 GCA_032207245.1 Pardosa pseudoannulata | reverse complement strand
AACGTAGTTAGAAACAAATATTTTTTCAAAAATCTTTCCGTATAGGCTTTAATGAAGTTTAGAAACACAAAAAAATGTAGTTTTCAAAAATTACAATTACATTCTTAAAAAACATATGTTTTTCAAAAATATTTCCACAAAAGATTTAATGAAGCGTTTAAACACATAAAATGTAGATTAGAAAAGGCAAAGTACTAGAATAATTAGTAACTTCAGAAATTTCTTTCTTTTAGTCGAAATAAAATGTTGATGAAAGTCTAAATAAAGTTATTATTGGACGCATTATAACTTTATCGAAACACAGGAATAAATAAACAACTATGAAAAAAGGACTTTTGGCGTTGCACGCAAGCCATGCGTCACTCACGTGATTGGGATGTGCCTTTTAAATTTGACGACTGCCATTCGTCAAACAGAAGGGTTTTTTGTTTAGTTCTTATTTCGAATGATAAGTCACGTTTTCTGGTCTTAGATTTCTCTTCGATCCCTTTTATATTTAGATATTTAGGCAATTCTTTTTATAACAGGTTTGTTTCTGCAGTTAAAAATATTAAAGGAAATTTAATCCTTTAATTCATTATTGAAATTATTTGGGATTTAATGGAATTAGGTTATAATTGTTATCTATGCACTTTACATATGTGAAATATGAGAAAAAATATTTGTTTATATTAAAAAAATTGTTTCGGTAGGTTGGTAAGTTTTAAATGTGAAAATATCTACCCATTTGTACAGCTCTAAAATAATACATTTTTAAAATTTAAATAATATGTAAAGAACACTGCGTAATTATCAATAAAATTATGTAACAGATAAAGAGCTAAAATAGTTACAAGTGATGACTTTGGTAGGGATATTTATTTGAGGTCATGGTGGAAAAAAAATCAAATGCTGTTTTTTTTTTCGTTTTTAAACAAATATATTTTGAAGGGAAAAATAAATTGTATGTAGTGCCACCATTTATTAATAGTTTGAAGTATCAAAAATATCATAGAAAACCATTATTATACAAGGCGCATCCAGAAAGTAAGTTTCCTACTTAAAAGAAAAAAAAAGAACTCTTATTTTCAAGGACGTTTTATTGGCAACAAGTACAGCAATGTTTCAGCTATTTTTCAGCATAGCCACCACCATAATTGAAACACTTGTCATATTGTGGGATTAACTTTTGTATACCTCTGTCGTAGAACTCTGCCGGCTGTGAATGGAACCAGCCTTCCTGTCCCAGAACAACGTGCATATTCCTTTCCTTACCGACAGCGTCTGTTTGAATTTGGTCCTGACCGAAGATCCGCTATGATGTCAATGCATTGACTTCTGCTTGGTTTCTGGGGTAAAGTGCGAAATCCAAGTCTCATTATCCGTGACGATCCTGTTGAGGAACTCATCACCATCACCGTGATACCACAGCAGAAATATCAGAAAAAAAGACTTCACACTTTCACGGACATATTTATTGGCAACAAGTACAGCAATGTATCAGCTATTGTATTCAGAACAAATGTAGTGCTGCTCCTAAGCGTTGAATTTTGTGTTCGGGTGTCAGTTTTGACTCATAGATCTGACAGAGCTGATAATGAATTTCAATTGCTGCAATACTTTTTTGTGCATTCAAGATCACCGACCGAACATTGTAGGCGGCGGGAGAAAGAAATTAAGAGTTTCCATTTCGGACCACAGCTACCCCACTACTGGCAGGAATCGGGACTTGTCCAGCTGGTATATGATTAATACGTCATAGATCTGTTATGCACGCGCAATTGATATCGCTAATCCCGTTTACTTTAAAGAGGAAAAAATCGGGAAACTTATTTTCTGGATGCGCCTAGTATCTTTAAAAAGAAGAGAAAAAATATTTTGACAGGTGGTTTCACTACAACATAACTGTTAATTAAAGTAATAAGCCTGTACTTTTAAATGAATGATGACAATAACGTAGCTGCAACTTTTTGTCTTGAATTGTCAAAGTACATCGAACTTTGTATCTCATTAAAAAATCTTTACACACACAGACATGTACGTACAAATTACATGCATACATACATACGTACCATATATAATTCGTAGTTTACATGCATAAATAAACACGTCATAAAAAAGATTAATAAAATTATACACAATTTCACTGTATCTTTAAAAATATATCTGCAACCATTTTGCTTTTATTGATTAACGCAAAAATTTTTTACAGGTTCAAATTTGTCTGGAAAATAGTGAAGCCTATTTCATTCATAATACTGAACTTACCGAAGGAATTTAAATTAAAGTAATTTTATAAATAACTAGGAAAATAATAAAAAAATAAAAATAAAAGAAATATAACCTATCTTATTTTCTTTTACAAAATTACATGCATTGTATGTCTTTAGAATTCAATAGTTTATTTTTTACTAAATGTTATATAAATAAATATATACTATTATGTATGGTATTGTAGTTTAGAATCTAACTATAAAAAGTGTATAAATTACACATGAAGTGGCATAGCGAAGTTAATATTTTAAATATAGAATTGATTAAAAATATATAATAAACTAGTTAAATAAAACATAATATATAGTTTACATAAATGAAAAATGTTTAGCAAAACAAATAAAAAAACTTTAAAAGTTTAAGATTTTAAAACCGAATAGTTTGATCATAAGGGCAACAACAAATAAATCATTCTATTATTTTAAAAGAATATAATAATGGAAATTATGCATGAAAAGTTTAACCAAAACATTGAGCTTTATGTAAATAGCTTAAAAAACTGGTAAATTTAACTCTATTATGTAAAACATACAAATGAAGAGATTATTTTACCCTAGTAAATAATTTCTTTTCCACACAATTTGAAATAATTATTTAAATCTTATAAATACTGAACGGTTTGATCTCAAAGGAAAACGTACATATTTTTACTATCATAAAAGTACTTTATAGTTAACAATCATATTTTTTAAATGGTTAAAATGCCTTACTGCTTTAAAATAAAATTCTTTATAGAAATGATTGTCAGTTTTTACTTCTTATAAGAAGAGAATTATAAGACATTAAAGATACCAATAACAGTTTTTCTAACGCCATAAAACAAATAAACATTTCTAATATTGTGCCCGAGACAGCTAAAACTAATACACTATTTTTAAAATACTTCTTTATAAGAACTGTTGTCAGGGAAAAATCAGGTTATAGAAACAACGCAAATAATCTTCCAGAATAGATGTAAAACATTTCCTGAAACATGGAGAGAAGTCGGATCCTAAAAATGCTTGATGTAAGCAGCTTAACAAGAAATGGTCAACAGGCAATTTTATTGCCCCCTTTTAAGATTATTCTAGTGAGAAAAAGAATAAACACGCTGAAGCACGTAGGAACTAAACATTGTATCATATAAAATTTTATTATCTACTTCATATTTATTTGTCTGAAAATTTTATGGTTTCATTCTTTTAGAGCCGAGGTTTTTTATGACTTTCAAACACAAATAGTATTCTTATAAATTTTTTTCTAATGTGGAGCTTTTTTATTTTAAAACTTGCTGTTGAAATATCTCTAAATGCCCAATGTATCAAAAAGTGTATTTAAGATATTCAGAAATATTTAAGCTAGTGTAATATTAAATCGTAAAAAAATTACTCATGAATTCATATACACTTGAATGGATACATGCATATGCTAACAAACTGTCGCTGGTTCATTAATCTCACAAACAAGTATTTTTTTGGAAGAAAAATAGTAGTAGAAGTGCTAGTGAGAAAATTATAGAACCATAAAAAGCATATATTATTCTGCAGGTATATCTAAACAAAAACAATCCTGCAATGTTGCGTGACTCGTCAGTATACTCGTCATACGCCAGAAGCTAAGACAGTTGGGTAGAACTTTACAGCCTTGACTAAAATCCCAAAAATATTGAGGGGGCCGCATCTCCATATTTTGTATTCTTTCTTAAACTCCCATTTTTGTTAGACATTCTCCCTCCTTTCCATTAATAATTTAATTTTTGGGAGGTTCTTTTTCGTATTCAGAATTTGTGCGAGGTTGCGATGGGTATTATTTGAGCAAGATGGGTGATGTATCTGCCATAGGATGGGCCAATGAACGTTAGCAATGACTCGTGATTGACTGTTCCATCGCTCAGGGTAACGTCTGCCGGTTTCTTAAATTTCTTATATTTTTCTTATAGATATCCAAACACCACCTATAAAATAAAACACGTAGAAACTCTAACTCAGTTATAATTGCAGCCCTCTTTTCTGATCGCGACGTTTGCGCTACTTTCATTAATTCCGGTGTCATGCATAGGATGTTGGCTCGAGCATCCAGACTTATTCCAAATTCTTGCCTTCCGATCACAACTCTGATGTGGTTGCTCGCTCCTAAAGGCAGAAGCTCAAATAGAGCTCAATTGCTGTTCATTATCTGTGATCTCCCAACCATCACTGAGACGACTCTCGATATTGTCTCGTAGATGAAGTGAACCTGGTGAATTCAATGAAACGCTCAAGACCAACTCAAAATTTTGTTTTCCCTCAACTGAAGAATTTAATTTGGTTTGGTTTGGAGTGATACGGTCTACTTTTTGCAACACGAGGGTTAATGAGACCGGGACCTGCAGCTTAAAGCCGATTCCGAACGGCTACGAACATCCATGCCACTGTGGGATTCGAACCCACGAACTCCGGTACCGAAGGCCAGCACCCTAACCAATCGGCCATCGTTCGGCCGCAATTGAAGGAATCCCTGCTTATATACAGTTTTAGAACCTTCCAGACGTTGAAGGCCCGCAGAAAATTAGGAATTATAATTAATATAAATTTACATGATCAAATTAAATTAACATAAAGTAAATTCAAATTAAAATCAATTTTAAAAGGCAATTGGCCTCTCTTGCTTTCGAATCCGGAACCCCGGTTCACGAGTCCGATGCTTTACTGACTGAGTCACGACGTCCTTGATGGAAAGGAATGATTTTCGCTACAATATCCTTAATGGCCAAAATTGGAGAACCTTAA
>CM063508.1:3647077-3657077 GCA_032207245.1 Pardosa pseudoannulata | reverse complement strand
TTCTCTTAAGAGAATATTTGTGGATTGTATAATGTATCATTAAATAAATAAGCAACTAAATATTCTTTTTGTTTTTTAATCTCGGATATCTTAAAGTAAGAAAATCCCTCTTATGTTCATTTTTAAAAACTAACTTTAAATTTTAAGTCTATATTTATTTACATAGATTATTCTTAAGGAGAAATTTGTGTGTGTATGATACGTTAAAATCAGAATTATTTCTGTTGAAATTACAGTGAAGAAATTCTTAATATATATGATAAAGACTTCCAAAAGTAAACAAAGGGAAATTTTAGCATCTTTGAACATTATTCGCATTTGTGATCAACCGTTATTTTAAGCAGAGTAATATGACATTGATAAACACATTGATTGACATTGAGGTTCGGAATCCAACTTAAGCATGTTACTATAAAGGACAATTTTATAATAGATACAGATATTGTCGTGATTTATGTCAACATCCATGCTAAAGGAGTTCGTAAACTGAAAAATTACAAAATTAGCCTTTTTTTTTCAAAAAGTCATTTGTAAGTCTATTTTATAAAAAAGATTGGGTAATGAGGACAATGAAACAATATGCTATAAACTTTAATCTAAAAATAATTCCCCAAACCATTTCGAACTATTCAGCAATTTGTCAATATAAATTAACATCCCCTATATAATAATAGCATAAGTTATATGTCCGTCTGTGCTCAAATGTATGAAGCGGTTGTACCTGGAATGGATACAGACACCCATATTGAATTCTTGATGAGTTAGGGTTAGCAATGTTCGAAATCCACCACTTCCCCCTTTTGTAGCATTTAATGCCATTATTTAAAGCGCTATTTTTCCCTGTTAAGAATAGGATACAATACAAATTCCATTAGAAATTACGTATTTATTTTAAATTCATTTATTAATAAATATTTTAACAAAATCATTAGAAAAAGAAGCATACTAGTGGAATAATGTTTTGAAATACTGAACATTTGTTTAAAATTTTATTTCATTAAACATATACTTTATCTATTAGAGGAGAACTAAATTTCTGACGTTTAATCCCCTTATGAAATACGTAAGTATAAAGAAAAAATATAGCTGTTAGCTGTTTAAACATTAAGCCATGTAAAATTGTTAAAATCTTTATAGATGTATAAGCAAAGAAAATATAACTTTCTCAAAATATTTTCTCAAGGCAATAATTAATTACTTAATTTCCCTTCGCAATCACTCGTCGATGTTTATTAAAAATTATTCATCAAAGAGTTCCATTAAAGGATATTTTTCTCTTGGCTTTAAATTTGAAATGAAATGGAAGGTTAGTTTATTAAAAAGCGTAAGTAAGTTAGATATGATTAAACTTAAGTAGTTTAGATGTAAATTTTAAATCTCTGCAAATAAATCTTTCTCTATAATAAAATTGAGATTTGTATCTGGGGAGAGAATATAAGAAAAAATATTTTGAAATGTATTTCCTGAAGTATAATTTTACTTAACGATAATGCCCCAAATTAAATAAAGACGAATGATAAACATGTCGAAAATAGGATAAACAATATTAAAATTAAGATAACACTAGATGGATTGTAAAAGCACCAATAACTATCATCTCAGATTTAATAAATATTTATTAATACTCTCGAACATTTAATTATTTCAGGAATGTAGAATATTTTAAGGATAAAAGTTTTATTAACGTAAAAGAAGAATATTATTATAAAATAATATATTTTAGAGCTATAAGTTGAATTGCTTATTATAACAAATTAGAAGTAAGAAAAAAATAAATATGAAATAAAAGAATAATCAGATTGTTCAAGATGATGGAGTTTTTTCCATTTATTTATGGCTGATTTCAATTTTATTAACATAATAAAAAATTGAGAAAAATAGGTACCCCAAGACTGATTTAATCAACCCCAATTTTCTTCTGACACACCCCACAACCCACCTGAAAGACTCCAGTACTTACTGGGAGCTGGTACGGGCCTCTTTTTGGGACCTATAATTTGAAATGTTTCAATTAGAGCATTCTGTTGAACTTTCGGGCATAGAAACTTTCAAATTAAGATCATTAACTGAGTGTTTGAAAGTATTGAAAAATAAAATTTTATACATTTAAAACAGTCTTAAAAACTAAGAGGAAATTTGTTATAAAAGACGTATTTAAGTAAATGGAAGAGTTAATACTTTTTTAAATCTTATACAGTAAAGATACTTTCTAGACGCTTTCAGACAAGCCTGGAATCTAACCAGTTTCTGTGTTATGTCATGTAACTCCTAGAAAATAAATTACAATTTCGTGTCTACCTCTTTAACACTAAACATACCAACACTTAATATATACCTATTTCTACCATAGTCCGGTCAAATGACCGGACTTTATTTTTTTTGATTATAAATGTATGAAATATGAAAATTGGAAGGGAATAGACAAATACAAATAAGCTTTAGTATAATTAAACAAAATCGTATATTGTCAATTTTTATGTATTGCAAACACAAAGAATAAGAATTTTTAATTCATTTCCCATCGCATTTTTTACATAAACCTTATGGGTCATTTGACCCGTTATATGGTATGTTTAGTGTTAAAAATAGTAAGAAAAATTTGATCTAGGTCTATCTAATAAATTAAGAAAAATCTGTTTAGACATCATTGTGTTCTATTAAAAAGAAATTAAACAATTCTTTGTTGAATTTAAAGAATACTTTTTGTAATCCTTTTAAGAAATTATACATATGTAGTATGACGGATTTCACGACGATATTGCAGTAATAACAATAGAAAGGACATCGTTTTACTCAAAGACTTTTATTAGTAAAACGTCGGTGGACGGGTTACCACTTCATCGTCTGCGGAACAAACTGAGAGTGCAGCTAAGTGCACGAAGTTCTAAGTAAAATGATAATTAAGACCTGGGTCAACATCTGTGTGAAAACCTCAGTCAAAATGTCTGGGAAAATGTGTCTCCAATAGCGTGCATCTCCTCTTTGTCCTGGAATTACCTAAATTTGACACTAGGACAATATAAAGCTTTAATTGTTAGACACATTCCCTATGGTAATGGATTGTAGCCTCAGTGGTCAACTTAGATTAGAGGTTAAAAAGGGGTTAAAGCAATTTTTCACCCTTGACTTAAGATTTAAAAACCCATGAGATTTGTCTGAGGCTTTAATGAGGGTTGTATTTGGAGTTATATACAAAATACCAACATTAATTTATTTTCCTTACACACACGCACACACACACACACACACACACACACACACACACACACACACACACACACACACACACACACACACACACACACATATATATATATATATATATATATATATATATATATATATATATTGCGTATTTGAACTTACTTTTTTCTAAAACACAATTTAGATTCGAAAGTGTAAAATATATAAAAATATTTTACTGTTTATTGTTAGTCTTTAGTAAAGTATCACCACCCAACAATGTAGATAAATACAATTTTTCACTCAGTTTATGTATCTGTAAAGGGTTTAAGAATCAACTTTTTGATAATACTTTATCATTTATATACTTAGACAGAAATAGTATTTTTTATTTTCCTGTACATGTTTGCCACGTTTTATCTTTAAACCTTTTATCACTTTTTAGAACTATTAGAAGCTGCTTTGAAGAGCTTTTGTAAAGATCTAGAATTGAATTTGGGACGCCAACTGAAAAAAATATTCCGCTGATATGAGAAGTTTTATCTCTAATGATTTCCCCCGTTTTTCGAACATTCTTTTATGTGGTCAAAGACCTATTTTATTGGTCTATTATACTGCTGCATTTGATCATTCCATTTTGGTTTTTTTTTACTATGAGTAATTTTAGATAGATAACGGATGCATTACCCAAAGATTGGTCGTTCTGTACGTAAGGCGAAAAGAAATTTCAAATTAGAAATTCCCGATTCTAAATTCTAAATTATTCCTTTTATGAAAATTATCTTCTTTGAAATGTGAAAAAGATTCTAATATTTCATTTCTTAAATATTATGGGTACTAAAAATTAAATAAAAATATTTTATTAATCAATTTTTATATAAATTTCGAGCTTTCTCTTCATCTGAAATATATTACAATTTCACATCTGATGTCTTACTATTAGTAAGTCAAAACAAATCTAGCTATAATTATTAAATTTAAAGTAATCTTCATAAAAATCCTACTGTGGAATTAAAATGCTATGTATTTCAGGATTTCATTCTATGTTACCGGAGTTCAGTCTCACTACTGGAACGGATATTCGTAGCCGGTCAGATATATTTTAATTTTATGACAATTTTAAGTAATAGTTGCTGGTCTGATTAGGCATTGTGTAGCAAAAAAAGAAAACAGTAGATTTCTTAATCAACCAACCAACCATGAATTTTCAAAATATCTCTTTTACATATATGAAAACCAGCATTCAGGATGGATTTATCTAAAAAGCAGGCAACAAAAAAATAGTTTTGCTTACCCTGATTTTAAAAATTTTTAAATACATACATGAAAATACACTCGCCGATACACACAAACATACTTATATATAAATATATATATATATATATATATATATATATATATATATATATATATATATATATATATATATATTACGTGAGTTAAAAAAGATTTTAAAAATCGAATTCTTTTATAATAATAAAATAAATGAAAAAGACCCACGCTCGGGTAAGCTTTTGGGATCATTCGGTCAGGCGGAAACATTTTTGACCTATTTGATGAGCTTGCAAACAGATAAGTTTCAATTAGCACGTGGACATGAAGCTGTCAACAACACTCTCCGCGTGTCTCCGTGTGAAAATGACGCAAGTTTAACTTTAAAGATGGTTTAATAAAATTATTATTATGAAGAAGACTGTTTTCCATTCTACTTAACTCTGGATCACGACATGTCATATATATATATATATATATATATATATATATATATATATATATATATATATATATATATATATATATATATATATATATATATATGTGTGTGTGTGTGTGTGTGTGTGTGTGTGTAATTAGACGAACTTCACGATGGATGGTTGAAGTCTTGGCCCAGAAAAATGACACCGTTTTAGCTAAAGACATTTATTAAGATAACGTTGGAGGATGGATTCCCACTTCATCATAGGGACAGGATAAACTGAGGGGTCAACTAGCATGAAGTTATATGTAAAAGACCCTTAACACTGAGGACAACATCTCGGTCAAAATCTGTGGGAAAATCGGCCTCCGATAGCGTGCATCCTCTTTTTGGTTGGAAATTTCCTAAATTGTCCGCAAGGGCACTGTAGCGTTATAATTGGTTCGATCCCTTCTCTGAGGGAGTAAACAGTAGCACCAGTGGTCAATTTAGGTTAGGGGTTAAAAGAGGAAAGCAAAAGGATGCGTTAAATTTTAGCCCTGGACTTAAAAATTGAAAACCCTTGAGAATTTTCTCGGGATTTCTTAGGGGTTTTATTAAAATCCTATTGCACTCTGTATAGTTCCACTGGAGGATGTTTCTTTGTCTTATTACGTTATCATTAATGAGTTCTAACTGTTTTTAATTATAACTCGCTTCATTTTTAATCCCCAGTTTAAAACCTGACACACACACACACACACACACACATATATATATAATATATACGTGGTTACGGTAGATAAAATATTTAAGTGACACTAATCTCAATGAAAAAACCTATTAGCCATTCGGGTGCTTTTCATAAATGAATGCACAATTTCCTAAAGATTTATAACATTTCTGGTATTACAATATTTAAATCCTTAGAAATATTGGAAGTTCTTGTAATAATCAAGCAAAACAAAACTGTAATTCTTGTAGTCTCAATAGAAAATAATTCCAATGCATGTATTTAAGATATTTCAAGCGATTGAAAAATGTTTATTGTAGGAACCTTATAATTTAAATCTGTGTTAAAGTGCTATTTATTAATTTCGAGCTCTAAAAAATCCCAAAAACAATCCACACTTTTAAGCCTTTTTACAGGAACTAGCTGCACGAAAATTGTTTACTGCATAAGTAATAATCCCTCCTAAAATAAACTAATTAACATGAGAAAAAAAAATCTTCAATTAAAAACCGCCAACTGATAGCAACCAATTGAGATGTTCATTAATATTTCTATGTGCCATTTCCTTTTATCGTTCAATCATTTCTTTATATCCCACGGGTACAAGATTTTTATAAAAAAGGAACAAAAAAGGAACCTTTCATTTAGCCCTACCTCCAGTCAATGGATAGATTTTTAATTAAAAAAAGTCTCTAGATGAAAAAACCTCATTAATAATTGCGAATGTGTCTTCTAATTAAGAAGAAGATTCTCCTCTTTTTGCAGAGATGAATGGGAAAAAAGAATGTGTATAACTTCTTTTTATTGCAGTTAGAAGAAATTATTTTCAAAAAATACTTTTAGTGTTAAATGTAAAAAACGATAAATGCCTCTATAAACATTTCCTAAAACGTATAAATTTCCAAGTATAATTCTAAGTACATAATGTATCATTATATAAAAATAATTTATTAAATTAGTTTTATGACTTTTCTATCATCAACTTTAACGTGTAATAAGTATGGAATTTATCACTTTAATTTTTATAAATAGTAAATATTATATATATATATATATAAATATATATATATATAGTATATATATATATATAAACATATACAATATATAATATATATACATATATATATATATATATATATATAATACATATATATAATAATATAATATAATATATAATATATATATATATATTATATTTATATATATATATGCAACATACCTAAAACAAAAAATAAATAATATATAATATAATTTATCACTATTCATTTTATATATATATTTATATATATATTATATATATATACATATATATATACATATATAATATATATAACATATACATATATATATATAATATATATACATATATATATATAATTATATATATATATATATACATATATATATATATAATGTGTATATATATATATATAATATATATATATATATATATATATATATATATATATATATATATATATACATATATATATAATATATATATATATATATATATATATATATACATATATATATATATATATATATATATATATATATATATATATATATATATATATATATATATATATATATATATATATATATATATATATATATATATATATATATATATATATATATATATATATATATATATAAATATATATATATATATATATATATATATATTTTATATATAATATATATATATATATATATACCATATATAAATATATAATATAATTTTTAATATTTAAAAAATGTAAATATATACAGATAAAAATATTTGTTTTTGGCTGAGAAATATATATATATAATAATTTGTTATATATATATAATATACATTATATATATATATATATATATATTAGAATACATTAATTCATTTATATATAATTATAATATTTTATATATATATAAATATATATATATATTTATATATATATATATATATATATATATATATCTAATATATAATATATATAATATATATATAGATTTTATACATACAATTTTATATAAATTATAATATAGATAAAATATATACATATTATATATTTTTATAATATCTATATGTTTATATATATATATCTTATATATACATTTTATATAATGATATCCTACCATATAGCCCAAAATGATAGCATACTTTGTAATCTAATTAAGTATTTCATAAAATGTATCCCTAACTGCAACACTTAAATACGGCAGTAAAAAATATAAATAAGTCTCTCAAAGAATATTTTATTTGTACTGACAATTATCTATGGTAACGCTCTTTATGTGTTTTAAAAATTAAAAATCTATAATCTATATTTAATATCTGTAAATATTCTAGTGAGTGAGATAATTCAAAATTTTAGCTACATCGAAATTATAGTTAAGTTTTTCCTATTTTCCACAGTTAATAGAAGTAAACGAATGAAATTATCATTTCTACTACACACTGGAGGTAGATATAATTTGTTGTTAATACCGGTGATAAAAAAAATTTTATTTTTACCTATTTATGTTTCAAATTGATAAATTTAAATCGTCTACTCTTAAAAAGGAAAAATAGGGCTTGTAATAATAGCATTAAATGTTAGAAAGGGAGGAAGGGGTGGATTTCGAACGTTGCTTACCGTAATTCATCAAGAATTTAATATGGATGCCTCTATCCATTCCTGGTACAACTGGTTCACAAATTCGAAGACAGACGGACGGATAACTTAAGCTATTATTATATAGGGGATACACACACAGATATATGTATATATATATATATATATATATATATATATATATATATATATATTTATAAATATTCTATTTTTTAATTTTATTTAAATACACTTAGCCAAACGATGTGTATTTCTACAACGCTTTCTTTTGCATTCTGTCTATTATCATCCAACAACGTTTCCTTGAAATGATATATGTAAAGTCATAATCATTAATTTTCTAAATCTTTTTCAATGAAGTTTGAAATAACTTCAACAGCAAATTTTGAAGAAGTTTATAGAAATCTCATTCTAAATAAAAAATATTTTATTAGATAAAAATATTTTATTAAGTTATATTTCAAGACCTAGCTTCTACCATACTCTGAAGAATATATATGAAATTAGGCTATTTACTTTTTTTTAAATAGAAAATATTTATAAAGATATTATTTATTTTTTAAGTTTATAATTCAAATAGACTTTAATCGACTGATGTCAAGTGCTTTTTTCGAATATCAGTCGATTCTCTTCTGATAACAATTTCTTAAAAACAAAAAGATAAAACTATATTTTAAAACTATATTTTAATTTAGAAAAAGAATGATCATAATTTTATCTATCTCATTTCGATCAACCGTATTTTGATGATAATTGACAGAATGCGAGAAAATGCGTTGTAGAAATACACACGTCTTGTGTTTGGCTAAGTGTATTTAAATAAAATTAAAAAATAGCATATATATATATATATATATATATATATATATATATATATATATATATATATATATATATATATATATATATATATATATATATATATATATATATATATATATATATATATATATATGTATATATATATATATATATATATATATATATATATATATATATATATATATATATATATATATATATATATACATATATATATATATATATATATATATATATATATATATATATATATATATATATATATATATATATATATATATATATATATATATAATATATATATATATATATATATATATATATATATATATATATATATATATATATATATATATATATACATATATATATATATATATATATATATATTATATATATATATATATATATATATATATATATATATATATATATATATTTATATATATATATATATATATATATATATATATATATATATATATATATATATATATATATATATATATATATATATATATATATATATATATAAGATATTTTCAATAAAGTTTGAAATACCTTCAACAGCAAATGTTGGAGAAGTTCATAGAAATCTCACTCTAAATATATAATATTTTATTAGATAAAAAACATTATAAATTTATATTTCATGATCTAGCTTCTAACATCCACTTCAATTTCAATATGAATGGAATTAAACACTTTTATTATTTATAAAAAGGAAATATTTATAAACATGTTATTTGTTTTGAGTTTATATTTCAAATTGAGTCGAGTATGTATATGTGTAGAATGCTTTTTTTGCCTATTCATGTATTCTCTGCTTAAAAACAGAAAGATAAAACCATATTTTAATTAACTATTTTAATATATTTTCAATGAAGTTTGGAATACCTTCAACAATTAATTTTGAAGACGTTTATAGAAAACTTATTCTAAATATAAATTTTATTCCTCGAATATATTTTGTTAAATTAT
>CM063508.1:3609577-3639577 GCA_032207245.1 Pardosa pseudoannulata | reverse complement strand
TCAATTTCATGTTCTATGAACCAATTAGAGAATTCGAAGTCATTAAACAACTTTCTGAATATAGTTAATTATGTGTAATTAGTACACATATGTACTAAAAAACTACATATTTTTATTATTTAAAATGTAAGTGTCTGATTACTAATTTTGGTCCTTTTTTTTCTCATGCAGTCTTTCATACGTAATTTTCTTTAGTTTTTCCTTTATTATATCCATGAAAATATGTACGACATGCCTTATTCTATTTAAATGATCAATATTGCTTAGCATTATTCTGCTATGCTATTTAATGCACGATTATCAGACTGCTAGACATTTTTTTCTTTCAGAAAGAGATTTAAATTTAAAATTATTTATTCCTCTTCACTTATATTTATCTTTTTACTCTATCGTCTCGTTTCTTAATATAATTCTGCTCAGTGTGTGTTGGGAGGTTTAAGTTATTTATGTTCTTCATAGGAATAATTAGAATATATTTACCTCACTTCAACATCTAAATATTAATATACTTTTGTTAAAGAAAGTAGTCTTTAAATAGATGCTAATATGCTTTATTTCCGTACTCTTAGGTTATTTTAATTCTCTTAAGTGGGTTCCGAAAGATATATTCTGGAGTTTATTTTTCATTTTTTGTCTCTGTCAGATTTATATTTTTTTCTTTAATTTATCGCGTATCTTGATTTCTTAGGCAATATTTTGTCATTAAGAATGTAATCATTCTCAAAGGGAATTGCTATTTTGCTTATATAACGTTTCATTTCAATAATAATAACATCAAAATATTTATGCGATTAAAATAGTATTTCTTCAAGATACGTATACGAGTATGCATATGTGTGTGTATTTATGTATGCATGAATAAATATCTTAAAATTATGTATAATAACTCAATTGCTACTAAATGGTATAATGATATGTGGATATTAATAGTATCAAACCATCATGGTTATCATTATGGTTAAGACTTTATCGGGTTATTTTTTAGACTTTATATATCGATTTTCTTCGAAAAATTATTTATAATTATTAAATGAAGTTACAATAATAGTATTCTTCGGGGTTATAGAATTTTTTTCGAACAAATAGGTAGCAAAAATTTAAGTGAAGAGATATACATACATGTACTCTTAGTGTCACGATGTAAAGGAAGTTTAATATTGAGTTGACAAATTTATCATATATATATATATATATATATATATATATATATATATATATATATATATATATATATATATATATATAGATATATATATATATATATATATATATATATATATATATATATATATATATATATATATATATATATATATATATATATATATATATATATATATATATATATATATATATATATATATATATATATATATATATATATATATATATATATATATATATATATATATATATATATATATATATATATATATATATATATATATATATATATATATAAGTGTGTGTGTGTGTAACAACGAGGAACAAACTGGCCCCAAAATTTATGCTTGAAACCCATTTTGAATTGCCCCTATTATTTTTCTCAGCCCGGGCATGCTGGATTACTAAGTGTCCCGCTAAAGTTTTGTCCGGAAGAAACACATCAGTCGTCGTAGCCGAACTTAATATTTTTTTCATCTTCTCAAAATAGCATATTTACATTTATAAAAATATGTACAACATTGTAGTCCCCACACAGATAATCATAGCACAACACAGGACTACATATAGTTGAATATAGAATTAATACTTATTAAATGCCATATTTGAAATATTGCATGTTACACACCCTATCTCAGTAACTCGTTATGAAAGAAGTTTTATGTATAACACACTAGTCTGAAAAGCATTAAAGGAACGAAGCTGTAGTTAATAAAGTTAACTTTATTATAAATGCACTCATTCTTTGATATTTTCTAGAGAAAATTACATTAAATATTTTTGATTGAATTCGCTGTTTTCAATGTCTTTTAAAATACTTAAAATTGCTGATTTATAGAACATAATCAGCCAACGTTCTTTTCCTGTGTATAATTAATTTATGTATAATAAACGAATGTGTTATTTACTTTAGAAAAGTATTAAGTTAAAATAAGACGGCTAAACAATGACGTAGAAAAACTTAGAAAAGGAAATATCTTTCTTACTTTAATTAAATTCCAAGTAGAAAAAACGTTTTAAGAAACCAGTAAAAGTTGTCATGACTAAAAATGCCAAAGAAAAAAGAAAATTACATTCAATATTTTTGATCGAATTCGGTTATTTTCAATATCTTTTAAAATACGTAAAATTGCTGATTTACGCAACATAATCAGCCAACGTTCTTTTCCTGTGTATAATTAATTTATGTATAATAAACGAATGTGTTATTTACTTTAAAAAAGTGTTAAGTTAAAATAAGACGTCTAAACAATGACGTAGAAAAACTTAGAAAGAAAATATCTTTCGTACTTTAATTAAATTCCAAGTAGAAAAAACGTTTTAAGAAACCAGTAAAAGTTGTCATGACTAAAAATGCCAAAGAAAAAAGAAAATTACATTCAATATTTTTGATCGAATTCTGTTGTTTTCAATATCTTTTAAAATACGTAAAATTGCTGGTTTATACAACATAAGCAACCAACTTTCTTTTCCTGTGTATAATTAATTTATGTATAATAAAAGTTAAAATAAAATAAAAGTTAAAATAAGAGTCTAAACAATGACTTAGAAAAACGTAGAAAAGGAAATATCTTTTCTTACTTTAATTAAATTACAAGTAGAAAAAACGTTTTAAAAAACCAGTAAAAGTTGTCATGACTAAAGACGCCAAAGAAAAAAGAAAATTACATTCAATATTTTTGATCGAATTCGGTTGTTTTCAATGTCTTTTAAAATACTTAAAATTATTCATTTATACAACATAATCAGCCAATGTTCTTTTCCTGTGTGTAATAAATAGATGTATAATAAAAGTTAAAATAAAATAAAAGTTAAAATAAGAGTCTAAACAATGACTTAGAAAAACGTAGGAATGGAAATATCTTTTCTTACTTTAATTAAATTACAAGTAAAAAAAACGTTTTAAAAAACCAGTAAAAGTTGTCATGACTAAAGAGGCCAAAGGAAAAACAAAATTACATTCAATATTTTTGATCGAATTCGGTTTTTTTCAATATCTTTTAAAATACGCTAAATTGCCGGTTTATACAACATAAGCAACCAAAATGGACTTCTGAGTATAATTAATTTATTTATATTAAAGGAATACATTGTTTACCAAAACAAAATGTTAAAAAAAGACGTCTAAACAATGACTAGAAAGAAGTAGAAAAGGAAATATCTTTTCTTACTTTAATTAAATTCCAAGCAGAAAAACGTTTTAAGAAACCAGTAAAAGTTGTCACGAATAAAGACGCCTGGAATCACGTCTCTATCTGGGAAACATACTGCATAAAAGTGAAAGAATCTTCACGAAATTGTTTCATCTTACAGCTGAAAGACAGAATAAAATTGCAATAAAATTCTCAAAATACTTTTACATTTTATTTCCGAGGACATAAAAGATCTGAAAGGTGAGAAATTGTTTTGAGACAGTGCTCTTTTCTAGGATTTAATCTTGTCGCAATAACTGAGTTCATGGCATCTCTCAGACGTCCTATTTCTGAATCTGCTTTTTTCAAAGGTATTATTTCTGTTCAATTCAGAGAAAAGCTAATTTCAGAGTACAGGTAATTCGAGATACATTTACTTATAATCTTAATTTTTTATATAGGTTTCAGGATATTAGGATTTAATTATTTTGTATTGAAATTTTAACTTTATTTGTATAGGTTTATTAACTGATTTAATCACATAAAGTGGAAGTTGAGCAACATGTAAAATGCTTTTCCAAGAAAAGCTACTGCTACTGAGGAAAGCTGATATATGATAATATGAGGATATACTTACATAAAATTTTTAACTTTATTTGGATAAGTATTAGGATATTAAAATTTAAGCGTTTTGTTTAAACTTAAATTTTATTTGATAGATTTCATAATATTAAAATTTAATTGATTTATACAAATAAATAATAATAAAGACATGCGTTTCAAACTTCTGAAATAATTTTATAAGGGAAGCTATTTTAGATTAAAGGGAAGCTAAGATTTACTTACCTATCAATTTAATTTTACTAAGATATTAAAATTTATTTGTTTTATCTAAATAGATATATTTACTTATAATCTTAATTTTTTATATAGCTTTCAAGACATTGGAATGTAATTTTTTTATTGAAATTTTAATTTTATTCGTATATGGTTCAATATATTAAAACGTAATGGATTTAATCCTATAAAATGGTAGTTGAGAAACATGTCTCAGACTGTTAAAATGCTTTTCCAAGAAAAGCTACTGCAGAATAGGAGGAAAGCTAGATATACTTACATAAAATTTTTAATTTTATTTGGATACGGTTTAGGATATTAAAATTTAAGTGTTTTGTTTAAATTTAAACTTTATTTGATATGTTTCAGAATATTAAAATTTAATTGCTTTATTCAAATAAATAATAATAAAGACATACGTTTCAAACTTCTGAAATAATTTTACAAAGGAAGCTATTTTAGATTAGAGAGAAGGTTAGATTTACTTACCTATAAATTTAATTTTACTAAGGTTTTAAAATTTATTTGTTTTATCTAAATAGATATATTTACTTGTAATCTTAATTTTTTATATAGGTTTAAGGTTATTGGTATGTAATAATTTTTTATTAAAATTTTAATTTTATTCGTATAGGGTTCAATATATTAAAAACGTAATTGATTTAATCATATAAAACAGAAGTTAAGAAACGTGTTACAGACTGTTAAAATACTTTTCTAAGAAAAGCTACTGCAGAGTAGGAGGATCGCTAGATATGTTTACATACAACTTTTAAATTTATTTTTATATGATTTAGGATATGAAATTTAAATGTTTTATTTATATTACAACTTTATTTGATAGATTTCAGAATATTAAAATTTAATTGCTTTATTCAAATAAGTAATAATAAAGCCATACGTTTCTAACTTCTGAAATAACTATACAAGGAAAGCTATTTTAGATGAGAGAGAAGGTTAGATTTACGTACTTATAAATTTAATTTTAAAATTTATTTATTTTATCTAAAAACATATATTAACTTATAACCTTAATTTTTTATATAGCTTTCAAGGTATTGTAATTTAATTGTTTTTTATTGAAATTTTAATTTTATTTGTATAGGTTTCAAGATATTAAGAAATAATTAATTTCTTCATATAAAATGGAAGCTGAGTAACATGTTTCAGACTGTTAAAATATTTTTAAGAAAATCTACTGTAGAATATGAGGAACGCTAGCTATGCTTACATAAAATTTTTAACTTTATTTGGATACGTCATATGATATTAACATTTAAATGTTTTATTTGAATTTAAACTTTATTTCATATAATTCAGAATATTACAATTTAATTGTTTTATTTAAATGCATAATAATAAAGACATACGTTTCAAACTTCTGAAATAATTTTTTAAGGGAAACTATTTTAGATTAGAGGGGAGGGGTTAGATTTACTTACCTATCAATTTAATTTTACTAAGATATTAAAATTTATTCGTTGTATCTAAATAGATATAGTTACTTATAATCTTAATTTTTATATAGATTTTAGGATATTGGGATTTAAATATTTTGTATTGAAAGTTTAACTTTATTTGTATACGTTTATTAATTGATTTAACAATGTAAACTGGAATTTGAGCAAAATGTTTCCTACTGTTAAAATGTTTTACCAAGAAAAGCTACTGCAGAATATGAGAAACGCTAGATATACTTACATAATATTTTTAACTTTATTTGGATAAGTATTAGGATATTAAAATTTAAGTGTTTTGTTTAAATTTAAACTTTATTTGATATATTTCAGAATATTAAAATTTAATTGTTTTATTCAAATAAATAATAATATAGCCATACGTTTCAAACTTCTGAAATAATTTTACAGGTGAAGCTATTTTAGATTAGAGGGAAGGTTAGATTTACTTACCTATCAATTTAATTTTACTAAAATATTAAAATTTATTCTTTTTTATCTTAATATATATATTTAGTTATAATCTTAATTTTTTATACAGGTTTAAGGTTATTGGTATGTAATAATTTTTTATTAAAATTTTAATTTTATTCGTATAGGGTTCAATATATTAAAAACGTAATTGATTTAATCATATGAAATAGAAGTTGAGAAACTTGTCACAGAATGTTAAAATACTTTTCCAAGAAAACCTACTGCAGAATATGAGAATCGCTAGATATACTTAAATAAAATTTTTAACTTTATTTGGACAAGTATTCGGTTATTAAAATTTATGAATTTTGTTTCAATTTAAACTTTATTTGATAGATTTCAGAACATTAAAACTTAATTGATTTACTCAAATAAATAATAATAACGACATACGTTTCAAACGTCTGAAATAATAATACATAGGAAGCTATTTTAGATTAGAGAAAAGGTTACATTTACCTACCTATAAATTTAATTTTACTAAAATATTAAAATTTATTTGTTTTATCTAAATAGATATATTTACTTATAATCTTAATTTTTTATATAGTTTTCAGGGTATTGGAATTTAGTTGTTTTTTTATTGAAATTTTAATTTTTTGTTTCTATAGGTTTCAAAATTATTAAAACTTAATTTATTCATATAAAATGGAAGTTGAGTAACATGTTTAAGTTTGTTAAAATGCTTTTCCAAGAAAAGCTACTGCAGAGTAGGAGGAAAGCTTAGATATACTTACATAAAATTTTTAAATTTATTTGGACACGTTTTAGGATATGAAAATTTAAATGTTTTGTTTAAATTTAAACTTTATTTGATAGATTTTATAATATTAAAATTTAATTGCTTTATTCAAATAAATAATAATAAAGACATACGTTTCAAACTTCTGAAATAAGTTTACAAGGGAAGCTATTTTAGATTAGAGAGAAGGTTAGATTTACTTACCTATCAATTTAATTTTACTAAAATATTAAAATTTATTCTTTTTTATCTTAATATATATATTTAGTTATAATCTTAATTTTTTATATAGATTTCAGGATATTGGAATGTAATTATTTTTTTATTGAAATTTAAATTTTATTCATAAAGGGTTCAATATATTAAAAACGTAATTGATTTAATCATATAAAACAGAAGTTAAGAAACGTGTTACAGACTGTTAAAATACTTTTCTAAGAAAAGCTACTGCAGAGTAGGAGGAACGCTAGATATACGTACATAAAATTTTTAACTTTATTTGGATAAGTATTAACATATTAAAATTTAAGTGTCTTGTTTAAATTTAAATTTTATTTGATAGATTTCATAATATTAAAATTTAATTGCTTTATTCAAATAAATAATAATAAAGACATACGTTTCAAACTTCTGAAATAACTATACAAGGAAAGTTATTTTGGATGAGAGAGGAGGTTAGATTTACTTACCTATAAATTTAATTTTACTAAAATATTAAAATTTATTTGTTTTATCTAAATAGATATATTTACTTGTTATCTTAATTTTTTATATAGGTTTAAGGCTATTGGAATGCAATATTTTTTTATTGAAATTATAATTTTATTCATAAAGGGTTCAATATATTAAAAACGTAATTGATTTAATCATATAAAATAGAAGTTGATAAACGTGTTACAGTCTGTTAAAATACTTTTCTAAGAAAAGCTACTGCAGAGTAGGAGTATCGCTAGATATGTTTACATACAATTTTTAAATTTATTTTTATATGATTTAGATATGAAATTTAAATGTTTTATTTATATTCCAACTTTATTTGATAGATTTCAGAATATTAAAATTTAACTGCTTTATTCAAATAAATAATAATAAAGACATACGTTTCTAACTTCTGAAATAACTTTACAAGGAAAGTTATTTTGGATGAGAGAGGAGGTTAGATTTACGTACTTATAAATTTAATTTTACTAAGATTTTAAAATGTATTTGTATCATCTAAATAGATATATTTATTTATAATCTTAACTTTTAATATAGTTTTCAGGGTATTGGAATTTAGTTGTTTTTTTATTGAAATTTTAATTTTTTGTTTCTATAGGTTTCAAAATTATTAAAACTTAATTTATTCATATAAAATGGAAGTTGAGTAACATGTTTAAGTTTGTTAAAATGCTTTTCCAAGAAAAGCTACTGCAGAGTAGGAGGAATGATTAGATATACTTACATAAAATTTTTAACTTTATTTGGATAAGTATTAACATATTAAAATTTAAGTGTCTTGTTTAAATTTAAATTTTATTTGATAGATTTCATAATATTAAAATTTAATTGATTTATACAAATAAATAATAATAAAGACATACGTTTCAAACTTCTGAAATAATTTTACAAAGGAAGCTATTTTAGATTAGAGAGAAGGTTAGATTTACTTACCTATAAATTTAATTTTACTAAAATTTTAAAATTTATTTGTTTTATCTAAATAGATATATTTACTTGTAATCTTAATTTTTTATATAGCTTTCAGGATATTCGATTGTAATTATTTATTAAAATTTTAATTTTATTTGTATAGGGTTCAATATATTAAAACTTAATTGATTTCATCATATAAAATGGTAGTTGAGAAACATGTCTCAGATTGTTAAAAAACTTTTCCAAGAATAGCTACTGCAGAATATGAGAAAGGCTAGATATACTTACATAAAATTTTTAACTTTATTTGGATAAGTATTAGGATATTAAAATTTATGAATTTTGTTTCAATTTAAACTTTATTTGATAGATTTCAGAACATTAAAACTTAATTGATTTACTCAAATAAATAATAATAAAGACATACGTTTCAAACGTCTGAAATAATAATACATAGGAAGCTATTTTAGATTAGAGAAAAGGTTAGATTTACTTACCTATAAATTTAATTTTACTAAAATATTAAAATTTATTTGTTTTATCTAAATAGATATATTTACTTGTTATCTTAATTTTTTATATAGCTTTCATGGTATGGGAATTTAATTGTTTTTTTATAATAAAAATAATTATTTTCTTCATATAAAATGGAAGCTGAGTAACATGTTTCAGGCTGTTAACATATTTTTAAGAAAATCTACTGTAGAATATGAGGAACGCTAGCTATGCTTACATAAAATTTTTAACTTTATTTGGATACGTCATATAATATTAAAATTTAAATATTTTATTTATAATTTATTTCTTTATTTGATATAATTCAGAATATTTAGAATATTACAATTTAGTTGTTTTATGTAAATACATAATAATAAAGACAGACGTTTCAAAACTTCTGAAATAATTTTTTTAAGAGAAGCTATTTTAGAGGGAGGGGTTATATTACAATTTAATTTTACTAAGAGATCAAAATTTATTCGTTGTATCTAATCTAAATAGACAGATTTACTTATAATCTTAATTTTTATATTCTAGCTGCTTCGCACCCAGCCTTCGGTCTGGGTTACACATATTCCCTCCCGATAAAAAGTTTTAGAACGTCTAGTGATTGATACATACTGTAAGAGTAAGACACTCATTTCCCGGTCCACCACAGAGATAGAGTGCATTGAACTCTTTAATCCCTTAAAAAAATAAAAATAAACTGCTGAATAAGGCGGGTAGGTCCCCTGTAGGTCTATTCCTTTTTCAGCATGCATATAACAGCGAAAAATTAAAAGAAATATAAATATATACACTGAAATGATACAAAAATCTTACATGAATGTATATCATGAAGTACACAGTTCAGTAAAAAAGTTACTTGCACTAATTTCACATTTTGAATTTTTGAAGTAAGGTCACTACTCGAAATACGATAGGATAGCTAAAACCTTATGTGTTTCGAGCGAAATTCGAAATTCTTAACAGTTGAAATTATTAATCTTGCTTTGACAGGTTTCAAGGTAACAAAATATAATTATCTTACACAAATAAAATGATAATAAAGACATATATTTCATGTTGCAGAAATACATTTCGGATTAAAGTTATTTTATAGTAGGAGGGACACCAGATGTACTTACCTATAATTTAAACTTTATTTGGATATGTTTCATTATATTAAATTTTAATTGTTTTATTCCACTGAAATGATAATGAAGAAATACGTTTGAGACTGAAAAACGTCTTTCTCCAAAAATGCTAATTTTAATGTTGAGGGAAAACCAGATATATTTACCTCCAATTTTTTTTATTTAAGTTTCAAGATAATATAATTCAATTGTTTTTATTCATATAAAATGATAATGAAAAAATACGTTTAAGAGTGATGAACTAGTTTCGCAAGGAAAAAAACTTCATCTGGAATATCGATTTTTCTCTCAAATATTTTAGAGAAATTCTGCCCAAGAAATAAAGAAAAAAAGCATTTGGTTAATTGCTTCCGAAAAGATCATTTAAAAAGTTTTTAAGATAATTTTTTTAACATCTTTCAAAGGAATCAGATGAAATTTCTTTTTATCATTCTCGATTTTCACGACATAAAAAAAGGTTTAAGTAAGTTATTGATTTTCATAAAAATCTCATTTGTAATTTTAATTTCTGAAATTTTATGGATTGTACAAAGCTTTTGTTGAATTACGTAAAATGAGAAAATAATTTCTGTGTATTTTGTGAATGAAATACAAAGATGAAAATAAAATATAAATGATTATTTTGGACGATATATGTCGGGAAGTATTTTAGATGAAACCAATGAAATGCTTATTTCTACAATAAACAATACAATTGTTTGTGGAAAATCATCACCTTTGTTAAAAAAAGCTAGGTTATCTTGCGGAAGGCAATTCTAACACTGACGGCAAAATAGATTTAAGGTAAAAGAATATATCAGTTTCAATTCGTTATGATATCAATTAGATGAGTTGTTCGTAGTTGGTCGTTTTCTAGAACCGAAGAAAGAAATTTAGAATTTCAATTTTAATTCTATTGAATTATTCAAATGGCTTCGTATTTCTCGTTTGTAACAGTAACAAAATTGATGATTCTAAAGCAAAAAGCTTTTATTATGTATTCAATCGACTTCTTGTTTCACATTTGTAACCCTAGGTAAGAAAGATAATGAACTATACAAACGCCGTTTTGAGTTTTCTTCTATTCAAACGGCTTCGTATTTCTCACTTGTAACTGACAATAACAAACATGGTGGCTCTAGAGCAAGAATGAGCAAACTACTGTCCGCGGATAGAATTTTAAGTTGCTGGTCCTACGCAAATTAAAAGAAATAGATGTTTATACATTATATAGCCATCTCCTTTTCTGCTTTGCTTAAATATTATATCCCAAATTTATTCTCTCAAGCCCAGAAGATCAGAGTATATTTGCTTCTTATATGTGAACAAGTGTTTACAACTTTGAACCTTAGAAAGAATAATTTCAGAAGTACACTGACAGATGTGCATTTAGCATCGTTCCTTAAAATCAGTACATCTCACCTTCGAACCTCAGTATAAGGAACATTTAAAAACGAAATCTAAAATTCCATTCACCTCATTAACGTATTTAATCTGTTAGGTACTTGCAAATTGTTTTTTAAAATTTTAGAAAAAAAATTATCTTGGCCCGCCAAACTTATTTTCTTTCGATTTTTTGGGCCGCTGCCGAAAAAGTTTGTCCATCCCTGCTCTAGAGCAAAGGCCTTGTTTGTGTTTGCTTCTATTCAAACGGCTTCGTCTTTCTGACTTGTAACCAACAATAAAAAAGATGGTGGTTCTAGAGCAAATTCCGTTTTGTGTTTTCTTCTATTCAAACTACTTTGTCTTTCTGACTTGTAACCGAGAATAACAAAGATGGTGGCTCTAGATCAAAAGACGTTTTGTGTTTTCTTTTATTCTAAAGGCTCCGTTTATCTCACTTATAACCGTCAGTTACAAAGATGGTGAATATAGAACAAAGCGCATGTTGTGCTTTCTTACATACATATACGACCACATTATGAAAGTTGAATGTGCGGTTTTAAGTGGTTTAATCTGCGAGGACGCTATCCTGGTCTCTGAGGTCCAGTGCTAATTTTCTGAGCAAAATACCAACAAAAGTTACTTTTAACTATGAACCAAAAATATTTTCGCCAAATATACCTTATTAAAGTATAAAATAAATTTCGGATTATTTGAAAGATTAATTTTTAAAAGTATTTTGGACTGTAGGTATTTTTTATTTGCCTTCTGAAAATACAAGGATAAGACACACACAAGCTAAAAACTTAATTATCATTTTAATTTTATTTTATCATTTTAATCAAATAAAAATGTTGTTTTGACAGCATTTCTCTTCCGACCAAAACACTAAATTAAATGAGAAACTGTATTTGCATGCACTGGAATTCTGGTGCCAGAATAAAATAAAAGTATCTCTTGAGAAAAATATTCAGAGAAATTTGGGAAAATGCATGTGATTAGGATCTATGAGACCTGTTAGATAGCTACTAAAAATTGCGAAGTTTTTTCTATTGGATGTTTTTATAACGTTCGGACCTCAGAGGTCATGCCTGCATCCTTGTGGGTTAAATTTAATTTCCAAATGCTAAAAACATTTTTCGATGGCAAAACCGGCTATAAATAATTGATATTGTTTAAAACAAATCGTAATTGTGTGCGTTCTAAAGTAGGGGACGTCTAAAAGTATACAAAGGTTGGATATTTGTCTTACAGTGTTGCGTTACAAACAGAATTTACATTGAATATTTTTAAGGTAAAATAGAAATGTCACAATAATTTCTGTCATGTATTTTATTATTGTTACTTACGGCTATAGGAAAATTAAAAAAAACTAGCTGCATATGTTGATGTTTCATTGTACTGTAAAAAAAAGTCTTGAATGCAAAAGAAAGAATTTTATATTTAAAATGCTTATTTTGCATAGGTATTTTACAACGAATGATAGAAGAAAAGGTAGAGCATTGCTTTTTGATATCAAAATTCACGGCTTGATATATAGCTGTTGTCATGGATATTCGTAGGCCTTTGAATGGTAGACAAAACCAAGTCTATCAATTATATGACTATATAAGCGAGAGTAAAGTTCATTTCAAAATGTGATATGGTACCCGTCTACCTTAAAAACGCCAGTTTTTGCCAAAAATCAAAATTTTTTCTATTTCTCTATTGTAAAATTTCAACTTTTAGGCTTCTAAATTTGTTTTTGTTTTGTCTGTAATGTATTTTAAAGAAAAGTTACAGCTGTTTAAACATCAGTGACAACTGTCAAAACAAAACATAAGTAGCGACTTCGGAACCGGAAGTGGTGAATTTAAAGACTTTTAAAGAGCATTTTTAAACAAAACTTTTTAAGTTTTCATGAAGATTAGTTTAAACATTTTTCTAGTATTTTTAATAGTTAGCAACTTGGCAATTAGAAAGGTTTGAAGCAAGAAAGTATGGGGAATTTTTAACACGTATTTTAATTTTTTAATAGTTAAAGTTGCTTTCATAAATTTCAAATGCGTTTTCCTCAAAACGTTATTTTTAATAAAATGTTGGAACTTGAAATGTGATTTCTCAAAAAATTATAAAAATATTTTGTTGAAAATTATTATGAATGCTTTTGATAGTATTTAATAGTGAATGACCTAAAAGCTTTAAATTTGGATAATTTTTCATGATGTTACACTCATAGTTAGATTTAAAGGTAATGAAAATTCGTTAAAAATTCAATGTGTATGATTTTGAATTAACAAAATGTTTTTAAAAATGTAAATTAAGCAAAAAGTTTAGGTGATTCACTAGTCCAGTATATAAGAAATGTGTTAAAAATATTGAAATAATTTAATTTATTAAAAAATTAGATCTTTTGGAAAAGCCCAATTTTTTTATTAAATTTCTTCATTTATTAAAAATTTTATAAAAACTTCTCCAGGAATAAATCTTTGTTAAGTGCAATTCTCTATGATAATATCAAAAATAAATTTAAAAATGTAAAAACATGAACTAGTTTCTCCGTTTAAAGAAAAAAGTTATCGGAACATAGACGGATTCCTTAAGTGAAATAATAGGAAAAACAAATTTAAATTGTAAACATAACATTAAATATACTAAAATAAATGCTTTTGTGAATGAAAGATTTTTTTCCCTACAACACATCTCTTTCAACAAACATATTAAATTGAAAAAACATACTATTTGCAAATCCTAAATATATTCTAATCAAAATCTAAGACAGTTAATTATAAAAATATATTTTTAGTTCAAAATTCGTGTTGAATATGCAGTTATAAAAATCGTGAAGTAGGAACCATGCGAATCTCAACAAAAGAAAATAGATAAAGAACAATTTACATTCTAACTTTCTACGAGAGCTATAAAAGCAGGATTAGTGTAGCTAAGTAAAAATTAATTAAATTGATTTTTGCTCTCTTCTGAAATAAAATTTCGTTTTAATTTTAAAGGAAGAAAAATTGTTTTCCCATGAAAAAAAAAATGTTAAAGCGCGCTTTGTGATTTTAGTACGAATACTTTTTTTCTTTTAATTTTTCTCTTACATAAAAATGTTCAATGGCAATCAGTACAAAAAATAATGAGCATTATGGTTAATTTAATTTAGGCTTCATTAATCTTGCGCTATGAGCTAGAAAAAATGAGAATATTTTAAAAGTCTTTAAAATTTATTAAATCTAGCGAGGAAACATCTAATTAATAAAGGATCTTGAAAGATTTTCTTCCATTTTATAAAGCGTAATTTTTAGGATGAAAAAATTTTTTTTCCGATTTTACAGAAAAGAATATCAATTAGAAATGATTATCTATTGTTAAAGTACTTAATATAAATGATGTATTACTGTGCGTTCTGCCCCTGTATTTTCAAATATTTAAATATGTATGTGTGTGTGAACATATATATTATATGTATACACACACTCATATATGTATATATATGTATATATATATATATATATATATATATATATATATATATATATATATATATATATATATATATATATATATATATATATATATATATATATATATATATATATATATATATATATATATATATATATTAAGTTAGATATTAAGATATTAAATAATAATAAAAGGAACTCTTTGTGAAACGTAAGAATATTAGGGTAGATATACACTATTTAAAAACAGAGTGCTAAAAGTTTTAAGGAAGAACTCGTAAATCTTTTGAGAAGGTGAGCTTCTGTCAAACTGATTCTTTTAGTGAAAAAAAATTCTACTGTAGAATATAATACTCGAATAAGATTCTAATTATTTGTTTTTTTACCTGTGAATATAAATTATAATAAAACGAGCAATATATTTCATTACACGGCATAACGAAGGACATTTTAGAATATATAAATTCTTAACATATATTATTTTCTCTTTAATTTTAATGGATTATATACGTGTGAGAATACATAAAGATTTAGGTTTAGAAAAATAAAAACATGTTTACCTTAAATTTCTTATGAAAACAGTTTTTTTATATACATACTTTACTGTATGGGTAAATTTATCATACTACTTAAAGTAACAAAATAAAATAAATTTTAAAGTTATAAAATTAAGTTATAAAAAAGGTGGAAATTTTCTTTCTACACATTTGGACAGAAAACATTTGGTTATTCGTTAGAAATAGCTGATATAAAGAATATTTTAAGTCTGGAAATATACTGTATTATCTTAAAACTAAAGAATATATATTTGGCATATTTTAGTTTTATTTTTCATACATTCCAGTTAGTGTATATTTATTATCATGAGATATTTATTATGAGTACTTTTTTAATATATTTCAACGGATCTATATAAATTTTTTTTTAAATAAAATCTCTTTTCACTTAAATTTTGTGCTGTAATATACTATAAGATTTTTTTTGTTATTTTTACTCTAGATGACTACTTTTCAGTATATTTGAACTAATCTACATGACATCTTTTTGAAAATATTTTAAAATTTCTTCTGTTCCACACATTGAAGTTCGCATTTTTGGTGTAAAGTAATATAAAATTCTTTCCTTGTCGTTATTATGGATGGATACTTTTCAGAATATTTGAAAAAATTTATACGATATTAAAAAATAATCAAATTTTAATCATTTAATCATTTAATCATGAAATTGAAAGTTCAATATTTTGCAGTTACTTGTTGTTTGTGCTGTAATGAAAAACTTTCTCTTTGATGTTCATTCTGAATCACTACTGTTCGGAATATTTAAACATATCTGTTAATTCACCAAAGGGAAGGTTGAATATTTTGCAGTTACTGAAACATTTCACTGTAAAGAAAATGTTTTTTACTGGATGATTACTTTTTAGTATTTTTAACGAATCTATATGGTATCGTATTCAAAATAATCTAAAATTTCTGTTCAACACAATGACAGAGCAACTTATTGCAACTACGTGAATTATGAGTTATAAAAAAATTAAATGGAAATGTTAAGTATAAGATATTCACATAATTGAAATAAAAAATAATTCCTTTTTTTTAAACTTTATAAAATGAATTATAGAAGAGTTATTCATGTTAACGTGTAATCAAAATCTAATGAGGTGATTCAGTTATATTAAAAACATATAAGAAAGCTTTGTGTGGAAAAATAATTGATATATTTGATCCAATCCTCATATATGCTCAATGGTATCTGTGAATAGTTTATCAGAGAAGTCTGGTGAAAGATAAAGGGTAGTTTATTACTCCTCAGAGAGGTGTAAGATTGCTAGACAGAGATAAGAAGAATGTGTCTGCAAGAGTGACACCATGGTAAAATAAGTCTTTGGGAGAGATTTACAACTAAAATAATGATAGCAAAGGAGTCTGTATTTAAGATTGGAGATTTTATGATCATCGGTGGAGCATGATCTGATGCAGTAACTAATGTCGCCGAAAGATGCAACTGGAGATTTTGAGTTATGAAGGAAGGCTTAACTCTTAATTTGAGAGATGTTTTTTCAAATATTTTTTTTTAAATTTCTGTTATTTTCCCATGTCTGTATAAATATTAGGATCTCTGTAAAATAAACAAAAAAAATATCATTTTCCATTTTTGAGATAATGTCCTCTGTGGCGAACACTCACAACTATGTTATATAGTAGTTATAAATATACATGTCGGGTGTCGCGGCCAGACATAGCCAAATTAAGGTTTGATCTGTTAACCCTTTAGCGGACAGTGGTTTCGCAGGGAAAACTCCTGTTAAACATATTTTTCTCTATTTTTTTTAAAGAAATATGAATGGTTTTTTTCGGTTTTTTTATGTTTTTGACACTTAAAAATTACAATAAATGATAGTACTACACTTAATTTATTTTTTTCTTTTGAAATATATGTATTTACACTTGATCTACCTGGAAAGTTAGTAATTCGATTTTTTTCAAATATGACCCCAAACAAAAATATCTGTTCAAACAACACTTATAAATTGTTAAACTATTTATTTATTATACTTTTTAAGAACACTTATTTATTGTTCTTCCAATATAATAAAAATTTAAAAAGTATTATGTTCACGCTGTACAAGGAGGTAGGTTTTTCAGTGAACCCCCCTCAGTCCCTCCTACGGTATTCTCTAATGAAAACCTAAGAATTGTAAAGAAAATTTTAATACATTTTGCATTTATAAGGTTCATAGGTAATATTGATAAGGGGAATTAAAAGTGAAATATTAATTTAAATTTATTTTGTTAATTGGTTAATTACTGAATCAGTCTTTTGTTTTTTTTTCTGATGTCATTGGCCCTTATATAAAAAAAAGTATGTAGCCTCTAATGAACCTGTAGTAAAATTTAATTCAAAATAGTTTACCCAACACAAAATTATTAGATTTGTATTAACCAATTCATTACCACGATATTGATCTCAGATAAATACCTGAAGTTGTAGAGGGCTATACGACACTATATACAACAAAATAATGCAATGATACATTCACTAACATGATTAGAAATACAAAATAATTGATAATTTAGAGTATTATTTGCTCTGTAGGTTTAATCTTTATACCAAAGAAAATACTCTTTCAAATATAATGCATAACTTGCAAAAAAAATAGTTATTTAATAATATTCACGTATTTTCATAATATTTTTCTGTCTTTTAATAACTTTTTTACTCCTCACCCATTATAAACCTCCTATCAAGCACACAATGATCGTTTTTATATCGTTTGTTTAATAATTTGACAGTTTTTCATAAACGAAGATTGATCACACTTCTCACTTTTTCAGTTATTTTTTAGGTCAACTTAGCCCAATGATATGAAGAAACTAAAAGCAGAAAAAACAATTCAACCAGAAATCTCATCGGAACAACGTGTTGACGTTAAAAATATATTATTAATTTTATGTTGATTGATGACTTCTTATACTCAATTGCTTGTTGCTGAATATAGCATTATAGTAAGAAGAGAATGCAAACAGTAAGTCTAATACTGCATTCAAAAGATTTTATTTCTTCAAATAATGTAAAGTAAAAATGCAATTTATTCAAATGATTAACACTCTTTTCCATTACTTAAATTATTTATGTGCATTTTTAAGCTTCATATACTAAGTTGTATTAGCAAACTCCAGGTAATAAATAAATAAATTTGCCAAGTACTTTGCTTACTGAAAATCGTCAAAACTTATCGAGTGAATTGTATGTTTGAATTAACCCCTTCTTTCTCAAATGTTTTTGGAATTCCAGAGATAAAAAAAGTATTTTTTTAATTTATAAAAATTATTATGTTTTATCCTGAAAATTCAAAATATTTTTGTCAATAAGCATTTTTTTCTTTGACTTGCTGGTTTCTTATATGTGATTTTCCTGCAATGAATTTAAATTTAAAAATACTTTCTGATTCTGTTATTTTCAAATATATTGCTTTGAAGTACATATTATAAATAAACAGAATGAAAATATTTACTAAAAATACAGAAAAAAACTTGGGAAAATGGTTCTATATCATTACTGGGGAAACAACGTTTCAACGTTTCTTATCGAAGGAATGTAAATATCATTTTGATAAATATAAAGATTATAATCTTGTTATCTTAAAAAAAATCTAAATTATGAATACTGGAAATAAACAGAAAAATTCATATTGAAAAAATATAATACAATTATTAATTAATAATTATTATAAATTAACAATTAATAATAAATTAATGATCAATAATTGATAATTAATAATAAACTGGTGACTAGAAATTAAAAAATAAATAATAAATTAATGATTCATGATTAATAATTAATAATAAATTAAAGATAAATAATGAATAATAAATAAAAATAATTAAAAAAATAAATATAAATAATTGAATGATGAAATGTGTAACATCATTTACTTACACATGTTCGAAGTAAAAGATCTTATCATTTTGCCTTCTTCTCTTGATTTTTATCTTCTTAGTGTATACTGTGCTCGAATAGATAAATATATACTTATTTAAAATAAAATATATTTTAAGTTTAATTTCTAAATGTCAAAACTAGAGCAGGATGATATCTGAATGTTAATATTGCGATTTATTATTTACCTAATATCAGTGTATTTATACGTTCTAATACATATCATTTTATTATAGAGTTGCAAATATAAGTGTGTTCTGTATAAAATAATAGAAACTCAGATATATCAATGTGTGTGTTGGTTATCTAGAAAAGAAAATTAAAATTTCTTAATCTAATTACATAAATTTTAGTTTTAACATATTGTTTAAAATAAAAAATCACATAACATATTACTACTGTTCTTCGATAGAAAAAAAATTTTTTGGACTCAAAAAAGGAAAAATAGGCGAGAATAGATGAAAAACTTTCTGATTGTCCTCAAAATTCATTTATATATTTTTTTATTTAAAGTTGAAAATGGTTAAAAAAAACCTTCTTTTAATTTTCAGAAACAGATATTTCTGAAAATTCTTTTCAGATTTTCGGGGGAAAAACCTGTTTTTTTCGCACAAATCTGTTGAATAGCACAAATATTCGAAAAATTTGGAAATTTTCGGATCAGAATAATACCTCTCAGAACAATCTAATTTGGAATGTTAAATATTGTTTCTGTTTAATTTTTCTCGTTGAGTTGTAGTATATGGTCCCATTTAGGATCGATAAGTAATTTCTTTTAACAGTATTATCATTAACTGTACGAGTCTCATTTACACTTCAACATGCACGCTTTGAAAAATCAGGAGATTAAATTTAGAATTACTTTTCCTGTAAGATAGCATACAGGTTTCTCATACGACAGCAATAAATTTCTAACGATTAAACACTTACATTATTATTATAAGACAACCTGAATTAAAATAAAAAGTTATAAATTTTTCAGTGTAACACAAGAAATCTGCTTATTCTTAATTAGTAAAAATAATCCTGACCCAATACGTATATTTTGACTTATTTAAAGAGAAAACCTTTTTGAAAGTTACATATAACCTTTCTTTAACTAGCATTGCCTTTTTATGTCAACTTCCATGAAACCAAAGACTTATTTGAAGTCCCAAATGTAGCAAAATTGTAGCAAAAACTTGCATTTACTTAATAAAACATAATTTTAGGAATTAAAAGGTATTTAAACTCGTGGTTTTTTTAGGGGGGAGCATCAACTTTACACCTTCAAAAATTCGATTTTTTTATGTTTACATTTTTGAATTTTTTGGATATTTATGATTTTTTTGACAATCAAGAATGAAATTAATATCCAGAAGATAGCATAATTTATTTTTGCTTCATTTACAATTACTTTTATATTTAAAGGATTTAATAAAAGCTTTCGGATTTTTTTCTATCACCCAATTTAACTAATTCTTAAGTTATAATCCTTGGTTAAATTTATTTCTGAATACACTTATGTTTGTCAAAATTAAAAAAATAAATTGCATTACTGCAGATTTAAATTAACTGAACCGAAAAAAAATCCGAAAAGTTTACGGTTGCTAATTAACTACATAATATTTAGATTTGTTTGTTAATCTGTATCGTGGAATTCTCCAGCTAGTTACAAAAATATTCCCACAACCAAGCAGAAAGAATTAAAATTTTGAGCAAATTATTATTTTCTTAATGAAGCAAAGTACTTCAGATTGTTAAAAGCATTTCTCCGCAATACTTTGCTGCAAACGAACCAAAATTCTGCAAAGAATTAAATTAATTGAGTAATGGAATTTGCCTTAATCAGTTATAATTTATTTAATTCTGAGACGAAATATCGCCCAGCAAGTTCAAAACCGAAATGAATGGTTTCTTCTTAACAAGGAATTATAAGGAAACATCTTTAATTTTCAACTAAATTAATTAATCTCGTTAAAGCAGCGCTGACCGAAAAAAATTAAGTATTCTTTTTGAAAGTGATTACGTCTGCGGTTATGTATTATTAACTGTATTTTATTTATTTTTTATTTTTCAATTTATTTCGCAAATATATATTTATTTGTTATGTAACAATAAACCTCATTTTAGATATATAACAGCAATGAAAATGTTATTAGGCTGCGTTATGTAAACATGAACTTGAATAATTGAAAAATGTGGTAAAACGTATTTTATCCACTCACCTTCATTATATTAAATGAAATGTCAGTGTTTTGTAAGATGTGGCTTAAAAGAAAAAAATAAGTCCTGTTATTTTTGTTATTAATAACACATGCAACTTTGTACTGAGAGATAGTTCTTCAAAGAATTTGTATAAATTTGTTCGGTTTTTAGAAGGTTTGGTTTGGTTTGAATCGCTACGGTCTACTGTTTTGCACACAAGGTCAATTGAGACTGGAACCTACTGCTTAAAACCGATTCCCAACGTCCATGAACATTATAACGGCCCGCCTTAACGGTGTACCTACATCAAAGACTTTGCTTTGAGAAACGGATGACATGCTTATGTGGAGACAAAGGCGTTGTTTTCCCCGGCACCACGATGTCTAGATTTTTGTGTCACTTAGTAGCGAAACAATAGGCCAGAGAACCGGAAGCCCAGACTGACAGCCAGAAAGATGATTATCGTAACAACAAGAGAACTCCACGACATTAGATCTTCACCGGCACGAAATTCCAGAGTTTGCGGACCCCCGTGTTTGCTGACGGTGATTGTCTAGCCGAGACCAATCCAGTTGGTTGAAGGTGATATTTTCTCCAGATTATCCGACGATGAAATTGTGGATGAGGCCCACACTCTTAGAGGTCCCTCCCCTGAAAAGAGACGAGAGGAGATTTTTTAAAGAAGTAGTGAGTTAGCTAGCAACCAGTAAATTCTGAGGTCGCTTTGACCAGTCTTTCTATCCGAGAGTTTTTCTTATCGAAAATCCCACCTTGAGATATATCTCTTTCTGAGATTGATAACGATACCCTGTGACTTGGGTTTTCTTTTAATTCGATCATCAGGATTGAACGTATATTCCTCTTAGGAACTACGACTTTGTATTTATCTTCTTCTAAGATACCAATTGCTACTTCACACTCTCGTCTAATTGAATGTACAGTCTACATAATTACTACCGAGAACATTTACGCGAATCTACCGAATTGTTATCTTCTGTCGGTTACTAAACCATTCGGCAGGGACCTTTTGTGTACGCCTCTATTTAGGTCTACGTCTAGTGTTTCACATGCATGTGTATAGTGTATTTAGAAATGTGTATATAGCTGTGAGGTGTAAATAAATAATTTAATTAATAAACACCTGCTTCATCACTGTGTCACCTAAAACAGGGACCGGATACGTTACAACATCTATGCAAACAGCGGGATTCAAACCGGTGAATTCCGAAGTACCGAAGAACAGCGCTCTACCATTCGGCCATCGATTGGCGATTTTTAGATGGGATACATTTTTAATCTTAACTATATATAACACTCGACTATGAATTACAACAATTTTAACTACACTTAATGAATAACACTAACGTACCTGTAAATAACTAGAAATATATATACTGAATATATCTGACCTTTTTAATCTTGTACAAAATTTAGTTCTATATAAATTTGAGTACTTCTAGAAATGTATATCTCTAATAGGGGTATTTTTTCTTTCCGATCATGCCTCTGTAAATGATGAGATTTAAAAAATTTGTAATTTTTATTAGCGGGACAACTTTATTTTTTTTAATTTCATTAATTTATTATTCATTTTAATACAGTTCAACCCACTATTAATTGTTGTGTTGTTTAATATAATAATATAAATTATAAACAGTTGCAGTATTGAAAGTAGTGCTTTTTGACTTCTTGGTATATCCAGAGTACTAAATTACGTTTTCAAATTTGAATAAGCTAAGGAAAATAAATCTGGCGATGTTTAAGTATCATCAGCAATGCATTAAAGACATGCGGAATCTCTAAAATTTTATGTCTTAAAAGGCAAACGTCCACTGCAAAAGAAAATAGGAGGCAATAAACTAATTGCATGTTAAAAGAAAGCCATCTAAATTACAGGAAGATTGTGATATCACCAAAAATGAAGATAATTGAAAAAGTAACAGCTCCAAACAAGGTCAAAGAAGTGTTTTCCAAAATGCGTTCAAATAAGTTCTCAACCTTTCACTGATATCAATTGAGTGAAGTATTATAACAGTTTCATTACCAGAGTAAATACATGATATTTTCTATATTGGTATCTAATTATATGCCATAAAGATTTAGTCTTGAAAAAATCATTGGTCAGAGGCATTGATTGATTTTCTCTACGTTCCCCAATGATTTCTTCAACCAATATTTAGGATTTGTAGAATTCGTAGACTACTCTAAGACGTATTATATGAAAAAAAATCTGTTTTTTATTAAACAAATTGGACGTTTATATATATTTTTTTATATTTCTTGATCCTTAATTTTTTTTAATTTCATTACAATAAATGTACAATATTAGACAATTTTTAGCGGATATATGCTGTAAGGTCAGTAACTGTATATTAATTAGTTTATAAAGTTTTAAATAACTCAAATGAAAAGACAATAATTATGAATGAGGCATGATACACATATTTAAACTGTAATTTTCAAAATTATCCCCTATGTAATAATAGCCTAAATTATCTGTCCATCTGTCCCCGAATTTATGAAGCGGATGTACATGGAATGGATAAAGCCATTCATATTGGATTCTTGAAAAGTTAGGGTTAGCAACGTTCGAAATCCACCCCTTCCCCCCTTTTCTAGCATTTAATGTCATTATTTCAAGCCCTATTTTCACCTGTTAAGAGCAGGGGATTAAATTTATGAATTTGTCACATAATAAATTGGTAAAAATAACATTTTTTCTAGCATTATGACGTCATACCTTTAACCCCCTCATTTAATCATTTCATAATTTAAATTACTTAAATATCGTCTGCTTTAATTTCATACGTTTTATCACTGAACTTAAATAATTTTCTTTTATATTTGGCTTAAATAATAGATTAGGCATATAAGTGATAATTTTAAATTTAATCGTCGATTATTTTTTGTTGCAGTGAAAATTTTATCACCGGTATTAACAACACATTCTATCTACCTACAGGGTGTAGTGGAAATAATAGTTTTATTTCTTTACTTCCATTAATTACCGAGGCAAAAAATTCGGAGGAACTTAACGATAATTTATACGTCACTAAGAAAACTTTGAGTTATCTTTCTAAATGAATTCAACGTGATTCTAAACTGCACTCACAGAAACGGGAGATTTTAGAGGAGTATAGAGATAAACAAATTATTGAGCTTGTACCAGATAATTCTCAGCCAAAAACAAACCGTTTTTAACAGCCTCGTAAAATACTTTATCACTCTGGAAAATTAAAAAATTTATTGATCCCGTCATATCACGAGCTATATGCTATATATATATATATATATATATATATATATATATATATATATATATATATATATATATATATATATATATATATATATATATATATATATATATATATATATATATATATATATATATATATATATATATATATATATATATATATATATATATATATATATATATATATATATATATATATATATATATATATATATATATATATATATATATATATATATATATATATATATATATATATATATATATATATATATATATATGTATATATATATATATATATATATATATATATATATATATATATATATATATATATATATATATATATATATATATATATATATATATTCAAAGTTCGACTTCCATATATATATGGAAATCAGACGTTGAAACACTAGTTGCAAACTACCAAATTGTTCAATTGATTCCTTATAAAGTACAAGAGATTATGTGGCAGGAAATAGTTAAACACAATAACCTTGTAAGTGTTAATCTAATGCCCTATTTTATCAAGAACTAATCCTTATAGCTAGTCAACAGCTATTAAATACATGTATTTTGTTAAACATTCCTGTCTCTACTTCTGTTCTGGCGTGTACAAGTAATTGGATTCAATTTTATTTATTGAATACGAAACGTTGGAAGGAAAGGAAAGAAAACTTTCTGATTTTCTTATTTAGGCTAGAACTTTTCAATAGCAGAATAAAACTCCCTCGAGAATAAATTTTCCTGAAATGTCTTTTAGATCTTTCGACTGGTCTAAGAAGTAAAATATATCAAAAGTTTTTGAATCTGAGAACTGACATCAAGATACTTAAATACTTATTTCTTAAAGATATATTTCGTATTCTCTATGAATAGGTAATATGCAGCAAGTCATATCTTAACTTAAAGATAGTTTTCATGATTTTATAGAACAATATTAAGATTTCCATGCTTTGATGTTGCAATACCAAAGTATCTGACTTTGATTAAGTAATGATAAACTATAGAAAATAATTTGCGTGAAATTTAATAAAAGTTGAGCATCTATGAAACTGAAGATCAATGGCCTAATGGGTAGGGTATTTCAGGTTCAGTGATTTTAATCCCACTGCTAACGTGGAAGTTCGTAGGCGTTCAGAATATGCTTTAAGCTGTTGGCCCTGTCTCATTCAAACTCATGTAGCTACATACTAGACAGTAGTACTGAAAAGCAACCAAACAGTGGAATGATGTTACCAAGTATCAATATATTTTCTTAGCAATTTATTTACTTATCAATATATATTATGTTAGACGGTTGTTTTGATTCTGCTGTAATGTTTGATTGCCCGGAATTGCCAGATACCTATTTGATTCTTCTTGATTATTTAAGTGCCTTAGACATATGTGTCTGTGATCAGCTAATTGTAATATGCGGCAATATGTTCAGTTGGTTAATGGAAAATTCAGAGACTCTGCAAACACTGTAACAAATCTGATTCTGAATATATAACTTTCACTGTACCGCGCTATTGTATTTATTTTCATGCAATTATCTTGTAATTATTATCAGGAATTTTTTTTATTTTATTATTATTGCTTTTTTTGTACTCAAAGTGTTATTTTGTCTGTTTTGTATTTGTATGTGTTTTTTGTGATATTTTTACTGTATTTATACTGCATTGTATATTATGAGCTGCTGTGGATTGTACACCCGGGGACACGCAAAGCATCTTAAACCTTTGATTTAAGATAGATGGTCCTATGCAGCCAATATATTTACTAATTGTTGGTAAATTTTAAGGAGTTTATTTAAGGTCTTAGTGTAGTTTTACCCTAAAAATGCATTATTATAAGTGGAAAAAATAATCATAGTTGTGATATGTTGAGATAGAAATTTGGGTTTCTAACACCACAAGTCAAGAAACTTTGTTGTAAGCAGAATATTTTCAGTTTCAGTGCTCTAAAATGATGTAGTACTCACCATGTTGGTTTACTGCGATCATTGTTGCTGCGAAGTATAAACCTGTACAATCAGAAAATACTTTATCACTCTACGAATCTGAACGAACTCTCAATAGGATGTCAGATTAACATAAATGGAATTTTTTTATTTAAATTTGAATGGATGAAATGTATAATGTAGGAGTCGATTTAGCAATTTTTGTACAGCTAATCTGACTCGTTGGCCTTTAATTTTAAAAGTGGATTACCTAATAGAAAATAGTGAAATATACAACTTCAATTATATTGTGTATTGCTATAAGTGGAAGGAAGTGCTCTAAGTTGTGGTAGAAATTTGTGTCACTAACACTTAATACCGGGAAACTTTGTAGTAGTAACTTGAATATTTCCAGTTTCCATTCTAAGGTTAGTGTCAATGTCAATGTATAACAAAAATGCATAATTATGGATCTGGAATGAAAGCTCAATAGGCCAAGAGGAGAAAAAAAAAAGAAAAAAACCAAAGTATAAGATAGTTTCAGAAAAAAATGTAAAAAAAAGTGTAGAAAAAAAATAAATAAGAAAAAAAAGAATGAAAATAAAAAGGAAGAACAAAAATGAAAAAAAAAAAGAAAACAACAAAAAAAAATCAAAATAAAAAATGAATGAAAAAAAAAAAATAAAAAAAAAAAAAAAGAAAATATAGTAAATACTATAATATAAAAAAAATAAAAATAGAAAAAATAAAAAGGTAAAGAAATGTCCAGTAAAGAAAAAATAGGGAAATGTAGTAGTAACTTGAAAGAAAAAGAAACTTAAAAAAACAAAAAATGAAAATAGGCCATGGGGAAAGGAGCAGCAAAGGAAAGAAACGAAAAAAATTCTATTCCCCCTAAGTCTGATCTACATGGAGGAATTTCTGTGGTTGGCACAACAAATGACCAAATACATTTGCACACGAGAGGAAAATACTTACAAATTTTTTGCGTGACTGTTTCGTGATGTAGACAAGTAAACACTTAAATGCGGTTTCTTTATTTCAAAGTTTTCTATATACATTTTCCGTAGCAATATCTACAAAATCTTATTTGATATTCATAAATTTTATTCATTCTTAAATGAAAGGACAATTACTTACTGTCGCAATTTAAGCTAATTTAACAGGTTGCAGGGGTATTCTGTCTAAGTAGGTGACTCAAATTCATTTTTCCTCATTGGCTTGAAATCCCATACTAGAGTTGGGAATTATACGAATACTACTTGAAAAAAAATAGAAAGAGACGACTGGCTGACTGGTTGAAAAGGAAGGACTGGCATTTGTGACATTGTGGAGCTCTGACGTTTAACCGTTTCGAAGAAGCTCCAGTCAAATTCAGATTAACGTAGAGTGCAGATTTCTTACGCTGTTGTGCGTGTGAGCATGGACAGTATATAAATTGATAGGCACAGCTCAGTCGGGGGGGGATCATTTCACTCACGGTGAACAGCCTGCAAGATAAAGTGAACTTTTCTCCAGATTGTTCGTCACTTGCAAGCCGAAAGTGTTATATACGCATTGATATTTTATGATTTACATTTTACTCTCCTTATTTACGTATCAGTCTCTTAATAAAATGTTTTGAAGTAAAGCTCCTTTTGACGATTACCTTCAATCCGCGCCAGTACACCTCTACAGCCTTTTAAATTCAGGGAATGTTACGCATCAGACCAAAATGTGTGTGTCTGGTACATTCCAGATGTGAATTTTTACTATTTCTGCAATATAAATTATTTCCATCATCGTGTCCCACTCCATGATGCATGATATAACTTCTGTCTTCAAATCTGTACTTTCCCGATTGACATTTCTGACTGGCTGCTCGGTTTGACTATCTCGACTTTTCCCATACCGAATGGGAAAAGTCGTACTTGAAGAAAGACCCTATTTCATATGCATTTCACCCAATTCAAAAGAGAGACTTGAAATAGTTTTCAGTGCGTTCGCACTAATGTTATATGGTTCTAATATGCGACAAAAATAAAAATGAAATTATTTATTTGTAGACTTTTTAAACTTCTTAAGGTATACTATTAGTTTATCATGGTAATAAAATATTTTATTGGAAGAAGTATAATGTAATTAAATAAGCACGGAGAAAACTTAAAATTTATGATTATTTTATTTCATTGACCTGTATGGCCAGTATCACATAAGACAATAGTAGGCATAGTCAATTGTTTAGGCAATTGAAAATCTATGTCTGACAGAATATTTTCATAAGACTGTAAATTGAAGTGGTCCAGTAAAACAGTTGTATGTTCTTCTAACGTGTTAAGGCTTTACAATAGTCATGGAAGACTAACATCTTAAGTTGTAAAGTATTTAAGATGTTTATGAGACCCCGAATCAATGAAAAAGAAAACAAAGATGTTAATCAGTCCATTCTATAGTTAATAGTTTTGATTGTATACAGACATTAACTTTCGGTAAGATCTAAACATTAGTAAAAGTTCTATAGCTTTAAGTATCTCCTTGAAACAAAATTTATTGTAATTCAATACTTAAAAACAGACTCAGACACAATTCAGTGTGTACGTCATATAAAATACACCTTAAAAATCAGTTCAAAACTATTTACTTCATAATAGTGATCTTGAGAAAGTATTACAGCACTAAATAAAAAAACAAAGCAAAATATTTTTAACGTCAGTAAATTTTAAAAATGTATACTTTTGACTCTATCTTTAATGAGAGTTATAAATAATACAAAGTGAAAATATTTATTTTATATAAACTTAAGATAAAAAAAAATTTTTTAAACTTAAGCTAGAACGGGTGAAATAAATAACGCAGGAGCAGAAATAACAATTTTTGTAGTGTTTGTAGAAGTTAGAATGTCTCGCTCCGCTGACTTTTAATTTAAGAGTGGATTATCTAACATATAATAGAAAAATGTACTGCCTTAAACAGCTTACAAAGGGAATCTTGTTTTCAGAATCTTTATATTTTTCCCTTTTTCAAATCTCATTAACTGTCCGTCTCAAATGTCTTTTGAAATCCAGAATAAGAATTCTGGACAGCTTTTGCACCTGTGACTTATCGTGCGCAGGATGAATGCATGTAGCCAAGAGGTATTAGTCTTACGTTGTAAAAAATGTATTTTTCTCAGAAATTGGAGAAGTTGAAGTTTTTTTTTTAAACTTTTAGTTTGATATATTACTGGAATACGGATTTTACATTCATACTTCTACTGTTTTACTTTACAGTGGGTTTTTTTTGGTACACTTTATGTTTGTATGGGTTCAAAAGAAAAGAACTGATCAAA
>CM063508.1:3582077-3604577 GCA_032207245.1 Pardosa pseudoannulata | reverse complement strand
GACTCCAAACCAAACCAAACCAAATCGTCGGAAAACTCCTCTGTGGCAGCTATAATGCGATTATCATTAGCATTACGGTATACAAACACCCACAATTCGATCATGACCTGTTTCTTTGGCCGATCGCCACATGACAATTCCCAAATTGGCTGGCCAAATCCCGAAATCAACGAAAGATTGGACATTGGCCGGTCATTCTGAAGCGATATTGGCTATTTCGCAATTTCGCCGGTTAATTCTGGAACTGGCCGAATTTCTAGCTTTGGCCGTAACATATACATACGTATAGTTTTAGTCGAAATGAAAAAAAATAGTTACTATTCAATCGTACTTACTAACAAAAAATATGTGTATTAATGAATAAAAGTCACGGAATGCATTGCGAAGTGTAGGCTTAAAGTTTGTACTTTCGACTGGAATTCTTTTGTTCAATGTTAATTTATGGGAAAATATAAAATTTCCTCAGGAGGACTCATATTTCAATAATTCTTTATAAAATTATACGTAATAGAAGAGCTACTTATCTATCATTTATTTATATTTTAAGGGAATATAGCAGCTTTAAATTGAAGATCTTTTCTAACTTTTTGCCTTATCACCTCTTTTTTAATTATTATAGTAAATAAATGGAAGTTCCTTACTTTGTTCTTGATTATTATTACATTAATTTTGCTGAATTTACTTTTATTTTTAAAATTAATGTTTTATATGAAGGGAAAAATAATAGTTTGTTTCAACAGTTTTAAAAGTTTTCGTACTCACTGTGCACAAACATATAAAAACACAAAGTAAGTATAATTAATAAGTAGTGGATTTTTTCTAAACAATAATTATCAGATATAATTAACTATCTATTTAAATATTTAAAAAATATCAGTTATCATACACCAGCGGGTTGTAGTTTAAAAAAATTATAATATAATGTTTAAAAATTTATTTTTAAATTTCCTATATACTAAATGAATTAAAATACAGAGATAAAATGGGTAAGGTTTTATTGTAGGTCTATAATGTACTTACGGTGAAAACTTGAAATTCTTATTTTATTTAAAGAGCGAGCAAAATTGAAGAAATACTATTTTCAGATAAATGCATTTAATGTTTTTAAAGTTTCCTTAAAAACTATGGTATTAAATTCAATGATTGTATAGATTTAGATGTTCTAATTTGAATATTCCAATAGGACTGGTTGTGAATGATTCAGAAATTTTCCAGAAATTTTAAATATAAAAAATCAGAAAAATCGAATTTTTGAAAATGTAAAGATGATGTGTTAGCTTAATTAATAATATTTTGAGTTAAAATTACTATAAATCATTTCACTAAATAAATACAGATATATTTCGGATAATTTTACAGGAAAAATGTTGATAATTAAAATTATCTCAAATTATATATAAAATATTGAAATCATTCCCAACGTACAATATCTAATAGCTCATAATATATCTTATGTGGAATAAAGAAGTAGATGACATTTAATATCAATAAATAATTATAGTTATTTTAGTTTTACATATATTAAAACTTTAAAATTTATCATTATTTCGAACTATCCAGAAATTTTAAATATGTAAAAATCGGAATATCGAATTTTTGAAGATTTAAAGGTAATAGGTTGCCTGAATTAAAAATATTTTAAATTAAATTTATTATAAATCATTTCATCAAAGAAGCACTGAATTTTTGCTAATTGTACAGCTAAAATATATAATTAAATTGAGCTTAAATTATATAAAAATATTTATATACTGCCTACAATATCTAATTATTGATAAGTTATCTTATGTGGAAAAAAGAAGCAGATGATATTTAAGATAAATCAATAAATAGTGAAGTTATTTTACTTTTACTTAAATTAAGGCTTTATAAATTATTACAGACTAAAGTAACGGCTGCATAGTTTTTGGAGTTAATTTTGAATAAAGACATAAAAATTAATATTATGTTTAAATTGTTTGTACCAAATTTTCCAAATTTAACAAGAGCTTAGAGAATGCGTAAAAGGGAATTTGAATGATTTACACAGAATTAGAGCTAATATATTTTAGCGATATAATATTGTCACGAAGATTTGAATGAACACACCGTTTAACTTAACAGAACAATTTATTGAACCTAAATAGCAAATCGCAACTTTACAGGATCGAGAAGTTGCCTACAACTAGTGGGTATCAGCTTTTATACCCGAACAGAATATTCGAGAAATAACTAATTTACATATTAAAGAAAGATCTAGAATAATCAAGAATATAAGGAAACAATAAGCAACATTTTTAAATTAAAAATCCATACTTTGGATAAACTGCCATGTCAAGCATCGAACCCACAATCTCCGGGTCTGGATCGCGTGCTTTGACCATTCGGACACTGAGATGGTTGGCTAAGCTTCTTTATGCGGCAATATATATAGCTATAATATATTTTAGCTATAATATATTTAATAATATATATAGCTATAATATATTTTAGCGTTCTTTAGACCTGACTACAGCAAATTACGCCCAAATTATTCAAACAAATCGGAATAGCATAAAGATTAATAAAATTTGTTTGTTATATACATAGATAAGACAATTTATATAAGCAAAATATCGATTTGCAATTGGTGATTCCAAATAGATTTTTTAAAGTTGTTTTAAATAATCACTTCCATAGGAACTTTTGTACGATGAGAGAAGACTTTAACAATCATATCTGGATCATATCTCTTTGTAACGCTTATTGTAAAAGGAAAAATTAATAGAAAAAGGAAATGAAGGAGAGAAGTTTGTTTCGAAGATTTAGGAAATTGATTTAAATTGTCGAGAATTTTAAAATTGGATTTAAAGAAAGAAAAATACACTATGTTATAGATTTCATGAACTTTATTTTTACATAACTTAAATTTTATACATATAATTTGAAACAGCAAATCACAATATTTTGAAGTAAACCAGATACAATGATAGGATTTCATATTATGATTTTTAATGTTATCCTTAAAAGATATTGCAATTTAGAAGAAGTACATATTTTAAGGAAATTTTAAATTGCTAAACACATTTATTGATATACTTTATTTGTAACATTTTATAAAACATCTAAAATATATATAACATTAAATACTTAAGAGAGCCAACGTTTATAAATGTTTAAATTTAAGTAATTTCTTAGCTCTTTACTATTGAAATAAGTAACGCTGTATTTGTTAACCTCTAATTATATAAAATAATTAGATCAAGTGAGTTTTAATTTAAATGGCAATCACATGAAAATTTCGAAATAAATTTCATTAAAGGCTTGTTTAAGTGGTTTAAAACAAAATGACAACTACAGTTTAACTTTTAAACACGGTTTTGTTTGGGACACAAAATAATTAATGGTGCTAAAAGCTTATTTACGTTTGACTTTAAATTTAGAAAATGCATTTACTAATGATTATTTTTACAAAATGTGTTTATTAATTATTTCTTTTTAGGATTATTACTTAACATGATCTACAACATAGTATTTAAAGCTGATAAAAACTATTTTAAAAGATATGTTTAAATATATTTTTATGCTTTCATATTTTTTAGTGTGATTAAAATTAATTCATTAATACCAGCTTCCCTTTTTGAGCTAAAATGTAATTAATATATTCTTACATCTAAAATGTAGATAATATAATTTTTACACTCTTTCTGGACAAAGTTTTATTTTATTAGAATTAATATTTAAAGAAAGAATACCCACTTTTGTAGAAGTACTTTAATAAACTATCTCTAAACATTTAATACATTGGAAATTTAATACATTGCACCACAAAAATGTAATATGTTGAAAACCATATGATTTCCTAGTACGGTTATAATATCATACATCATTTTTATTTTCTATGATACAACATCAAAATCACCAGGCTCATGTTTTCAACATTGAAAGTAAAACGTCGCTTGAGGAAAATGAGTTGTATATAGAGCTGAAGTATTGCTTTTTGTTGAAGTCACTTAACATTAATAATTCTTATATTGAGAAATACGTAACGTAGATATTCCGTTCTAAACTGAAATAAATCACGATGCCTGAGCTGATTTTATATCCTGAATTAATTTACCATCAACTTTCTTACTGCATTTTTACAGCACTAAATACGTTTTAATGGAGAATAATCATAGAAAAAAGAAAATTAATTTTTACTGTATTTTAGTAGTTAATTTTGCAAATGGTACTTTCTAGTAACAACATATACTTTTGACTCTGTGATAAAAAATAAAACATTAAATTGTGAATAAAACAAATGAAATGCTTACCTGCGAACTTTAAAATTCTCTAAAAATAATAGATACAAATAACTGGTAATAAATTAATAAATTTACTCAATTGAACAGCACTTGTATCAACTCTACCACAAAATGACCTTCAAATGCAGCACGCCAATTATAAAATCCCTACTATACCAATAAAAAGGATTCTTGATTGGTGCTGCCATTTCTTTTCTGCTGTAGGAACTGTATCGTTCATGTTCTTGTGAGTGCCGTCAAGAAAATCGGCTTTATTAGGAATATGTAGGTGTTTGATTGAATCGGGACTTATTATTACCGTCATTATAAAATGAGTTAACTAAACTGCAAAATAACCCTCTCAAACAACCTAAATAAACACTTTGGTTGATGGAAAATTTCGGAGAATCTGCAGGCCCCATAACAATTCTCCAGTGTGTTCATGTGTCTCTATATGTAAAATTTCCACTATACCGCACTGAATATAATTTTAATGTAATTATCTTGTTCAATTTATTTTCTTTTTTTAATGTAATTTATTACTGTCTTATATTTCATTTATATTTAATATATTTGAATGATATATGTATAGTATGAACTGCAGTGCATTGTACACCTGAAGACATACAAAATATTTCAAACTTCTGTTTTAAGGTAGATGGTCCTCGTTGGTACAAAAAATACTTATTTTGCGCCAAATAGGTTATTGGTAGGCCACCTGGGACACAGTCTGTTGACTACCCGAATTTAAGTTCCTAATAATTATCTCCAATATAGACCTCATAATGGGCATGGCCTATTTCTGGTACATTTTAGTCTGTCCCACGTTTTTAAGTCGACGAGTCCTAGTTGTGTATGTGGTGGTCCCGGGCAGGGTAAGCCCCTACCTGTTTGGCGGCATCCTCAGAATTGATTATTATTTCAACCGCACCAGGCCAGGCCTGGAGGCCGTCTGCACTGACCGCTGGGTTCATCGGAAGGGTTTTATTTAGTGAAATTATTAAAACTCTCTAAACCAAACAATTAATTCTGAAAGCCCCCATAACAATGCCGATCACTAAATGTTTTAATGTATTTATATAAAACTTCCACGATACTTCACAACATATAATTTCATACTAAATATCTCATTCATTTTCCGTTTGTTTGATATATTTCTATGTATTGCATGCGTATATAATATATTTAAATGTTCTTGTTTGTAATAGTTTTAATGTATTTTTTCAGAATGTATAGTATGATCTGCTATGGAGTGTACATTCGGGGACAAACAAAACATCTAAAATTTGTGTTTCAAGGTAGATTATCCATGTCGGCGTAATCAATATTTGTTTTACATCAAGTGAGGCTGTAATGAAAAAGAGAAGGATGATATTCTCACGGTCTTACAAAATTTGGATGTTCAACGGTTAATTACTTTCAGTAAAATAGCACAGTTTATCTACTTGTCATATTGAAAGCTTTCTGTTTTAGAGAGCTCAGAATGTAACCAAGAATGTAGGTAGACAACTAGACATTGTAATATTCGTGCATAAAACTTTTGTCAACCTACAACTTGGAAGTTTTGAGGTAAGTGATTTATATACATATGTTGAACAGGCTACAGGAGAAAACTAGTCACAGCTACTTGAGAAAAGTGAGAAAGTCATCACTCTGCAGGTCCATAAATCAGACTACCATGAGAATCTCACCCTTCTTTTTTTTACGTATCTCTGTATAACGAACATCTGTCAGCTGACCAGCTTCCTAAGTAAAAATGGTGTAATTAAATTACTTTTTGAGCTAATTTTGTTTCTTGATAGTTATTTTGAATTTAAATATTGTGGTGCAACATCTTCGAAATTCTACTGTTTGACATTATAGCTTACATACATTAATAACTATGGTTTTAAAAATCATCTGTAGTAGGAAAAATTCCTTTACGAAATCATGTAATGAAAGCTTGGGCATTTTTTACTATAAATCTTGTTTAAAAAACTTAATCGATTTAAAACCTTTTCTTCTATACAGGGGATAGAAAAAAAGATTTGAGGGTGTAAAAGTCTTGCCTTCTACTGTGAAGCGAAGAACATATCAATTTATATGTATTCGCAGAAATATATATATATATATATATATATATATATATATATATATATATATATATGTATGTGTGTGTGTGTGTGTGTGTGTACCTGTTTGTATACCCTGTTTCCCATTAAAGAATTTTAAAGGTATTCACTTTAAGAAACTTTTTTAATACATTATATTAGGAAAACAAGCAAATTATTTTAAAATCTAAATACTTTTCAGAACTATTTAAGAAAAAAAACATGTGTTTAATATTAGTAGTTGTATTTAAATTTTTGTGTTTGTTCACTCTACACTAGGATTATGGAATACGTCAAAATTAATTTATTAATTTGTTTAATTACTGAATTATAGTATAAGTAGGATTAATCTTATAAAATGGTATTTATACACATTGATACAATGTAAGTAGATTTTCAGGTAAGGTTTAATTAAATAAGGTAATCAAAGTTCCACAAATAGAGTTTTTAATCTCTAAAATCTGTAAAATATTTGCAAATCAATACATGAATTATTTACTGTGTTATAAAGGAAATTAATAATTATGTTCTATCTAACGTTACAATCTATCAATATTCAATTTTATGACATAATAAAGGCTTGATTTTTGGAAGATATTATGTATTTATTATAAAAATTTTAGCTATTAAAACTTTAAAAATGACTGTTAAATTTGCATTTTAAACTACATATTTGGTGTCTTCAGTAATTTAGTTAGTTATGTAATTCTTTTTAATCTTAAGATTAGGCAAAAATATTTCTAAAAGTTTCACTTAAAAATCAATTTATTTCAAGTGATAGGTCAAGGTTTAATTAGCCCTCTTGAATGTGAAGTAGCTACTGTAGAAATAAAAATCAACCAACCATTAGATCAATAATTTTGTTATTCTCAGTAATTTTTGCATTATATAAGAATCTACAAAGTGTTTAAATATATCAGATGAATATTTCTTTCATTGAATATTAGTCTAGGCAGTACATATATCAGGCTCTTGTCAAGTAATATAATTGGCGAATATTATAGAGGTCCTCTGGTCCTGAATGAAATAATTTTGTAATAATCTATAAAACTTATTATATATTACTCAATAAGGGTTTATTAGTTCTTTTCTTTGTGAAGCCTTCTTGTATTCTTGCCACACAATAAATTTAAAAATTATAATAGACATTCTTTAGCTCTATTTAAATATTTTTTTACCGGGATATAAAATATATTATATTTTTGCAATAAGGACTAACTGCCTTCTATTTGAAGCCTTTTTGTATTCTTATCAGACAATATATTTAGAGAATATAATAGAGATTCCTTGGGGTTGTTGGAAATATTTTACTAGCATATAAAACTTATTTTCATATATTCTCTAATAAGGATTTATTCACTGTTCTTTTCTTGAAGCCATTTTGACTTCTTGTCACACGGTATATTTAGAAAATATAATAGAGATCCGATCCTTGGGCTAGGTAAGGGTGACTAAGCCTTTTATCCCTTCAGTGGATAGAAAAAATTGAGGTCCAAGCATGCTTGAGAACTAAACACTGCAAGTTCCATGTAAGGTTGATCACCTAACCGGGACATATGCACGCACCACAGGACCTCTGGTCTCGAAAACGGAGACTGTCACAGTAGGCCATAGCTCCCTATTTAGGCTATAGCACCGAGGAGATTTTTTAATAGGGATCCCCTACCATATTCCCAATATTTTTCTACTTGTATATACATCATATTTTATATCCTCTAATGAGAATTTTTCATCTATTTTCTGCCTGAAACATGTTGTCTTTTCGTTAGACAATATATTAAGAAAATATAATAGAGATCCCTTGGCCCTGTTTCAAATACTTTGTTGCTAGTATGAAAGACATTATATTTTCTCCAATAAAGATTTATTATCTGTTTTATTCTTGAAACATTCTTTGAATTATTTAATTTTCGTAGAGATTATAGCTACCATTTTTCTAGACAACTTTACTTTTAGCCAATGATAAAAATAAACAGAAAAATTACTTCATTCCAGTATTTACTAATATTTATAATTCTGATTAATCTGTGGTTTTAAACAAATAATGCTTTATAGAGTTAAAAGTTATTAATATGTCTAATACTATCTTTAAAGCTATAATACACATTCTCTGTCCTATAAACAGACAGCAAATAAAATTCCATTTAATAATAAAGTTATAAATATTTTCTGAGTGGATTTTATTTTAACACCTTTAAAACAGACACACTCTAGCATAGTAACAAAAAAACTGAGAAATCAAATTATATTCTAATGTAAAATTTATTTTCAGCAAACCCTTAAAAATTGTTAATTTTATATTTATTATTATTATTTTTTCCAAAATTGTGGAGGTTACTGTTAGTTTAAAAACAGTGCTAATAATGTAGCTGAAAGTTTTTGTTGAAAAATATATTTTACACGTGTATTTTGTAAGTATGAAAAAGGTGCCCTAAAATTAAGACGATGGTTCAATCCCGATTATTTTTTCCACGAATTCGATACTGCATTGATAGAGCAATTCTTTTCTTATCTTCAAATAAAAACCAGTTCAAACACCTGTTCACACACTTGGGCACAACAAGAGGTAAATAGATCTCTATTCCATTCAGAAAAACTGGAGATTGTAAGATAAATTTACTCTCTTATTGCCAGTTCAATAACTACAAGAGAAAACCAACCACAGTATGCTTAAAATCTAATGTTGGACTTTGTTTCCCCAAATTTCCTCTATGAATCAGACTAATGCAATGTAAGTGATATTTGTTAAATTTTAGAAGTATATTGGACAGTTGTCCTATTTATAAGACAGCCAATACATAAAAAATTAAAAATATTTTTTCAAAATTTTGGTTTTATATACTTAGTTACACCATATTAATGATATGAATTAAGTTTTAATAACTTACAGAAATATTTAGTTGGTGTGGTACAATATGGGTTAAATAGGTCGAAACAGGTTCCATGAAATTTCTATTGACACTTTAGTAGTCAGATCAATAATTTCATTATTTATAGAATCCAAATATGCTGACATCGACCTTCTTAGTTTGTTGTAGGCAATCTATGAATGAGATTCATTACATTGATAGAACTATATTTTGTGTATAAATGTACAAACAACAAATAATGAACATAGGATATACAATAAAAAGTAATAACATTGCTTTTTATTGTCTCACCATCATTAGCAATGCAATGCTTGAAATGCTCTGTCCTCCATTAAGCCATTTTTCCATTCCACCAGTTTAGTTCCAGTTAGTTTGCAGTTAGTGAGTATCCAAATCTTTAAATCATTTTCGACCTAATCTATTCATCTACTCATTGGTCTTCCTCTGGGTGTAAATCCTTTGGGGTTTTATTTTAGGAGTCTTCTTGTTCTACATTTGGATTCTATAGCTTAGATAAATAATTTTTAAAATGCTGCCAAAATTTAAATCGAGCATAAATGTTTCTCCCGGTATTTGCAGCAGGCGGAATCTTTAACTAAAAACGAAGAAACATAAATGATACTCAAAACAAAAAGTACTTAAAATTTAAACCAAAAGTTGGAAATACAAATCTTTAGAACCAGTTATATATGAAATAAATAATTTTTCACAGCTTCTATTTTCTCATTCTTTCTCCTTGAATGAAATATAAAAAATAACGAAGTATTCGATTGAAAACGAAATAAAACATTTAAACAATATAACTTATTGGATCCCATATCTAGGAATTAATATTTATAAAACTATAGTAAAATAATAATCATAAATAATTGAAAAACTGCATAAAATTGAAGTAATAATTCACAGATTTTTTTAAATCCTTCATGGAAACCTTGCGATACTACTGAACACAATAATTTTTCCTCGTAGTCAATCTCTAAAATTGAAAATACTATTTTAGATGAATTTTTCTATCAGTTGATTTATAATAAAAAATTATTGACTAAAAAGTTTTCTTAAAATAATTGAATAAAATCTCTGATACTAACAAATTAAATTCTGCATTACTATTTTTCTGAAATTCAAAGCCATTTTAAGTAATGTAATAATAACACCTTTCCCTGTTTTGTTATAAACATTTAAGTTTTTATCCACCTCTCTCTCTCTCTCTCTCTCTCTCTCTATATATATATATATATATATATATATATATATATATATATATATATATATATATATATATATATATATATATATATATATATATGGAAATAAAACTCTTTATTTATCACAAATGTATGTGAAAATTGTTTTTATAGGAACAGATTGCTATATGAAAAATGATTTTTTAAATTACTGTTTGAGTTTCCTTTAAGAAAATGTTGTATTTTTCTTAATAAATTTTTATACAGCCAAAAACGTTTAAAACACTTCTAAAGATAAAAATGTTGAATTCTTCTACTTCAAATTAAAGTTAATTTAATAATATTACTTGTGTATATTATATATAAAACTTTCGATAAAATCATGTTTGTACAAAAGATTAATATAGCAAAGAAAGTATTTTAATGTACTTAAACTTTCTAGAAAAATATTCACAAAATCTTGGAGAGTAAATATAATTATAAAAAAAGTCTTTGTAAATCAAGAAAAACTTTAATATATTTTCATTTACTTATTTTATTATACGACAACCCAACTGCAAATTTCAGAATTCAGCTACTGGGATAAGTAAAAGTTGTTTTATGGAAACTTTCATTTTAATATTTTATAAAATTTTGAATCTTTAGATCATAATAAGTAAATATACTGAACATTTGTGTTGATCATACCTAAATCTTCTTACTGATGTACCTCTTTACAGAATTTTAGATAATTATTAAGATATTTACTTGATCTAAAGTGTAAACGATCACGTATATAATTTTAAAATATGTTCTATGGGTAACTGGAGATTTTTATGTATACAGGGGGTTAAAACAATTTGTGAGATCTCATGAGCCACATATGCATAATGTGTATTGTGACGTCCTGAAATAGGGGTAGGCGAAGCCGTCAATGATACAGGCTGGACAATTGTTTACTCTGGATTAAATACTTTATTCGAGTGAATAATTTATGTACAGCTATGTATAGGTTTCAGTAGATTCTAAATCTTCTGAGATCTCGTGCTGAGATAACGTTAACACAATTACAATGAGTGGGTACAGTGAAGCTAGTTCTTCTCGAACATCGAAACGGTTAGCTAATTATTGCCGGTACAAAACGCTGACACTATAACCTCCGGGATGACGATCCGTACAGTCGGTTTCCACACTGAGGCTCAAACTCTCAGATTGCGTATCACGCTGGAGTTCGTTGAGGAAACTCAGGATGCAGGACTTTCCAAAATGAGAGTAATTGTCACTCTCATCGACCTATTTCTATGCACGAAGTAGAAAAAAAATAGTAAGATAACGGGAATGAGATCCCAAAGTCGAATGTCGACTTCTTAGCAAAAGCAGAGACGCTGGCGGTCTCTAAAAAAAAGCAAGCTCCGGCGATCACAGAGACGAATGGACTCTTCTCGAGCTCCTGAAAACAGCTCCAAAGCAACTCTCAAGACAAAAGCCCCCTTCTTTGTTCCGCCAATCTGCTTTTATAGGGGTCTCGGTTCCCTTCACGTGATTTTTCGGGAACCTCCGAGACATAGGAGGACGCAGTCTTACGGTCAACCTCCCGCCTGGATCCGCTGATCTGTATCAAGATGTTTTCGAAAGGTCGTTTTTGAGTCAACCGACTAAAACAACTCAAATTCCTTTGTGACACCGGTAACGGGGCCCAGATGTACACCACAGCATCGCTCGATTAATAATCATTACTCAAGACCTTTGCATAAAGGCGCAGACGCGCTGGCTCCAGCTACCGACAGTTTTGAATTACGTTCATTTAAGCGTAGGTCATGGGTTTGTTGAGGGGATCTAGTACACAAAAGGCTATTGTTAAGACCGCACACTTCTACCTGCGGCTAACCGTAGTTGTCCGCTGAGAAAAGTCACCTTCTGCTCTTCTTTCTCTAGGGTCATGTAACGGTTCATTATAGTATATGCATCAACAGAAAAGTACGGTCCGCACTTTTCTGTTGATTATAACTAAATATACTTATTTATGTACCTCTTTAAAGAAATTTGGAAAATTAAGACCTTTACTTGTTTAAAACGCAAAAGATCACATACATAGAATCAAAACGTATTCTAAGAAGAACTCAAAGATTTTACTTATACAGGAGTTTCAGAGCTCGGAGGCTACACAGATGTACATATGCATGATTGCTGTCCACAGAATTATTATTAGTGAATTATCGTAAAATTTCTCAAGTAGGGTAGATGTATCAAGATTAAATAATGTGAAAAATTTAATTAAAAATAATGTTTAAATAGTTTAGTTAATATATAGTAGGGGAACTCTGTTATTAACTTAATATTTGGGTCTCATGAGTATTTAGACAAAAATATTTTTTTAATGTAAGAATAAACATGAGAAAATATAAATCAAATTAGAGAAATATGAATTTTAAAGGTTGCTAAAAATACCTAAAGCATAATTTTTATCATTTTATAATTGAATAGAAGAGTGAAATAAAAAATGCATAAGAAAAATATTTATTATCACTCAAACAATTAAATATCGAAACCGGTTTCTGAACAGTGTCAGTTTATTTAATGGTCCCAACTAATAAGAAAAGATAGTTAAAATGCTTCCTAAAATTAATTACTCCCAAACATTTATACAGGATAATTTAAAGGGACTATTGTGTATGACTACTTGCATTGATTCCAAATACAAGTTTTACCAATTCTAAACCCAAAAGATAAATGAATGGTGAATTTGCAATTAAACTCTTTGCTGATATATTAAGCTTTGGAAGCCCGCTATACTCCAAGTCCTGTGATGAACATCCTTAAAATACTTTCATTTATTTATCTCTCTTTATATAAGACGCATTTGTTGTCTGTTTATCTGTTCCCTTATAACTCAAGATTCAGACAACCAAATAACGTGAAATTTGGTACATGTACACATAATTACGTGGTTAAAGTTCTTAAGCAGTTTTCGTTCCAACCCAACCTCACTCTGGCCTCCTCCAGGCAAAAGTATTGCTCTATGTGCCTGTAAAGAGCCGTGTGATAATGAACCAAAAAAAAAAGAAAAAAAAATGAAATCATACAAGTTGGTCATTGAGATTGATTTTGTATGTTTTTGTGTGGTGATGAGATTATGAGGATGCATCTCTCTATATATGAGATGCATTTGTTGTCTGTTTGTCTATTCTCTTATAACTCAAGATCTAAACAACCAAATAACGTGAAATATGGTACACGTACGCAATCCTGATTTGCAAGCCCACAACTTGATTCTGAAAGTTGGTGCTCCAATAATGTCTGGTCCGAAAAACTGATGCATTCAGGTTGTGCAATAAGAAAAGTTTAATTGTGAAAAAGCTGGTGCAACATGTCATTCAAGCCACAGTACTCACAGTGTGGTAAGGGTGAGGATGTCCTCATTCCATGAAAATCTATCATTCCCTCAGACATCACCATACAATTTAAGAGAATACGTTCCCTTTGAAACTGTGTTTTGCCATGACAATTAACAAGTCACAGGGCTAGTCTCTGGTATAGAGCTAGCATGCACCATGCTTTTCTCATGGGGAAATCTTTTTGTACACACTCCAAACGAAACTGCCAAAACTGTTGTCTACCACATTGCTTTAAGATAAATGTTCCCTTTTATTGCATGCAAATAAACAGTTTTGTACGCTTCTACAGAAAAACTTATTTTAAACCTGAGCAATGACGGGTACTTTCAGCAAGTTTTTTTTATATAAAATATCATAAGTGTATATTAGGAAACTCAGTAAATGGGATATTTAAAAAATATTTTTTACGATACTCCAGTTTAAAATTTTATGAAACTTAGAAGCTCCAAATTATCCAAAGTCACTTTATTAAACTTTCTTTCCTCTAAGATACTTAAATGCTACATTAATAAACCTCTATAGAGTTTTAACAAATTAAAACTTTACTTGTTCTAAAACTTACTAATTTAATACAGCTATATAGTTTAAAAAAATTCATGCGGAAGCAAACTGACAGGGGAGAATTCTGGTTTAAAAATATCTTTCTATCATCCTATCTATTTTAAATTATAAAATAAATTGTGTTTCTTGAAAGTTTTTATTAATTTTATTAAACAAATATGCGAAAAAAAAGATTAGAAGATGACTAAGAATATATGGACCATGTAAAGAGATTCAAAATAAAAATATTTTATATTTTCTTTCAATATAAAAATGCTTCTTCCTATAGAAACTTTATTCTAACTGTTATATATTGTTTAACAATAATAATATAATTATCAAATAAGTATATGTGATCATAAAATGTATACATGCTTCATAGCATAAAATATCACCAGAAAAAGAATCCAATCACCTTTATTTTGCCACTTCCTCGTCATATAATTATTTATTTTTTTTAAATAAAATGCAGGTTTTATATAATCTTTTATTATGGTTTGAGAATTCAATATTCTCATTTATATTTCATACTTCATTGTTTAAAAAATTTGTAGTATAGCCTTTTGAGAATAAAATTTTATCAGAAGAAACACATTTGTTTAAATGAAATAATTCTATAATAATTGCATAAACTTGCATCAGCGAAATTTATATCTAACTTGTTCACTTTAATAAAAAAAATTAATTAACCGAAAATTAAATTTTTAAGATTATTTACTCCATTCTGAAAATTCATTTGTATAAACAGAGGTTTTCAAATACGGAAATCCAGAATGCATAGTAAGTTCTTGGCAAACACTAAAATGCATCCAATCTAGAATATGTAAATACATCATTGTCAGCATCTAAATTGAAATTAGAACCAACAAAGCTGTGATGCTCGCAAGTGAATTTTAAAGTACACAATTTCGAAATTAAAGTTATTTTGATTAGTGAAGCATAGATACCAAGAGAAAACGCTTCACCTTTGTGCTGCTAATGAAAATTTCGGTGTTTCTCGATTTTTAATAATGTTGTGTCTATATATAATTTACATTATACTTTCATATTACATATATAAAGTACAATATTGTTTAACGATTTACACATTAGACACATATTCTATTTTAAAGTAAAGAAAGTATCATTTACATGGATGTAATTTGTTATAAGATTTTGAAGTGTTGCTAGTAATATAATACAATAAAATTTCCACGAAACCAAATTAAAGTACTAAATAATGAACTATACTGTATGCTTTTTTATAGTAAACTATATACTACTATAAGGAATGATATACTAACAATTAAAACATATTTCACTAACTGTTTAAAAGGTATTGTAGTATTTTAAATCTCATTTGTGTTTTCTCAATCCGGTTGAGATACAAAAATATACTGAGAGATATTTTCAAATTATTCCTTTGAATTTTTTTCATTTCTGAATAAGACAAACTATAGTTCATATGAGAGGGATAAATCTGGTTTTTCATACAATACAAAGACATCATATTTGCATGGTTTGGATATAAAATACAATTTAAATTATAGTTCCATATTCAACATAAATCTTAAGGCTTTACGAAGAATATCAAAATTTCAGATATTTCTTATTTTACGATAGAATGTAGTATCGGAAAGTTGTTTAAAAAAGAAATCAATATATCAATAAGAATGTAGTTTATTGTTAACAATGTGTAGCAAAATGTACAATATTTTTTAACTTTACAGCTTTTTTTTCAAAATTATTATTTGGAATATTTTTCGAAACATTATGTCCCAGCTATGAAATATGGAACTCCAAAATTTTAGATATCTGTGTATATGATTATGAAGCAGAAACTGTATTTATTTTTACACAAGTTTTTGAAAAACAATATGTATATATATATATATATATATATATATATATATATATATATATATATATATATATATATATATATATATATATATATATATATATATATATATATATATATATATATATATATGTATGTATGTATGTATGTATATATATGTATGTATGTATGTATGTATATATATGTATGTATGTATGTATATATATATGTATGTATATATGTATGTATGCATATATATATGTATGTATATATATATATATGTATGTATGTATGTATGTATATATGTATATATATGTATGTATGTATGTATATATGTATGTATATATGTATGTATGCATATATTATATATATGTATGTATGTATGTATATATATATATATATATATATATATATATATATATATATATATATATATATATATATATATATATATATATATATATGTGTGTGTGTGTGTGTGTGTGTGTGTGTGTGTGTGTGTGTGTGTGTGTATGTATAAAATCTGTGCAAATCTACTTGAGAGAAATTTCCTTGAATATTTGATGTTTTAATCTCACTGTGAATATACAATTTAGTATTTCTATATAATTTAATATTTCTATACAGGGTGTCCAAAATGTCTTTTATAAACTTAACATACTGGTCTGTCATATGACGGTGAACAAGATTTACATAGGAACCTCTGTCTGAAAATGCAAACTGCGACTTCTAGAGAGCTATGTTCACAAGTGTTGAGCAGGAGAAAAAAAATGATATCGACAGCGGTATTAATGTGATTTTTACTACAGATGATTACATCACAGCAAATGCTCTTCTCCCCAATGCACGTCTCGCAACGTCGGAGCATGGATTCATAAGCCCGTTCAAATTGGCCAGGAGTGTCACGGACACGTGCTGCCGCTTCCGTCAGTTTGGGGTACTCGGAGGCCATGCGACTCTACCAGCTATTAGGATAAGTCTTATCGAGGGATAATCGAACAAAGTAGCTAAAGTGGGCAGGCCCCCCATCACGCTGAAAACAGATGTTTCGGCTGGAACGTCACCCATTAGATCCGGGAAAACTCTTTCTAAAAAATGTGATAGGTATTTCCGTCGAGTCTTTCAGGTAGAATGTAGGGGCCAATCAAAATGTCACCGATAATACCAACCCAAACGTTTAAGGTGAAACGTTGTTGATGTGCATGGGTACGTGTACACCTTAGGTTTTTAACTCATTTATCTTTCTCATTTAGAGTCCAAGCTTCAAATGATTATTTTTCACACTTTCCCTTATTCCTGCAATTATCGCCCTCTAGCGGTTGCAGTTTGCATTTTCGGACACAAGTTCCTATGTAAATCTTGTTCATCATGATATGACAGACTAGCATGTTACTTTTGTAAACGACCTTATGGGATACCCGGTATAATAGTGAAAAATAAAAAGAGATTCCCGAAGAGAATTTTAAAGGAGTTCAATACACATATTACACAAAGAGATGTGGATGGATCATTTTCAGCAATTCTTTAATATTTTAAGTTGAAATTGGAAATACATATACTGGTAAAACAAATTTATCAAGCAGACTGGTCAAAATCAATTTAAGTTGACTTTAAAAGTTATATATTCTTTGAAATATTTTTGTCAATAATTTCTCATTATATTGGTGCACATTGTATGTATTCCTTTATCCTATGTGATTATTGTCCCTTTGTCATACTTAGCATTCTTTGAAGTACCACAGTTTTTCGATCTTTATTGCACTGTTAAGAACAAATAATGCTGCAACGTATTTCAAGTTAATCATTCTTGTGTAGGTAGAGCAGAAGAATACTTAAAAGTGTTGTATCTATATATTCAATATTATTTTATCTATTATCTTGCAAAATTATCCACCGAAAAGAACACCAGGAACTGTAAAATTTCATCTACAATTTTTAAACACAAAGAAACATTGTTAATATAATAACTTAACTATTTTATACAAAAATGGGATTTAAAGATCAAATTTATAACTGTAAGCAAATAAAATTTTCCTGTTGTATCACATTATTTTATATTTTTGAAATAAATAAGTTACATATTTTAATTTGCTTGAAATTATCCATTTAGTTAATAACCATGTAATACATTTAATATTGAACAATAAATTTAATTAAATTTATAGTATTATGTGATTTTTTATACATATTAGCATTTTTGTTAATTAATTAATGAATTATAGAAAGGAGACTTAATCAACTTTAAATGTTATCGGAAAATTGAATTATTAATAAAGGCAAAGGAAAAAAAAACGTAAACATTTTGCTTGCATGTTATTTTTTCAATTACAGCTATTATCTAACAAAATTAACTACTGAAAAGAGCACCAAGGACTTTAAAATTTCAGCTATAATGTTTCAACACAATGAAACATTATTAATACAACAAGAAATTTAAATATTGAATACTAAAAGATTATTAAAATTTAAATGATCAATTTTATAATTATATTAATAAGCATTAACACGTTAACTGCCATAGAGGTTATCGATAAACGGCACTGGATTTGGCTACAGCGCCATGGTGGTCAACGGTCAGCGGCGACGCAGCAAATAATAAAAGTACATAATCATATTAAATATGGATACATGATAAATTTTTCAAGAACTCAATTGTTATTATAATGGTTTAAAGAAATTAATTCATTATAGAAAATATAAAAATAATTTTATTAGTACATAAAAATATATATTTTATCAGTGAATATTGCTATGAGTCAGATTGAAACTTTTAAGGCAAAGATAAGGTAAATCAACGCAATCGGAACACTGTGTCAACACTATTTTAGTCAAATGATTTCCTCTAGTTCTTACTACCTGCTTTTAATGTTAAAGAATGAGATAAATCACTTAGCAATCGAAGCACAATTATTTGAGAAAAAGGACAATCGTAAGAATTGCTACCTCGTCGTAGGAGTCACTGGTGATCCATATCACGAAAACTGCTTCAAGGAGGATTATATAACTCATTATTACTGCTGCAAATAATATTTCATACATGCATCGCATAATGAAAATTTCACGTATCATTCTTGGGCAAACCATCGAAAATGTCTCTTGTACTTAACTTGTTAATCAGTGCTTTAAATGTTATGTGGAAATTGAATTATAAAGACAAAAAAAAAGAAAAGAAAAAAGTCCAGAGAGAAAATGTAAAACATTTGCTTACACGTTACTTGATCAATTACAGCTATTATCTAATAAATATGTCTACTGTAAAGAACACCAGGGACCTTAAAATTTCACCTACAATGTTTCCACACAATGAAAAATGATTAATATAACTAGAAATTTAAATATTCAATCCTAAAATTATTAAAAACTGAAACATAAATTTTATTGAATTGTATTAATCAGTATTAACCATTTTTGAATGTTATGTGAAAATTGAATTATTACGAAAGGCAAAGAAAAGAAAAATACAGAAGAAAAATCTAAACATTTACTTGCATGTTACATGAATTTCAGCTATTAACTAACATAATTATGTACTGAAAAAACTTTTAAATGCCTGCTACAATGTTCCAAAACAATGAAACATTATTAATATAACAATAAATTTAAATATTTAGATTAAAAAATTATTAAAATTTAAAAGATCAATATTATAATCGTAAATAAATAAAATGTATCTATCTTGATCATATTATTATATTTTTTAAAATGTACATAAGTTACTGATTTCAAATATATTGAAATTATTTACTCATAGTTATTAATTATAAACTGCATTAAATTGTAAATAGAAAAATAACTTAACGTTATCGTAAAGTTGAAATTTTTTCAACATTAGCATTTTCAAAAGTAATGAAATGCATTCATTAGTTAGATTCAAATGATACATGAAAATTGAGGTATTGAGGAAAGGAAAGTATAGAAAAAGATAACAATTGTTCATGCTTGTTACTTGATCCATTTGAGCTATTATCTAGCACAATTATCTATCTAAAGGACCAGTGACTTTAAAATTTGATCTACAATGTGTAACACAATTAACGACATTAATGTAATATTAAACTTCTTAACTATTTAATACTAAAAATGATTCAAAGATCATTTTTATGATTGAAAGTAAATAACATTTTTCTATTGTGATCACACTATACTTTAAAAATAAATAAGTTAGAGATTTCAAATTTCCTCAAAATGTTCACTTAATTATTAATTATGTAATACATAAAATTTTCGATAAAAACAAATTTAATTAACGTTATTTATAAATGTAATTTTTTAACATAGCATATTAGCATTTTCTGAAGTAATGAATTGTATTCATTAATCAGGTATAAATGTTATGTGAAAATTGAGTTATTGAGAAATTTCCACCCATTTCCTTTTGACATTATTCGAAATCATTAAGAAGCATACGTAATCCATTTTAAATTCCAGCCATTAGCAACATTGAAGAAAAATTTCATCGATTATGTTGCTGTGGTTAAACAGGGATATAAACTATTAAAACTTCCTTTTTCTTGATTTACAATACTCAGCTAATTAGAAACGAAACTAATCTTTTATATCTTTCTGATCATGTAACACTGACATTGTTATAAGTAATTGTGATGGGTATTAATACCAGTTTAATTAATTATATTTACTATTTAAATGGAGTGAGCGTACATAAAACTTCTATGAATGTATAAATGAAAGACATTGGGATTATATTACTTTTTTTTCACTAACAATGAGGAATAGATTTAATTAAATCCCATTTGAAATTTCAAATAGAGACTTCTTTACATTTGATGAATAATTTTAATTACGTTATTATTATTTTAAATGCATAGAAATATCTTTAATTAATCCTATTTATTTTTAATACACAGAAAATTAATTTTATTACTGATATAATTGACTTATATTTAACTGATATTACTGTATAATTTTTATTACATAAGATGATTACCATTATCTTATGCTTTGACACAACTGACTAGAACCCCCTCCCATTTATTTATATATATATATATATATATGTATGTATGTATATATATGTATATATGTATATATATATATATGTATGTATATATATGTATGTATATATATGTATATATGTGTAGATATATATGTATATATATTTATGTATATATATATATACGTATGTATATGTATGTATATATATGTATGAATGCATATATATGTATATATATGAGTGTATGTATGTATATATATGTATATATGTATGCAAGTATGTATATATATATATATATATATATATATATATATATATATATTATATATATATATATATATATATATATATATATATATATATATATGTATGTATATATATATATGTATATATATATATATATATATATATATATATATATATATATATATATATATATATATATATATATATATATATATATATGTATGTTATTTATATGTATATATGTATATATATATATGTATATTTTATATAATGTAATATATATATATTGAATGTATATATATGTATAATTATGTATGTAATATATATATGTATAAAGTATATATATATTTTATATATAATATAATATATATATAAATATATATATATAATGTATATATATATTATATATATATATAAATATATATATATATATATATATATATTATACATAAAGAATTTTTTACGAGATAAATGCTGTTTATTATAGCATAACTCCTGGAGGTTTTTTAAGTAAGGAAACCATGCATGACAATTTATAGATTTTTCAGCCAGCCAGTAAAGGTTTCAGTGGTTAATAATGTAATATTGTGGAAAGAACCATCATTAAATTCTATTAGTAGAGAATAAACTTAACCACTTAAGCTTTTGAAAGGTTACGGCCAAAACCATACCGATTAGAGTCAAAGGACAGCAATACCTTAAACATAGACCACTGAGAAGATTGTTCGTCGGGCTACCACCACCAACCTTGTACAAAATCCTTGATTGGTGCAACCAACCTAGGAAATTAATATATAGAAGTAGACTGTGTATATATATTTATTCTTGTATATGCACCTGTAGTTAGTTTAAATTGCAAATTCATGTTCCTATTAAAAGTTGTCTAGGAAACAAAATATAAAATTTAAATGTCCTATACAATTAAAAACTATTTAAATAGTTACTATTTTTATTACAGGAATAATCATTGAAAGTTATATTTGTATTTCTTTAAAAACATTGGAAGTGAAATGTAAGTATTAGCATTGATTTAGTAAATTCCATTAATATAAATATGTAGCAATAGTACCGTAGAGATGCATATTTCTAAAAATTGGTATTTAAAAATACGACTGTAAAAGCTACGGTAGATCTAATATTTATATCGGGTTACCATAGTATTTCGTCAAATTGGACAGATAT
>CM063508.1:3552077-3577077 GCA_032207245.1 Pardosa pseudoannulata | reverse complement strand
GATGTTTCTGTAACCTAAAATTATCTGAGAAGCTCTCACTTAATTTAATACAAAGCAAAAGTATTATATTTCAAATTAAAAAGACTTAATGCAATAGAAGACTGTCTTTTAAGACTATACTTTATAAACTATAAAGGGCATATAGGAAGATTGGTTTTAATGAACAGAATTATTTTTCTACATGCACTTTTTAAATTACTTATCTTTAAAAAGTATTTTATTAAAACAGTAAGTTTCAAGCACATAACACATGTAACGTTAAAGATACAATATCATCAAAATTATCATTCAAAAAATGCTGTTTAAGTCCTTTTGAAATCTATACGGAAATCAAAAATGTCTGAAAAATATGATCACTGTTTTTGCATTATTAATGACTCCTAATGGAAATCGATTCCTTTCTTTTCAGTGACATTTCGGATCATTGTTTTGAATATGGAAACTTAAAGAGGTGAACTTTGATTCTTATGGATGGAATAGAAACTAATTAGAAGGAGAAAAAATATTTGTTTGAAATTGAAGTTTTCAAATATGAATAGATAATTACAAAAACGAAAAAAATTATTCAACTTGAATTCTTTTTGAGGTCTTTTACTGAGAATTAGCTATTATTTTCAATAATATATGTTGTTTGTCGTTGGATTAACAAATGTCATTTTTGTGCCGTTTTGTGAGTCTGTTAAAAAGATATATTAACAGACAATTTCGATTTCTTTTCAGAAATGTATTCTGTAGTTTAAAGAATGGTTGCTTTTAAGATAATTAACGATATGAAAATAACTAAAGTTGATTTTGTTGCAGCATTTTGATTCCTTTTAATACTAAACGCTTTCAACATGTCATTTTATACTACTTGTATAAATTTAATTGGTTTTAATTGGAGATAAATAAATTAAATAACATATCTTGTTTTAATTTAAAAATTTTTAATGGAAAATGGTGCATAATTTTTAAATTGTCATGAAAAAAATTTTAAGATAACTTACTAATCCATGTACTATACAAGATAATAATTTTGCTAAAAGATTCTTTTCCTCTTCCTCAGCAATACAACCCAACTTCGGCACCAAGACCTACTTAACAAGTCTATGTTTTCGAGAACAAGTTCCCTGGTTTGCAAAGAATATGTTCCGGTTAAAGCTTCAGTCTAACGTGGACCCACTATTGTTTAGTTCACAAATATACTTCGCCCTCAAGTTGTCTACCGGCTGAATGAATGAAAGGCTCAGTCAACCTTGCCTACCCCGAGGAACAAACCTCGGACCTGGGTCTCGGAGGCAGGGAGAGGTTCCCCAAGATCAATGGGCTTTCAAAGATTCTTAGATTTTTTTAAGTTGCTATAGGTCTGATACATTTAATGCCTATGTTATTTTTAGTTTATACTATAAACTACACAAAATAATTCAATTTTTAAAAAGTCATAGGACATATATCTTTAACTGGAAAAATATATTTAAAATGAGTAATCTTAGCATTAGTTTTAAGGATTAGTTTTCCTTAGAAATTTAATGGAATTAAGGTGTCTATATCTCAACTACACGGTACGATAACCAGAAATGTTTCATAACTGCTGTCAATCTTTTATGTTTTTATGTTTGAAGAAATATAAAATTGAATACTCTAAGAACAGATTTTCCCTTCAATGAATATTTTATCCTGTTTCCCTTTTGATTGGTATAAATGCTTTAAATGAATTTTAAAATACGATTGTATGAGTCGCTTCCGCCTCTGTCGGTGGTCGGGCTAAACTTTTGTTTATTTCGACATTTGAAAACGGCAGTATTGTACCAGTAATGGTCTTTTTGACACAAGGATGATTGGAGGTGTCAAGTGTGCCGTTTTTTTCAACATCCCGACAGAGAAAAGGAATTGTGTTTTATTCGATCCAGTCGGCCAAGCACCAAACGGCTTTTCGTCTACCCCTAAGGACAAGGGTCAAAGAGAAGGGGGGTTGATCTCCCCTAAAATCGAAGTTTCCAGTTTGGGAAAGGAAGAAGCGGAAAGAACTACCCGCTGAACTGCGAAGAGAGCAGGTGAATGTAAAAAGGATCTCCTCTGTGGACGATATGTTTGCATCAGCATTTGAGTTAATTGTTCTTTAAACGTTTCTTTCTGGCTTAAAATAAATCAAACCGTTGTTGAGTTTAATTATTCTACGGCTCTGGTTATTTCGTCTCCATACCTGCTCCTTATACGAGACCCATGCAGAGTCGTTGCCAAAATGACTAGGGTGTGACGAACTATCGGACTTAAGAGACAGCGCGACATTATAATATATTTTTTAAAAATATAAACGATTCTCCATTAAGATATCTTTATTTACTCCCTAAGAGGGACATTCTCTATGACTTCGACGCCAAAACTATGATGAAACACTGGTTCTCGCCATTTGGCTGCTGGAGAGAAACTAGTTAACTGGTAATCTAGATTAAGTGAGTTCACGAACGTTTAAATACATCTTTGGTCACCCGCCAAAGCTGGAATTTTCATTGAGTTTGACACCAAAACACTGCTGATGAAACACTGTTTTTCCCATCTGTCTGCTAAAGGAAAACTAGTTACCTGGTAATCTAGATTTAGTGAGTTCACCAACGTCCAAGTACATCTTTGGTCACTCGCCAAGCATGGAATTCTCATTGACTTTGACACACAAAAACATTGCTGATGAAACACTTTTTTCCCCATTTGTATGTTACAAGAAAACTAATTACCTGGTAATCTAGATTAGGTGAATTCGCCAAAGACCAAATTCACCTCGAATTCTTTGAATTAGCAATTGCGATGTACTCCTCGAACGTATGAACGGCGGCGTTAGAATGTTTTATTTAGTGAGTAATATGTTTGTCTGGTGTTGCTATGGATTATACAGATACCAGAGAATCTTTCGTACAATTTCCAGTCGAGAAATGCGGAGACGTTTCTGGTTTTCAAAAAAATATTAAAATCCATGGAAATAGATTATACGAAAAATACTCCCTGCTGTAATTTTTTTTTTCAAGTTGGAATTGATTTTGAGGTTTTACTAATTCTCATTCAGTTTGAATATATGTTTGAGCAGTTTATTTTACGTAACATTTCTATATTACGTATATAATAATTTGTTATAAAGAACTTTTAAAAAATTGCTGGTGATGATTTAGTTATCAACGCTGCACTGTCAGTATATAGCTCTAGTTCTATTAAGTAAAACCTGCAATTATTTATCCGTGGTTATCCATATCATTGAAGTTTGCAGGAAGTGAAACAAACCTAGGCTTTGTTCGAAACAGATTAGTTGTATGAGATTATATTCTATTGCTTCTTTCCTTCAATTTTTCATTCTTAATTAAGCACACGTTTAAATATATTTCTATATTTTGACAAAAAAAAACTTTTGTCTTATCTAATGCAGCGAAAAATTTAAGACCTGTTCATTTTTGTAATATAAAATGATTTTCAATTAAATCGAATGGAAAATTACATTCCATTGAAGGTGTCGATATAATGTAAGAATTTGTTGTGACTGGGTAGTCAGTGAAATACAAGGCGTAGCAAAGAATTATTCCTAACTGCCTAAATAAAACCAGTGTGGACCTTTATGGTAAATGAATTGTAGATAAGTGAAACCAACCCATGCTTCGTTCAGAACAGCAGAGTTACATTCAATTATATACTGCATGTAACTATTATGCTAAATTATATGCCACTATAATTTTTTTTTCATTTTTTCTATTAAAATCAAGTAAATCTTTTTATATATTTCTATATTTTATCAAAAAGACTAGTTATATTTATTTAAAATGTTTTATCAGTTAAAACCGTATGTAAAATTACGAAGATTTCTATGAATTTTTCATTATGATTTAGGAATTTTATCCATAGATTGGTCCAAATTATATCATGTAACTAAATCATATAAGGCTAAACAGACATAGGCTTGGGTAGAAACAACTTAGTTATGTGCGATTCTATGTTAATGCTGAATTATATGTCACTGCATTTTTATTCTAAACTAGCATATAGCGGGCATTTGAAGGAATCAGTAATATTTTTAATTTTCTAGAATTGTAAAGTACCCTATGAGGCAAATAAATAAATGGTTTGTTTTTTTGGCTGAAAATTAACAAAAGACAATCGATGATGAAATTTAAAATTATTACATTAATGCCTAATATATTTTTTAAGCCCAAATATAAAAGAAAATTATTTATGTAACATCAAATTTCAGTGATAAAACATATGAAAATAATGCAGGGGATATTTAAATAATTTAATATAAAAATAATTAAATGAGATGGTTAAAGGAATGACGTCATAATTCTAGAATAAATATCATTTTTACCTTTATTATTATGTGATAAATTCATAAATTTAAACGCATGCTCGGGGAAGGTTGGGGCTTGAACTAATGGCATTACATGCTCGAAAAGGGGGGAAGGGGTGGGTTTCGAACACTTTAAAGACGACAGTATTTTTTGCTGTGATATGAAGCATATTTTTACCAGCTTTAATTAGAATAATCAGATAGATAGTGTAGGAGAAGATAAGCTTTACTCTATTTGAAGTTTGCTACACCTAGTTAATCAAGAATCCAATATGGATGTCTCTATCCATTCCAGGTCCAACTGCTCATAAATTCGAGGACAGACGAACAGATAACTTAGGCAATTATTATATAGGGAATTTTCTTTTACAATCAAGTAAACTTTTTCAAAAATTCAAAATTTTGGCAAAAGTACCTTACACTATATAATAAGGCAAAAATATTTCGCAGATAAACTAGTTATTTTTATTTGAAAGTTTTTTTTTATCAATTACCACAGCATGAACAATTCCAATTTATTTCCACTGAATTTTTCATCACGATTTAGAAATTGCATGTGTCTGGTTAGTCACTAAAATACCAAAGTTCATAGTTGTATGTTATCTTTAAGCTGTATAAAAATTACTAATTTCACCTGAAAGAATTTTGAAATAATTCTATGAAGTATAAAGCATTACTGCAATGTTCTATTATCGCCTCGTCTTAAAACATATAGCTGTTAAAGAATAAAATAACAAGTCTTTTTAAAAAAATAATCCAAATAGTTTATTGTAAGGTACAAGTAACATAAAAAAGCCATAGCGATAGGAACTGAAAAAAATGTTATCGGAACAAACCTAAGTAACGTTATTTTTTTCCAATTTTGTGTTACGTTTTATAAAAATTATAACTTTTTGAAAAATTTCGACTTCGGTTCTTTTATTTATGAAGATAGGGAAAAAAATACTTTACTGGTGTTTGAAGAATAAAGAATAAATCTTCAATGAATTTTTAAAAACTTGTAGGATTTTACCAAGAGATGGAGCCTGGTAATAAAAAGGCAGATGTTAAAATAATTCATTTTATAAATAACTAGCTATTAATTAAAAAAAATTCTAAACATCATCCAATCTTACTTAGAAAATTAAAATTCATTTTCTGATACTTTTTTTAGGATAAATATTGATTTCATTTTTAATTTTAATGTATAGAGTTTATTTATTATAGAAACATAGTATTTAATGTACTTTAGTTTAAATAAAGCGTTTTACTTTTAGTCGTAAAATTAAATAGGCTTAATATATAAAATATAAAATATATATATAATATATAAAATTCTTTTGTCCCTGTGTTTGTAGTAGAACTCCTAAACGTCTGGATTGATTTTGAGGAAGTTTGATGCAATTAATTTTATTCAAAAATGGTTCAGATTTACAATTTGATTCAATAGAAAATACTTTTTTTATTAATCCAAAACTGTGCGCTTATTGACATTAGTATAATACCGCTTGAAACCAGTTACTACCAACGTATATGTGAAGCAGTGGTCAGAGAAGAAGACTGTAGTATCGAATCCCCGTATAGGCGATGTGGGAATTTTAATTTAATCTAATTGTCGTGTAGTCCTCGTTTCTATTTGAGTATTTACCTGTAATCAAGTGAATAATGGAAATTTATTTTAATTGCGTTGTGTAAAAGTATTTTAGTACTATATGTAACCACAGGTTCTGAGAAACTACAGACACCAGGTATGAAAATAAACTAAAAAAAGCAATGTTAACAGCATCCGAAACTAGCTTCATATAAAAAGAGTAAATTTATTATAATATATGTACACCTAAGTACATACAAACTGATGCTAATTTTCATAAATTATGCTTTGTCAACATGTTCTACATTAGTTCTGGCAATAATTTTTTAATACTTAAATAATTATGTAAATATAAGAGAGAGGACCTAATCTCAATTTCATAATGTATGTAAAAGGGAGTACCTTTGGGGAGTTAAAATGGTGTGCCCGGAACACTGCTGGTTGATGGGTATCTATGGATCTTTCATCGGTTTGGTCAGGGGCTTCCTCCTGAGTGTTTGAGGTGCGGCCATTATATTTGATGCAGGAACACTTCCTGTCGGACTTGGCTGGACTCTCGAACTCGTTCCGTCAGACTCCTCTCTTCGTCTGGACTACCGAACACCTTCCGTCGGACTTGTCTAGTCTATTCGACTCCCGAACCCCTTCTGTCGGAGTTTCTCCTCCTCTCGCCTTCCGAACCTGTTCTGTCGGACTCCTCTCTTCGTCTCGACTATCGAACAACTTCCCCTTTTCTTTTTTTCGATCTCTCTTATTTTATTAATTTCATACTTGTCCCCGCTTCTTTCTTATCCTCCAATCGGGATAGTTGTAAGAATCCAAGTGGTCTGCTTAAACCACGCCTTGAAACCGCCAACGTGGAAAACCTTATTCCTTCTAATTGGGCACTGTCCCTTAGGGACTCATAAATAACTCCACAAAGGTACATTCTTATTTAATGTCAAGTACGGAGACAGGATTCTAATCTGGAACTGGGATCAGAACCCCGTCCGAGACCACCGTACAAGATAACAATATCTGTTGAACATAAATATATGGTCCTATGTCTATTACGAAGATGTGATGAAGTCAGATTTAGATCCCGAGCATTTTACTTCTTGTATAAATGAATAAATTATATAACTGATCTAAATCACCTCATCACACTAATTACATTTGTGATGACTATACGCTTGGTTTCTTTCAAGTATTCTTAAAATAATTTTTCCTTTCTTTTCTATCAAAACTGTCCAATTTATAATTTATTTAAAAACATTATAGAATTTTTCCCTCTACATGGAGCAGGAGATCAACAGCTCGACTCTCGAGTGAGATTATATAAACATAGAACATAGAATAAGATGAGTCGATGTGTGCCAATTGTTTTCCCTTAATTATTTGAATAAATGTTACCTTACCTATTATAACTTCATGTTAATGTTAAAATTTATATTAGGGGTTTTACACACTACAAAGTTATGTTAATATGTGACTAATAATAATTGTGTGAATAATAACTTATAATATTATCCATGCTTGATAAAAACCTGTCATCAAGCTATGAAAGAAAATAACATAATATGGAAACTATAAATTTGAGTTGACTGAGTCAATCCATTCATTGCGCTCTCTCGCTATACATTCCGTCATATAGCCCTGTTAGGGCGCAAGAGAAGTTAAACAGGTAAAGTGTTATAAAATAATTACACAGGAAGCTACAAGATATTATTTTAAATTACGTGAATGAGTTATCTAAGATTAGTTCAGATAAGGAAAATTCAATTTAGCGTTATTTTGGTAGCTAAATTTGAAAAAAACACAATTAAAATGAAAACAAAGACATTTATTATTATTACAGATCACTAGAAATATATTTTCACATTCAATTTTAATTATACGTTGGTTGCTTTGATTAAAGTATTACATATATGTGCATCATTTATGTAAAAATATAAAAACTGTACATAATTGATATTTCTTATTTATTTTGTTTGCATTTACTGTTTAAAAACAGTTTAAATTTTTAATTAAATATTGTTACTTAATTATTAAATTATAGTGATGCATCAAAAACAGTATTTTATACTCTATATACTGTAAGTCAGATAACACCAAATTAAAGAATACATGAACAGTAACGAAACAACAATCCGAAAGATAAGATTTGCCAAATTGTATTTTTTTTCATTTTGTTCGAAATTTTCATTCAGTGTAATGAAATAGAATTCTTGTAGAGTTGCAAGAAGAGTCAGTGAAAAGTTTGAACAAAAAGTATTCTGAATAACTGCTTTTTAAAGAATAATAAATTTGGTGGTTTGCCAACGTAACTTCTGAAGATCTTTGTTGCGATGACAGCATTACTTGCTGGTCACATAAATGGATATTTAGTTTTTAAAAATTATTGCCAACACTCTAGAAATGAAAAGTAAGCTATAATTTTTAGCTTTTCTTTTAATCTTATTACTTAGATAAACAGATATATCAACGTATAAGAAAGTTTGTTTATACTTCTCTTCTTTGGTTCGATTTTTTCATACATTTAAGTATTAAAGTCCCATAAAGGATACATTTATTTAAAAGGCATATATATTTTATTAAATTAAAACATAAATACATATATTTTATTTTTATTTCTAAGAATAAATTCTTTGGTAAATAAACTGTTATACTTATAAAAGGGTATATTTTACAAAATGCATTTATTTTTGTTTCAGTGAGTGTTATCACTTTTATATAACTATATCTTTAGTATTTAACTAATTATAGGATACGATGTGAATGCACACATGCATGCATACTCATATCTCTCTTTATGTATATACATAGATATCAGGTCTAAAAAGGAGGTAGTTGGAAATTGCTTGAGCTTTAAACGATTTTAAAAGGAACTCTTTTATAGTAATAAAATAAATGAAAAAGACCCACGCTTGCGTAACCTTTTCGAGTAATGCGGTCAGGCACACAGATTTTTTACAGGAAGTTGATGACGAATCGAGCGAGAAGAATCAGTTAGCTCGTGGACATGGAGCTGTCAACACATTGTCCACGCTTAGTTTCGCCAGGAATGAATGCGAATGTCGCAAGCCATGCCTGAACCGGTAACTTAATGTTAAATAAATTACTGTTTTTACGTCTTAACACTGGACCATATCACAGATATCAGTCTGTAATATTAAAAATCCCTCGTTTACATAGTTTAATATTAATTTAATAACTTCTGTTCATAAATTGCGTTATTGGGTTTTGAGACGTAATTCTGATTTTCCCCCCAGACACACTATAATCCAGCCTCTGTCTGTACTTTTTTAATCAAAAGTAAACGCGTTCTCTTTAGACATGTTTATTTTTTATCACATGATCAAATGTTCTTAGGAATTGTTCGTAGTCTTTTTACATGAGAAATCCCTACTTAAAAAGTGTGTGTGCAGGATGTTCTGAAAGTTTTTTTTATTGTTGTATTGATTTGATGTGTCATCACCAGAAATGAAATGTGTTGTTCAGTTTGATGTATCTCGCCTCTCTTACATGTACGAGTGTATTTATATAGAAGCAGTATTTGAAGCGATTTAACTATTAAATATAGTTCATTTTATAATTTATTTGTTTTAACTAGTTTTTTGTTTTAGTAAATCATATATCTATATAAATAATAATGTAAATGTTTATAATCTCTAAAAATATTGCACATTTAATCTTGAAATCATGGTCTTGAAATTTTGGCATAACGTTGTATTACTGTCCGGATATGTTTATATCCATACTGTTTATATATAAAGTTTAAAATCTGTATGTGTGTCTCCAAGCAATTTGATTGGCTGCTGTGTGTTTGGCTCAGTGTTAAAGCTCCTACCATCGAGGAATGAAAGCAGTGGTTTGAATACCAGCAGTGATAATATATTAATCATATTAAAGACATTAGCTTTTTTCTTTCATTTTCGTTTCAGTACACTAAGCTACTACAACGCGTGGCCGGCCACAGCTAGTATCACATATGACTATAATTTCAATGTTTAACTAAAGTTCCCAATGTATGGTTTAAACATATATGTTTCCATAATTATAAATATACATACATTTAAAAATATACATACAATTTAAATAGAACTCTTTGATAATAAATGAAAAAAACCCAAGCTTGCGTAAGCTTTTAGTATAATCCGGTGAAGTGGAAGCATATTGGAGGAATTTGATGAGTATGCAAAGAGATACGGACAGTTCGTCCGAAAATATCGAGTTGTCAGCAGACTCGCCGAGAATAAATGATTTGCTTCACCACGAATAAATGAAAATGGTGCAAGTGACGCCTTAAGAAGGAAACTATACTTTGAAATAAAGAGATGATTTACCAAGAAAGACTGCTTCTTCCATTCGTCTACCACTGGATATGACACGTATATATATATATATATATATATATATATATATATATATATATATATATATATATATATATATATATATATATATATATATATATATATATATATATATATATATATATATATATATATATATATATATATATATATATATATATATATATATATATATATATATATATATATATATATATATTATATATATATATATATATATATATATATATATATATATATATATATATATATATATATATATATATATATATATAGAGAGAGAGAGAGAGAGAGAGAGAGAGAGAGAGAGAGAGAGAGAGAGAGATAGATAGATAGATAATGCCACATAATTTAAAAATACTCTAGACATCACTGTAAAGCAATTACTAAATGTAGTAGGTGAGTAGATTGGTACAGAAGTTTACTTACAAAAAAATATCCTTTATTTAGAACAAAAAATGACACAAATACACCTAGGGGAAAAGAACAAAAAAAAACAGAAATATTTTTATGATATCATTTACATTGCGATCTTAAAGGAAAAAGAGCTCCGAAATCTGTGTTCCAGACCTTTTATTAACTATTGGAAGGGGTGTATCTCCAGGAATGATGTAATTCTAGTAATCAATTACGTCTCTTCAATTACTTCTAGTTCATTCTAGAAGATATTTTACCACTGCAATGCGCGTTAGAAAAGAATTAACGTCGATGCGTCCTAAATTCTAGGTGCAAGGAAATGAGTGCTTGCCGCAATTATTATAGAAAATGTTCCTTAGAATTTGTCAATAGAGAATTTAAATTTTCAATGGAAAACAGAAAAATTGTAAGTTATTATTTTACTTTAGAATTTTATTATTACACACACACACACACACACACACACACACACACACACACATATATATATATATATATATATATATATATATATATATATATATATATATATATATATATATATATATATATATATATATATATATATATATATATATATATATATATATATATATATATATATATATATATATATATATATATATATATATTATATATATATATATATATATATATATATATATATATATATATATATATATATATATATATATATATATATATATATATAGCTATAAGCTTTTTTAAAGGATTCTTTGTAATTTACAAGGGTCTTCAAAAGGTTTTGACTTGAAAATAATGCAATATCAGTATTACTGTAACTTGCATAATTTCTAAGTAAAAAGTGGTTTGTTATACTGACATTTACTTTAAGACATTAGTGTAATAATAGCGTTTGGATATAATGAATTTTTTACTCAGGATGAATGTAAAAATGCTGTTCAATTAATTGCATTAGTTTTATCATTTGTTATCGTTGAAGACAGATGTTTTATTGAGGTGAAGTTCCAGAGTAATTAGCAGTTTTTTTCACTTTTTCAACGAATCGTTTGATTTCATTCCACAGAGCTTAATGTTTCTAGTTTCATAAGAAAGAAATAAATATATTTTTTTTTGCTAAAATTAAAACGAGCATTCTCAGCATACACAGAACAAAAAGAGAAAATGGATACATTATAATGAGGATTTTTTTCATTGAATTTTATTTTCAAGTTTGATTTATTTATAGTAATTAACAGTACAACTTCGAGACAGTGAGTAACATTAAGGTCATCGACTGAAAAAAAAATCTTCTCACAGTGCCATTTTATTAAATTATCAATGTAGAGTTATGAAAACTCCCCTGTCTAGTAAAGTAAAACTTAAATATTATCATTAATTTCCTTTTCAAAAAAAATGTTAACACACTTTTTATTTATTTTGTAAATTTTTAAAATCTTATTTGCCATCTTAAGTTTTGTATATTCTTACAAGATTCTGCATACTAGACGAAAAATTGTTATACATTGAAATAAAAATGTTCATTCATTTAAAATGTTAAAATATTAAACTCAATATAAATTGTTAAAAATATTTCATTTAATAATTATAGAACGTATAAGCTGTTAACATCTGTAAATGGTTTTCTTTGGTTTAAAAAGCTAATGTCTACTTTTTTTCAACACGAGGGCTAATGAGACTAATGAGAACGGGACCTACTGCTTAAAGCCGATTCCAAACTCTACGAACGATCATGTCACTGTGGGACTCGAACCCACGAACTCTCTTTTATAAATTAATCCTATTAAAACAAAACCTGTAAGTTCGAAACATATTTCAGGTTAAAGAAAATTCTATTAGAATAAAAAATCAAAAATTTATCACATCGTCGTTTTTAAAAATTAAATTTTTTCCAAAAATAAAATATATAAAAAACCTTTTGGATGCTTTTTTAATGCGTCTGGTTTAATTATACTTTAGTTTAAATTTGTATAAACTTTTAAAAAATTCAGTTAATGATAAATATAAAACTTTTAGAATGCTTGTTTAATTCATTTGAAAATTTAATAAATATCTTTAAATATAATTTTATGATAGTTTGGGATAATATGGCACTATAAAATTGCTATAAAATTCTTAAAATGATGTTAATTTATATATATAATATTTTAAAAGAAGCTTAATGATGAAATGGTGTGAAGTTTTCAGAAGACGAATATTTCTTTTTTGAAAATTTATTAAAATCTAAGATCATAAGGAAATAATTTGAATAATGCATATAAATGAACACATTTTAATTACTTTATTATAAATATCTAAATAATGTAAATAATAGTTCAGGATTTTAATTGCGGATTAAGAATGAAATAAAATATATTGAAAATATTGGTTGTGCATCACAGTGAATTATTTGTAGAATTTTTACTCTCAAAAAGTTAAAGTACGTTAAAAATTCAATACCCACGGAAAAGTATTGGGAGTGGATTCCTTTTGATGTTCTCTTAAACTCATAGAAAAATAACTATTTACTTTTTCAGGATTTTTTCAGCCTTACAAAATATATGAATACTATCACAACAATAATATCAGAATTTTAACTACGCTTATGCATTTTTATAAACTTGAGTGACATCATCGGAATCCAGATGATAACTGGAGTAAAACATTGTATCTAAAAGAAGCAGGTTACATATTTGTTTCATGCCAGCAATAACCTTAAATTTGATAGAAAACTACAATGATATAATATATGCATGTGAACGTGGTGTTTGTAAGTCAAAATGTACTTGATTTACCATGTCCATGCACATACACATGTATCATTCTAAAAATGACTTTTGCAGACTCCTAAAGATTCGAAACATGAAAATTAATTAAAATGTCAAGTTAAAAAAATTTATAATATATCAAACATTTACTACGTATATGAAAAATGAATACTCATATTAGCATTTCAGTTATCAGAACTAGTTAGTAAACTGTTACTTCTGCTTGCCAGAAGTAACCTAAAAATTGATACAAATCTACATTTTTTTGTTATAATATTCGTATTTAAGATTCGGTGTTTCTAAGTTGAAAATTACTCATCTTATCCTGTACATATAAATCAAAAATGGTATTTTTAGATTTAAAGAGATTCTAGCTTCAAAAATCAAAATATTAAGTTCCTTTTTTTGTACTATAACAATAATTAACTACGTGTAAGAAAAATTAAAATTCGAATTAGCCATTTTGTAACCTGGAATAACGCTTAAACTGATATTTACGTTTGCCAGGAGTAACCTAAACGCTAGTACAAACTAGAATTTTCTCTTAGAATATACGTCTACCTATATTAAACTTGGTTTATCTAAGTCAAAACCTAATCGTCTTAACATGAAATGACGTAAACAGAAACACACTGAGGAATTTGTACATGTGGGTGATTTGATCAACTTAGTATTTTTCTGATAATTCCAGACTCTTAGATTCCAAAAATGTTCTCAAAAATATAAAAAAAAATCATTTTAAAAATTAATTTAATTAACTTTAAAGTTAAGCGAAAATCAAGTGACATCAAAACGCTCCATGATTGGTTTTAACGTCATAGTTCACGATATCTAATATTTTCTTATTGTTTGAAAGCGCTCACTATTTTCCTATTTTGTGTTTGCAAATTCTTGAAATTTTCTAGATATCAAAATTTAATTTTAATTGTAGAAAACGGGAAAATCCTCATTCTAAAAATAGAAGTTTCGGACTGTAGTCAAGTTTTATATAGGTAGACGTATATTCTAAGAAAAAATTCTAGTTTTGTACTAGCTTTTAGGTTACTCTTGGCAAACGTAAATATCAGTTTAAGCGTTATTCCAGGTTACTAAATGGCTAATTCCAGTTTTAATTTTTCTTACACATAATTAATTATTGTTATAGTACAAAAAAAAACGATCTTAATATTTTGATTTTTGAAGTTAGAATCTCTTTGAATCCAAAAATACCACTTTTAATTTATTGGTATGTGACTTTAATCGTAATGTCGAGGTTAAAATTTTGGATGATTACAATACACATTCTATACTACACCGACGACAAAGCATTTTGAAGATTTTCATCTTATATTACATAAATAAAACCAACAATCCTCCCATGCCGTTAAAAATGTGAAACATAAACTTACAACTATACACACACTGAATAATACACAAAGTATTAACTGTTCGCTCCAGCATTACTTTAAAAGAGAGCGACTACGTTCCCGGAAGGATATTAGTTTTTGCCTCTTTCTTAATAATTAGATCAAGAAAACGGAGGAAACATTTTTCTTGACGTTCTGACTGGAGGGAAAAGGTTTTGCGAAACCTATAAATCCCATTTAATATATTGGTAATTAAAGCAAAGTAACATAGCAAGGAATCCTCTTGATAAAAAGAGATTGAATATAGCTAATTACAGAACGAAAAGAAGTCGTATAAAGTTTTGAAGATAAATATAAATATAGATCTAAAGAGAAAAGTTATTTCGAGATAAGAATGGTACAAAAGACTTTTATTGTCTTCGACATTTCATCTCCTTTTTATTTCCTAATTCTTAATGATGATAAAGCATCCCATTTTTATCTCTGCAGAAAATATCATATCGTGATTATTTCCATGGGTACTTGGATGTAATTTGTTAAAACTTTGGAAAGTGTTATTTAATGCTTGAAAATGTAGTTTTTTCTATGTGAAACTATAAAACTTGATAATTAAGGCTTTTAAATATCATATCAGAAAATATCGTGATTATTTCCATGGGTACTTGGATGTAATTTGTTAAAACTTTGGAAAGTGTTATTTAATGCTTGAAAATGTAGTTTCTTCTATGTGACACTATAAAACTTGATAATTAAGGCTTTTAAATATCATATCGGGATTATTTCCATGGGTTCTTGGATATATTTTGTTAAAACTTTGGAAAATGTTATTTAATGCTTGAAAATGTAGTTTCTTCTATGTGACACTATAAAACTTGATAATTAAGGCATTTTGTATATGTTATTGTGTTTATTTCATGTGTAATTTGTTAAAAATTAATTATTTAATTTGAAAATGTATTTAAAATATAAAATTGATAATTAACTTTAAATCATATAGCATTCATATTTCATGGCAGATATTTGTTAAAACTTAATTATTAGCTTGAAAAATAGCTTATGTAAAGAAATAAAACTAATTAAGGCTTAAATATCATATCAAAAAAAAAACATATCGTGATTATTTCCATGGGTTCTTGGATGTAATTTGTTAAAACTTTGGAAAATGTTAATGCTTGAAAATGTAGTTTCTTCTATGTGACACCATAAAACTTGATAATTAAGGCTTTTAAGGTGTATTAGTTTTATTTAATATTTCATCTGTTTTCATAATTTAATTTAAAGCATAGCAATACAATTAAGGCAAATTGTACTATAATTTCCACTTTGGCACTTGGTCTTATAGCATTCACCGCTCCAAGAGGCAGATATTTGTTGGACATCATATTATGGTAGAAATATATAATTGTCATAACCTTATAGCAACCGTAGGATAATAGAAGTAAACAAAGCAGGTCCTCGTAATTTAATTTAGAAGCAAAGATTATCACTAGGAAGTAGTTGTTATTATATTTGTATGAACAGGTATTAAAAAAAGGAATACGATTAAGGAGTCTCATCATTAGTTCCTAGGATAATAGAAATAAAAAGTTGGTTCTCGTAAATTAGAAGAAATGATTATTACTATGAAATAGTTGTTATTATATTTGTATGCGAAAGACTTAAAAAGGAAAATGGATAAGGCGTCTCATCATTACTACCTAGGACAATAAAAATAAACAAAGTGGATTCTCGTAATTTAGAAACAGATTATTACTGTGGAACAGTTGTTATTATATTTGTATGAAAAGCAGTTAAAAAAGAAAATGGATAAGGTGTCATATCATTACTTTCTAGGACAACAGAAATAAACAAAGTGAGTTTAGAAGCAAAAAATATCACTGTGAAATATTTTTTATTATATTTGTATGAGAATGAGTTAAAAAAGAAAATGAATAAGGCGTCACATCATTCCTTTTTAGAACAATATAAATAAACAAAGTGAGTCCTCATAGTTTAGGCCGAAGGATGGCCGAATGGTAGAGGTTGTTCTTCGGAACCGGAGTTCGTGGGTTCGAATCCAGCTGCTGGCATGGATGTTTGTAGCCGTTCGAAATCGGCTTTAAACTGTAGGTCCCGGTCTCATTATCCTTCGTATGCAAAATAATAGACCGTAGCTCTCCCAACCAAACCAAACCAAACCATAGTTTAGAGGCAAATACTATCACTGTGTAATAGATCTTATTATACTTGTATGCGAAAGAGTTAAAAAGAAAAATGAATGAGGTATCACACATTACTTTCCAGGACAACAGAAATAAACAATGTGGGTTCTCGTAATTTATAAGCAATGATTATCACTATGAAATAGTTGTTATTAAATTTGTATGTAAATAAGCTAAACGTGGACAAGGTATAATAAGCTTTATGTATAATGATAATGGATAAGGTATCAAATCATTACTTTCTAGGAGAGTATAAATGAACAAAATGGGTCCTCGTAGTTTAGAAGCAATGGTTATCACTGTGTAATAGTACTTATTATACTTGTATGCGAAAGAGTTAAAAAGAAAAATGAATGAGGTATCACACATTACTTTCTAGGACAACAGAAATAAACAATGTGGGTTCTCGTAATTTATAAGCAATGATTATCACTATGACATAGTTGTTATTAAATTTGTATGCAAATAAGCTAAACGTGGACAAGGTATAATAAGGTATATAGATAATGATAAAGGATAAGTTATTATATCATTACTTTCTAGGACAATATAAATGAACAAAGTGGATCCTTGTAATTTAGAAGCAAAAAATACCACTGTGAAATATTTCTTATTATATTTGCATGAGAAGGAGTTAAAAAGGAAAATGAATAAGGCGTCACATCATTCCTTTTTAGAACAATATAAATAAACAAAGTGGGTCCTCATAATTTAGGCAAACCGATTCCGAATGGTAGAGCGCTGCTCTTCGGAACCGGAGTCAGGGGTTCAAATCCCTCTTCTGGCATGGATATTTGTAGCCGTTCGGAATCGACTTTAAACTGTAGGTCCCAGTCTCATTAGCTCTCGTGTGTAAAACAGTAGACCGTAGCGCTTCCAACCAAACCAAACCAAACCAAATCCTAGTTTAGAAGCAAATATTATCACTGTGTAATAGATCTTACTATACTTGTATGCGAAGGAGATAAAAAGAAAAATGAATGAGGTGTCACACATTACTGTCTAGAACAATAGAAATAAACAATGTGAGTCCTCGTGATCTAGGAGCAATTATTATCACTATGAAATAGTTGTTATTAAATTTGTATGCTAATGAGCTAACCATGGACAAGGTATAATAAGGTATATGTATAATGATAATAGATAAAGTATCATATCATTACTTCATAGAACAACAGAAATAAACAAAGTGGATCCTTGTAATTTAGAAGCAAGAAATATCACTGTGAAATATATCTTGTTATATTTGTATAAGAAGGAGTTAAAGAGGAAAATGAATAAGGTGTCACATCATTACTTTCTAGAACAATATAAATAAACAAAGTGTGCCTCATAGTTTAGAAGCAAATATTATCACTGTGTAATAGATCTTATTATGTTTGTATACGAAAGAGTTAAAAAGAAAAATGAATGAGGTATCACACATTAACACATTGCTTTCTAGGACAACAGAAATAAACAAAGTGGATCCTTGTAATTTAGAAGCAAGAAATATCACTGTGAAATATTTTTTATTATATTTGTATGAGAATGAGTTAAAAAAGAAAATGAATAAGGCGTCACATCATTCCTTTTTAGAACAATATAAATAAACAAAGCGGGTCCTCATAGTTTAGGCCGAACGATGGCCGAATGGTAGAGAGCTGCTCTTCGGAACCGGAGTTCGTGGGTTCGAATCCCTCTTCTGGCATGGATGTTTGTAGCCGTTCGGAATAGGCTTTAAATTGTAGGTCCCAGTCTCATTAGCCCTAGTGTGCAAAACAGTAGACCGTAGCTCTCCCAACCAAACGAAACCGTAGTTTAGAAACAAATATTATCACTGTGTAATAGATCTTATTATACTTGTATGCGAAGAAATTAAAAAGAAAAATGAATGAGGTGTCATGCATTACTAGGACAATAGAAATAAACAATGTGGGTCCTCGTAATTTATAAGCAAAGATTATCACTATGAAATAGTTATTATTAAATTTGTATGCCAATGAGCTAACCATGGATAAGGTATAATAAGGTATTTGTATAATGATAATGGATAAGGTATCACATCATTACTTTCTATTACAATATAAATGAACAAAGTGGGTCCTCGTAGTTTAGAAGCAAGGATTATCACTGTGTAATAATACTTATTTTACTTGTATGTAAATGAGATAAAAAGACAAATAAATAAGGTGTCACAAATTACTGTATAGGGCAATAGAATTAAACAATGTGGGTCCTCGTGATTTAGAAGCTATTATTATCACTATGAAATAGTTGTTATTAAATTTGTATGCCAATGAGCTAAACGTGGACAAGGTATAATAAGGTATATAGATAATGATAATGGATGAGTTATTATATCATTACTTTCTAGGACAATAGAAATAAACAATTGGGTGCTCGGAATTTAGAAGCAAGAAATATCACAGTGAAATATTTCTTGATATATTTACATGCGAAGAAGTTAAAAAGAAAATGAATAAGGTGTGACATCATTACCTTCTAGGTCAATATAAATAAAGAAAGTAGATCCTCGTAATTTAGAATCAAGGATTATTACTATGAAATATGTTATTATATTTGTATGTGTAGAAAATATAAATGAAAAAAGAATAAGAAAATAGAATTTTTGTCTTATATATTATTTTGAATTAAAGGTTCATCTGTTTTGATTTATTCATTTGTTTTTAATTATTTTTTATTATTTCAGTTCTTATAGATGCATAGCAGTTGAATATATCCCTCAGCTGTTTCTAAAGACAACTCTCTCTTCTAATAAATGATTAGAACTGGGAGTAAAGGAAAACCACAAAATCCCTAACATATACTTTAATGTTGACTTGTTCTAAATTGAAACACTAGTGTTTCTCATGAATATACATAAGGCAATCACTTCTTTTTGGGAAAGGCTTTTAAGTTAAAATTGCTGCTAGGTATTTTGTTTTCAGTTTGATAAGTTCTAGCAGAAATTTTAAGAAAGTTTTAACACAGAAATCCTTAAATGGAAATTAAAAAATTAAATAGAATAAAAACTATAACTACTACTCATTTATTATGTTTTAAGTAATACGGAATAAATACAGACCTAAAGAGAAAAGGGTATTTCAGAATAAAATTTGTACAAAATCTTTTATTGTCTTTGAAACTTCATATCATTTTTTTCCTAATTTTTGATAATAATAAATCATATTGCTTTTTTCTCTGCAGAAAATATCATTTATTTTTATTTCCATGTTTTTGTTTTAAAATTGTATAAAACAGTATGAATCAGAGTAAGAAAGAATAAAAAAAGAATCTGCATAAAAATGAATTTATTTTTAATGTTATTAATTTTAAATAAAGTTTCACCTGTTTTGAAGTATTAAATTTTGTTAAATACATGCACATGACGTTTCATTTTATTTGCTTTTCAATACAGCTATTTTTATCACTGCACTTCGTATTGACGAATTTTATGAACTTTCTTTCTACAAAACATTTAAGCTTTATGCTTTTAAGCATTTAGTTTTCCATGCATTATTACCAGTTGAACATATTCTTCAGCTGTTTCCAAAGACAGCTCTCTCTTCTAATAAAAGATTAGAACAGGGAATAAGGGTAAACCGCAAGACTCCAAAAATACCCTTTAATGTAAGCTGGTTGGAACTTGAGACACGTGTGACATTCATGAATATACATAAGGCAATCACTACTTTTCGGGAAAAGCTTTTAAATTAAGATTGCTGCCACCAATCTCTTTTTACACTTTGGAAAGCTTTACTAGAAATTCAGAAAACAATTCAAGGAATTAAAAGATACTTAAATGTAGACGTAAAATTTATGAAACAAATAATTTATATCTACTGCTTACTTATTTTATGTAAGAAGCAAAATTTGTAAATGCCTCAAGTATTTTTACAGTTTAATATTAAGGATAATTTATCTACTAATAGTAGATTTCTTCATTTATTTACATTTAGAATTTTTCTTTCTGGTAAATTTTTTTATCAGAAATAAAAGAAAACTTATTCTTTTTGTTTGCTTGTTTGTTTGTCTTTTTTATTACATTGCAATTACAACTTAACGGAGAGAAGTAAACAGAAACATAAAACTGTAATATGTAAAAGACTATGCGTTGGCGAATATAAAATTCTTAGTGTTAAATAAATTGATAAAGATTATAAAGTAAATGTATCTTTTCTAAATTTTGATATCTAGTACATGCAAACACTAATTTGAATATCAAAATCAAATATACATTTTTAGATGTGTATTAAACATTTTTTTTATCAATATAAAAACACGGTAGAAATGTTTCTGTCAAATTCTCAGTTTTAAATAAATTGATAGATATTATAAAATAAAATTATCTTTTTTAAATTTTTGAAATGTAGTGCGTGCAAAAACTAATATTGAATATAAAAATTAAACTATATTTTTTGAGATGTGTATTAAGTAGTTTTTTATCAATATAAAAAGATGATAGAAATGTTTCTGTCAAATTCTCAGTTTTAAATAAATTGATAGATATTACAAAATAAAATTATCCTTTTTAAACTTTTGAAAACTAGAGCATGTAAAGTCTAATATTGAATATCAAAATGAAACATACATTTTTAGATGTGTATTAAACAGTTTTTTATCAATATAAAAACACGGTAGAAATGTGTGTCAAATTCTCAGTTTTAAATAAATTGATAGATATTATAAAATAAAATTATCTTTTTTAAATTTTTGAAATGTAGTGCGTGCAAAAACTAATATTGAAAATAAAAATTAAACTACATTTTTTGAGATGTGTATTAAGTAGTTTTTTATAAATATAAAAAGACGACAGAAATCTTTCTGTCAAATTCTCAGTTTTAAATAAAATGATAGATATTATAAAATAAAATTATCTTTCTTAAACTTTTGAAATCTAGTGCATGTAAAGTCTAATATTGAATATAAAAATCCATTACACATTTTTAGATGTGTATTAAGCAGGTTTTTTTCAATATTTAAACACGGTAGAAATATTTCTGTCAAATTCTCAGTTTTAAAAAGAATTGACAGATATTATAAAATAAAATTATCAGTTTTAAAGAAATTGACAAATATTATAAAATAAAATTATCTTTTAAAATATAGTGTTTTCAAAAACTAATATCGAATATAAAAGTCAATTGTACATTTTTAGATGTGTGCTAAGCAATTTTATATCATTATAAAATCATGGTAGAAATGTTTGTGTCAGATTTTCAGTTTCAAATAACGTGATAAATATTATAAAGTAAAATTGTCTTTTCTAAGCTTTTGAAAAGCAGTTCTTGCAAAAACTAAAAATTAATATAAAAATCAAATTATACTTTTTGAGATGTGTATTAAGCAGTTTTTATCATTATAAAATCACGGTAGGAATATTTGTGTCAAATTTTCAGCTTTAAATAAATTGATAAATATTATAAAGTAAGATTATCTTTTATAAGCTTTTGAAATTTAGTGCTTGCAAAAACTAATATTGAATATAAAAATCAATTATACATTTTTAGATGTGTATTAAGCAATTTTTATCATTATAAAAACACTGTAGAAATGTTTCTGTCAAATTATCAGTTTTAAATAAGTTGATAAATATTATAAAATTAAATAATCTGTTTTAAACTTTTGAAAATTAAAGCGTGCAAAAACTAAAATTGTATACAAAATTATATTATCTTTTTTGAGATATATATTAGATTTACAAATGTTTCACGAGTTTCGAAATTTTAATTTCTTTGAAAATCAGTTGCAGTAATTTTGTTTTTATTTTCTTTCTAACTAACTTACTTATTTATATAATTCTAGGTAATACGTTTCATGAAATCCTTCCAAGAAAAGATTGAAGTTATTGCATTTTTAAGTAATTTATTTTGCATTATTCGTTATGAATTGTATGTAGCTGATCATGTTCACTTTTTTCATAAGACAGGTATATTTCCCAAAACTTGATTATAACTGAGAATCAGAAAATAAATTAAAAACCCTAAAATATACTTAATATAAGTTTAATGAAACTTGAGACCCATGTGAATGTCATAAATAAACATAATTCAATTACTACTTTTTAGAAAATGCTTTTAAATTAAGATGTTATGTAATTTTTTTTTATTTTGATACACTTTAACAAAATTCTCAAGTATAATTCAAGGGTATCAAAGATCTAAAGATAAAAGGGAAGTGAAAATTAGAATCAATATCTACTCATGTATAATTAAATTTACGCAATAAGCAAAATGTAAGATAAAAATTAATATTTCAGGCTATTTATAATACTGGACTAGATTTATATTTAGGTAATATATATTTATTAGATTTATATTTCAAGTAATTGTTCATACTCGTGTTGAATTTCTTTATAAAATTATTGTTATATTTTGTGTTTTTTCTTTTACTAAATAAGAGAACCGAACTAAAATATAATATTGTAATAATTAAAAAAACTATTCGTAGGCGTATATAAGATATATATTAAACAGTTTTGTTTATCATTATGAAACCAGAGTAGAAATGTGTGTGTTAGTATATGTTAGTATGTTATAATGTAGTTTTAGAGTTGAATAAATACATAACAAAATATAGTAAATTGTTCGTTCTAAAGCTGTTGAAAGTTAAGAAATTTCCTTTTGTTTGATTTGAAACAATTTAATTTCCATTTCAATTTACATACTATAAAACACTATGATAAATATGTGTATATATCTTTCTTTGCACAGAAACTAAAATTAAATTCTAAAAGTAAAAATTTATTTTAATATTTATCAAATATATTTTATATTTAGTTTATATTTATGAAACGTTTCCTCTATTTTGCAATATTAAATTCTTGGAATTTCATTTGTAATCATTTTGGTTTCATTTTCTTTCTAAGAAATACATCATTTATTGTTATACTTCCTCCTCATGCATTTAATTATATTATTCCAAGGAACTATAAAAGTAATTGCATATTTTATTTTGCATTATATGTTAGGCATTATTTTTACATGAAAAAATTCACCAACTGTTTCACCAACTGAAATGACAGAATACCGCATTATTACTAAATATACATAAATATAATTTGAATGAAATTTGAGACTTTGTGACTATAATGAAAATATATAAGGCACTTATTACTTTTCGGATTTTAAATAAAGAGTTTTAAATAAAGATTACTCTTATGTTATTGATAAGCTCCAATAGATTTTTTAAGGAAAATTCAGGAATTAATTGTAAATTCAAAACATCGCAAATGGGTAGTCAGTATGTACTCATTTATTATTTATTTAATAAACAAATATACAAGTACCTACATTACTTTTTTAGAGATAAGTTTCTAAGATAATTTATTTACAAATATTACATTTGAACATTTTTCTTTTTTCCTTATGTTATTAAACTTATTTTTGATTGGAACTAAAAGAAATACTTATTATTATTTATTGGCAATTTTTTTCTATTACTGATTAGTTTCCTATCCCCACTTTACAAAATTGATCAAGCTGAAATATAATATCGTAATATTTCTAAAATTATATGCTGTTAATATAAATTCACACATATATTTTGAACTTTATCAATTATTATACAATTAAAATATGACTGTTTGTGTAAAATATTCATGTAAAATAAAATGCTAATCAAAATAAATAGAATTATTTTTCCTTAGTTGTATTAAACTAAAAAGTTTGTTTATGTTCGCCTTTTTAAAAGCAGTTTCAGTTTCACTCCATTTTTTTAAAAAGTGCAAAAAATAAGTTTGCTTTTTTTATGTACAGTAATTAATAAAGAATACCAAACTGAAAACATGTTTTAAATAAGCGTATTATATTTATCTAATATTTTCTTTTTAAAGTTCAAAATAAATTTCTCTTAAAATAAATTGTTATCATTTTAGTTTTGTTTTCCTTGAAATTAATACATCCTTTTTCATCTTAATTTTTATTGATGTTTAATAAGAATAGTAACAAAAATTATTCATGAAATCCTTCTAAGAAATGAGTAAAGTATTTCGTTTCGCATTATTCGTTATGCATTATTCGTATATTAACAAATTCATCAAATACTTCCTAATACAACCGTTTCATAATAAATTATTGGAATTGAGATCGGAATGAA